>OX392449.1:35595522-35927056 GCA_947623535.1 Coelioxys conoideus | reverse complement strand
ATCTCTGGTGAAAATTTTAAGAGTTCCTCTTATAGGAACTCTTTGTGATCAAATTCATCGATATTGTACCGACCATGTACAATAATAAATTTACAAATATTCTTGATTTATATGGTTACATATATTGGCAATTCATTGATTTTAATACGTTTTTTAGATAATTTTAAATTCAGTTCCAAAAATTCATTTCAATCATAACATTTAAAAAATTTAACTATTTATTCATTTTGTCTTACAGAATATTACCCCCTCCTCAACTTTCTTTTTAATAAAATCATTATTTTTTAATGAAATCTCAATATTTAATAAAAATGGTTTATACCTATTTATTATTATAATTACTTGAAGTTAAATTTAATTAAATCCCAATTGATTCATTATAAAAATGCAATAAAAAATTATTTGAATTATAATTACTGATTAAATTTTTACTCAATGCTAATTTTTATATTTCATTTTTCCTTAACAACTTTAATAATTTTATAATGGTATTAAAATTATCTCAGTTAATTAATTAATTAAAAATTTCAGGTTATTTAAATACTTGTGCTTCAAAGTTAACAATTAAAAAAATTTATTCTTGAATTTTACTGAAATGAATATACTTAACTAATCATAAAGATGTTGGTATTATATACCGATTACTATATAATGTTTGCTCCATGATCAGGTATAATTGCATCTCCATTAAAAATAATGATTGAAATAGAGTTTATAATCCCAGGATCATGAATTAATAACGATGAAATTTAAAATTATTACTCATTTATTGTTACACGTTTAATATTGCACGTGTAGTAACGGTACCACGTGCCTATTAATTCTGATTATGTTTCTTAGTGCAATATTGTGTTTAAATACATCTTATATGTACATATACATACAAATTGAACGTTCCAAACATTTTCTTTGTTAGATCACAAAAATATCCTAGTATCTTTAGCAGATAAGCTATAGGTACATGATCTGCATGTATGATTTACAAAAAAAATGTTGTAGCTGGTATTTGGTAAGTTCGATTCGTACCGATTCGCCATTAAATCAGTATACAGCGGCAGCTTATTAAAATCATCCGCGGCGTGTACCATAATCCACGGAATCATTGAAAATGGCACACGTTCCCACCTATCGGTCTCGTATCGGATAATTAGTTTCGATTCAAATTAATTTATCGCGGCTGAGTTTCATACGCCGTAACGAATTAATTAGCTCGAATAATCTACTCCGACGAAATCGTTCATTCGCGGCGAACGATCGACGGATTCCTCTGTTCCTCTTTCGCGAAAATGAGAAGGTGCCGCGTGAAAATTATGGCAGGGCATTTTAATCGCCCCTTCGAAACCGCGCGACGATTGCCTTTGTATCTTCCCGTTTAATTGAGATTGCGCTCCGACCAATTATGAATGCATTATTCATTAGCCGCGGCGTACATAACGGGGTAATTAAATTGTGATTTAAGAACGAACGTGGCGTGATCGGAATTTAATTAGACAGTAGCGGTAGATTGATCTCTGGTACGTTAGGGTGAGATGTGTTCAACGAGCATGATGGATTTTCGTGGAGAAAATTACGATATAGGGAAACTACACGTCGTTTTTATCATCATTTTATTAATATTTAAAATATTAATCTTAACAAATTTCGTGTTTCGAAACGGGAAGTTTGTAAAACTGTCATTTGACCGTGTTGACAGTTTTAGAGTTAAGATTATACGAGATGTGATGATTAAATAACGAGGACGTTGATTCAGATACTTCCGGAGCAATGATTCGTAGTTTTTTCTACTTGTGCACTTTGGTTTCTTCTCCAGCGTCAAGTTCAGACGTCACTGTCGCGTCATAGTGCCATGATCATGGTCGACGTTAAAATCCAGCAGCGAATTAACCTGAAATTTCTTCTGAAATAAAAAAAATCGCTAACGGTTTGCAATTACACGAGGTGTATAGTGATAATGTAATGTCACGTGCAGCCTGCGACTTCCTGTTCCCAAAAGTCAAGAGTGCAAGGGAACAGTATTTTTTTGATAATGTAAAAACAAATGCAAAGACACGTATACAGCGACGTATAGATATAAGAAGAGAGTACGTTGAGGTGGATAAAAATGACTGGGTTAACACGTTGACTGGCACATGAAAGTAATCGAAAATTGCATTAGTTAGTATTTTCATTTTGAACAAACCTTTCAAAATATGTTGACGATACATTATTATATTTGTTCTTCACGGTTCCAAGTAACTAATGCGGGTATTTACAGTTAGAAAGGTGAAGAAATTTTTAATAATATGGCTATTAAATCTGTATAGAAATTCGAGTGTCATCCACATATGGCAGTCAATGTGTTAAAGAACGTCTCCAAGAATCGGCTCTCGCCGTTTATCGACAGAGTCAGCTGTTACCATTATTTCCGTGGAACATTTCTCTTAGCTGGTCAACTACTGGTACCTTCGCCTTACATTTTTGTACGCGAAATTGTTCAAAGTCGAATTTGCGGGAGCTCTCAAAATATCGACGAAGGGCGATAGAATTTCATCATAGCTACCCTTATCCCATCGTCGCTACAAAGCAACCCCTAACAAAGTTGGCAGCAGATAGCTGTGCCACGAATCGATCCGCCCGTATGGCGTGTCTTCGAAAGGCATCGCATCGTTCGCTGGCAAGAATTAATTTATTGCCGAGCCGAGCACGCACGCGGTTCCAGCATCGCGTTGTCGGCACGCTTCGTCATTTACTCAGCTCGAAAACCCGTGAATTTATCGAATCCTCGGTCCTCGACGTGCCTCGAATTTTTTCTTTCTCCTTTCCTGGCTATTCGACGTTATTTAACCCCTCCGTCGATTGGCATCCCTCTCTATTCGGTGCTTGATCCGCGAACACCGTTCGTATTAAACAAAATAATCTTCGATCCCTCGCTGATCAGGAGCGTTTCGAATTTACTTGTAGCCAGGTTCAAGCTACTTTTTTTTTTGTAAAGAGAAACTGTGAATCGAACATTCTTGTGTTGAAGATGGGGAAGGAAATATTTTTTTTTATGAAAATGCGGTAAACTCGAATGCGTAACATTGAAATTGATTTTCTGTTGATTTGGGATTGCATATATGAATAATCTTGAAATTGTATATAATTTTAGAATTCTGAACAATGTACATATTTTAGAACAAGTTGGACCGTCTAGTATAGGAACGAAAATATTTATTTGCTTTAATTAACAACAATATGATAAACTCGACTGCGTAAGATTGGAATATATCCTCCATCGATTGGAGATTGCGTTCTGAAGAATGTAGATATTTTATACCAGTGTTGAAGGTTTGAATGTAAGAAGAAAAATATTGATTTTTTTTTAATGAACAACAATATGATAAACTCGACTGTGGAAAATTGAAGTGTATCCTCTGTTGATTGCATATATAATTCTGGAATTCTGAAAACTGTATATATTTTATAATAAATAGGAGGATTCAGTATAGGAAAGGAAATGCTGAATCTTTTTACATGAACAACGATATGATAAACTCGACAGCGTAAAATTGGAATGCATCCTCTGTGGATTTTGAACGTTTCACCGAAACGTTCGGTCAGCTCGGTAAACACCTATGGATGTAACGGGGTTCGATCGTCGCGAAGTTTCGAAGTTCACAGTTAATTCCCGGGCAGCGGGATTAATTAGAGACGCGTTGCCACTTATTCGCGGCGCGTTTCAGCGACAAACCGCGCGGAACAACTTCTACGAGCCACGGGCAAACAACGGGGTCACACGGCCGAACAGCTCGCCACCCGATATCCGCACGCTAGTTTGCGGCCCGTTCGACGGCCGCGAACGACAGGAGATCCCCGGTTGCAGCTGGCCCCCTCCGTTTAATGCCGGCAAAATGTTAATTTCCCTCGGGCGAAGTCTAATTTATCGCGCGAGGCTCGTTACATCGATCCGCCGCCGTTGAGGAAAATAACGAGATAAAGTGAGAAAAAAAAAATATGTACACGAGAGAAAGAGGAGAGAAAAAAGGATGTAGTGCAGCATGAATAACGAGGTGAGCCGATACATGTGTTCCTCGGACAAGGTTTTTATCGGGATACGCTGGACTCAAATAACTTGCTGAACCGTCCTCTACTTTTTTCGCCGCTCTCCGTTGTTCGCTTTTGTTTCCGCGTTGAATACGCTGAAACTATCGACGTAAAATGCACAGTTACTTTAACCCTTTGGACTCCAAGGAATTTTTACCGACAACGGATAGCAACCTTTTGGTTGAAAAGTTTGATGAATTCTATTGAAATTATTATGTCCCTAATATTAATTGTAACTATCGGCTGTTTCATTATGTTTATACATCATATGTGCAACGCTCCAGACTTACCTAACAAAATACCTATTCCAAATTGCTGTATTAAACAACGTGGTGAGCGTCACCATTGGAGCGCAAAAGGTTGAAGCTAAAAACGAAGTTGACAAATAAAGTAACAAACAATGGAACGGAAAATTGATGCATATATTAACCCTTTGCGATACAAGGTATTTTTTACTGCTGCAATACTTTGGCTGAGAAGTTTGATGAATTATTTCAGAAATATTATTTCTTCATTTTTATTTGCTACCATTAACTGTTTCATTATGTTTATACATTACATGTGCGAAGCTACAGATTTAGTTTAAAAATATCAATTCCAAATTGCTGTATTAAACGAAATGGTGCGTGTCAGTCATCTCTGGAGTGCAAAGGGTTAATACTTCATCTTGACGAGAATCAGCACAGATTTCAAGAAGTCTTAACAAAATTTGTCCTTTGAAATAGGAAATTTGTGAAATGGTCATTCGATCCCTTGGTAATTCTATTGTTAATTATCAACGTTAAACAAGTTTCATCTTTGAGACCAATTTTTACATCTCTTAAACGCCTAATGTTCTCAAACCTAACATCAAAAAGTAAAAATTTTCAGTTACATTGCAAGTTATGTAGCAGCAATTGTTTCTATGAATTTATAAATTTTACCAATGTGCATAGAAAAATGTAAATAAGTAATAATTCAGTATAGATCCAGTAATTTCAAGAATCTTGAAGTCGAAGTTGGATCTGCGTTCGGTTTAAATAGAGAAAAAGTGAATTATAAAATAGAAGATAAAAATTAGCCGGAGTAAAAAGTCGTGTATAAAAATGTATTTTCTGTAGATTTTCGTCGGCGTATGATTATGAGTCGAATATTTGATATCCTATAAAAAAGAGTACGATAAATAAAATGGGATTATACGGAGGAACCGAGTTTCGTGCTGAGGTATAACATAATTCCACGTAATGAGACAGAAATTCTATTGGACTTATATACATGTATTGTAAAGGCTTCTTGTCTGAGATTTGCTCTAACGAAAGGGATGAATAGATCGCTTTGATAACGAAATTCTAAAGATTTATTAAATTCAAGAACAGTCGAATTCTCGAAAGGTACGCCGGAAGTTCTTTAAATAAATTTTACATTTCGTTAGCGTGGACGTAGAGTTCATAACGTCGCGCTAATTAATTCGAATAAATATGCAAACGCACAAACTAGACGATTCGGTGACGCATATTCGAGTCTCATTTATTCGTGATCGAGCGGACATATTAACCGAACCGTGTTCGATCCTTGCGAAATCACATCAAAGGCGAAATTAAATGTAACCCCGCGATGAAAGCGATAAAAAACGGTTCCCCGGAACAGATTCTGCTAGTAATTAATTAGCGTTTCGATCGTTAATTATTTGAATTGAATCGACCCGGCAATTTATTAGGTTGTTGCGTATTAAATGACCGATATCGAAGTACGAGAGTGCTCGTGTCGCATTAATTTCAAACTGAAAATTTAATTAAAGTACCTGCGCAGATCCGTTAATGTGAAAAGACGATTTAGAGGTCGGAGTAAAATGAAACGTTTCGATGAACCTCGAAACTGGCAAAATCGTCGCGATACAACTCAAAGCATCGTCAAGAAAATCGATTTCGATAGAAAATTAATTTACGACAGGTTTACATCGTAATTTCTCTCTTATTTGGATAAAATTAAATTATATTTTGTGTACATAGAATAAATTGATACATCGATCATGTTGAAGTCTCGACAGTCTCACTAGATGTTTAGGATCTTTGTCAGCCTCTAAACTTAATAATTAAATAGTAATTTCGCTTCCTGATCTTGAAATTTCCGAAATGCAGCAGTCTACAAGAAGAGTACTGCACAATAGTACTCGACTACTGTAAAATTCTCTAAATTATGGGATTTTTATACAGAATCTTTTTCCTACGTATACTTTGCATATGTAAAAACAAATGTTTCAGTTGCTACAAAATATAACGTAATCAAAAATTAAAGGGAATGAGAATCAAATAGTAATTTCTTAGAAAAGTAAGAATATGTTCAAAAAGAATATATTCAGAGAGTAAATAGTTCGGTGATCATGATTACTGTCATTATTTATTACTCACCATTATCAATTATCCTAATTGGATGTTCAGTAATAATTAAAAAATAGTTTTTTAGAAAAGTGAGGATGCGTTGAAAAAGAAAAAAATGCAAATTCAGAACTTAAAAAGTTAGGTTGTGATCGGCTAACATTTCACTCTTTCCCAATTAGTTAAAATTAGTTCCGTGTATTTTAATTAATCTCTCGATATCGAACGAAGTGATGAAATTGTCGAATCGGGTGTCGATCTGTAAAATAACGATACTAACAAAAAGGGATCCCATCTTCTCGGTTTCCGTTCGAATAACTAACCATATCTGAAAGCCAGCTAATTATCCATAATCGTTACTTATCGTGTTACCAGCAAATCCCCTAACATTCTGGTTCCTCAGGCACCTCCGGAGCACGTCAATATATCGATATTCTCGAACCGGTAATTTGCATGAAACTTTGATTAGCTTCAACATCGTCTTCCGTTACCTCAGAGATGCGTTTCGTAAACCGAAATCACTTTCATCCTTAAGTTACTTTACGAGTTTATTTACTGCGAAATATTTTTGCTTGTACCTACGAACATCTGCCAATAATTACGCGCTTAGGGAAAAGTTTCTGAGAACGATAATCATCGCAATGTATTCTCGGAATCATCGAAATCGATGGGATGGACTCTTATCAATGTAAATATTTTAGTATCAGCGTAATCGATCGTCTAACGGAGGACCGGAAATTAATATCTAACCAAACCTGAATTCAATATTCACCGGTTAAATTCAAAATCGGGCACACACGCTGTTTCTTGTATAAGTATAATGTATGTCATACAAAGTTCGACCGATATTCCATTAATTACGACAGAATTGTATTTTGTAACGAAGGAGTTTAAAAAATCACATTGTAATTTATGAGGAATAGTGCATTAACAACTTCATTTTATTAATTTATTTGTATAATATAATTTATTCATTCATTTACATACTATAATATATTAATTGATTTATATTTTGTAATTTATTCATTTATTTATGTATTATAATCTATTAACGAATTTGTATATTATAATCTATTCATCGAATTAAATCGTAAATTATTCAAATTGTCACAACACTAAATGATAAATAAATCAAATTATGACAATCCTGAGCCATAAATTAATCAACTTATCACAACCCTAAATTGCAAACAATGAAAATATCTAAACTATAAATTATAAATAAATCAAAACATCATAAATCATAAATAACTGAAAATATCATAATGTCAAGTGGCAAATGAATTAGATCATCAAACTACAGAATCGAAAATAAATCAAAATGTTGTAATCACAAATCGTAAACGAGTCAAATTACCAAAAATATTGAATCATAATTAACTCGAAATATCATAATCACAAATCCTAAAACAATTTTATTACCAAACGACAGAATGATAAATTAAAATATCAAAACCCTAAATCGTAAATGAATCAGGTTAACAAACTACTCAATTATAAATAAATGAAAACATCATAACCCAAAATCGTAAACGAGTCAAACTACCAGAACCATAATTAACTCGAAATATCATAATCTCAAATGGTAAATGAATCAGCCAATCAAACTACCGAATTTTAAATAAATCAAACTATCACGGTCCCAAGACCCAAATAAATCAAATTCCGCGTCCCTGAGCCATAAATAAGTCGAATCGCGATACTACCGGAACACGTAATATTCTACAAGATTTTCATTGGTACCAGCGGCATTATTCATCTTGGACGAAACAGGGATGATCCTCTTTTTGTTCCAATAAACATTCTCCATCGCGACACGAAAGAGGGTACAGAGATTGGAAAACGTCAAAGTATAACTGGCTCTCCGTATCACTTTTCAATCTTTGTTTCGAGGCCTGAATGGTTCGAGGACCGTCCGGCCTTTATTCAACGACCTCTTCTCTGTTCAATATTCTTTCACGATGCAAAATGAATGCCGTCGGAACAGAGGACCGCCATTTCGAGCGATATTGATATACGATTTCGATTAACCGAGAAACACCGCAGATAGTTAAATAAAAAGAAAAAAAAAAACGTCACCGGCGTTTGAGGACAATTGCAATCGGCTTCTGTTTCTTGCACGAGGCCATAACTTTTATGATACAAATTATGTTAATAATTTTATTAATAATCGCATTGTAAGTATTAACACATCGACATGGAAGCAAATGAAAATTAGGTTGTATGTTCATTGTTAACAAATATTACCAAATACTATCACAATACTTTGCTATATTTATTTTCTATAGTCCCAAGTAATTAATGCGAGTTTTTTTAAATTTTCAATAATATAGTTGTTAAATCTGTACAGAAATTTTAGTGTCACCTATACATGTGGGTGACATGGTAATCGAAGTTTTCATAATCTCACTATAAGTATTAATAATAACCTTACAGTTAGACAGTTTTCTCTCGTTATATCGCTGTCTTCGAGCGATCTTTATATCTCCTTCATAAAATCTTCGACGAATTTCACTATGAAACAACATGGTGCGCGAAGATCGCCATTTTGGATAAAATTATTCAATCATTTTACTATATCCCTCGTTCCAAGCATTTTGCTACTACAACCTTGTGTCTTGTACGAGGCAATATAACAAGATCGTACCGATATGAAACGCGCGAGATATTGCAGAGCAAAGTTACGCAATGATATTCAATGAACGTTACAGAAAACTTTCAGAAAACCTGTATACGAAAGTTTCGCGATTCCGATCATTCTCATGCGCGACGATACTTTCACGTTCTCTCGTTCTCGCCCTAATTTCTCCGCACCCTATTAGAACCCCTAATTTCATGTTCACATGCCTAACATTTTGATCAATTGTGTAATGCTGAACACGTTAGTCTTCCCCAGGGAAGTGGTAATACAGTCCCACCAGGAAGTCATCTCATTGTTCGGGAATTATGCATTATGTCTGGATTACGTCTGGGTTATGTTACACCACGCGAGTATTTAGCTTGTCGTGCAGCGAATTAGTATTATTAATCAAAACGTGTGCCGTTGATTAACAACTTGTTGTATGAATTCTAACAGGATAGAAATGCTACCGAAACGTGTCGAAATTTGATAAAAGTTTTTGGTAGAGATGGTGTTCCGGGTAGAACGTGTGTGAGATGGCCCGAAAAATTTGAAGTAGGTGATTTCGATTTTGGCGATAAGACATGCTCTAGGTGATAATATCTTGGGGCGATAATATGATCGTTTTTTAATAAAATTTGGTCCTGTTTTTATAACATTAAAAACTGCATCATTTTCTTTCTCTTCATAAACGGCCAGAATTTTCCGGTAGACCTAATATACAGTCGTGGACAAAATTAAGTGGACAGGTATCATAAATAACAAAAGGTTAATTTAATTTAACTAACAATGCCTATAAATCAAAACTTTATTGCACAATTATGTACAATAAATAAATGTTTTTTCAAGTATACAAAAGCATTTCACGTTCTAAATTTAAAATTTATTTAAAACATTGTAACAAAACAATACATTTTTTTGCATTTCTGCAATGTCCACTTAATTTTCTCCATGACTGTATATAATATATTCCTTCCTTTCCAATATGATTTTCCACGCGTATTTTTATTAACTAAACACACTAAGAATATGTATGCAAAAATAAGAAAACGAATCGGAAATTTTCACTGACAAAAAGTGCCCACACATAAACGGCGGATAATTATGCATCAAACCGGTATATCGTGCGAGAGAAGATAACCGAAAATCGCGAAGCGCTAATGAGATTCGCCATTAAGGTCCGTTCGTCGTTTCGCCTGTAAATCGTGCGTTACAAATGCACTTTTCATCCTCGCACGCGTTTTAACCCTCGTCAACTGTTTTCTCCGCTAAACGTTTCTGCAAGCGTTCCCGGTCGTTCGAAGACAAAATTTTCGCTCGACGGAGGAGGAGGCAAAGTGAAAAGAGTGCTTTTCGTGGGAATTGGAGCATGATATTCGAGAACGAATGCGCTTTCTCACGGGAATCCAGCGCGAACCGTGTTGTGGTCTTTGCGCAAAGTGCAGTCGCGGCATACATCATTTCCGGTGCATCCTGGTATGGAGAACAGAAGGGAAATAGTCCTGTTACTCGTGCCACGCTAGGACAATGGACATCGATCGATTTATCGCCTATATCGATACATTTTTTTTTTTCGCTTTTTCACGTTCGCTAGTGATCTGCAATTTAACCGATACTTCGTGTATTTACGAATTCGGTATTTACCGATATTTTCTTTTGGTGTTTCACATTTTATACTGTCCTCGTTTATTTACTTCAGACAGTTATCGATATTTATTTGCTCTACATAACGTATTAAACTGGCTGTCTAAATTTTTATGTATAGAATCATGGCAATGTTCGTTTCTGGCTATTATAATAATTTAACAGAAACACATTAATGAAAGCTTGTCAACGATAGAGTTATAAACGATGATGTAAAATAGTGGACATAGTAATAGAAATAATATAAAAGAATATGTAATAATAATATAAATGATATAGAAGAATATACAATAATAATGTAAATGGTATAGAAGAATAGAAACGATTCTATATAAAAAAATTTCAATTTAACTCGTAATTCAAATTTTGAGGAATTACAATTAAAAATAAAAATTAAAAAACAAAAATATTGGTAATGTATAAAATCAAATTAAAAGGTGAATGTTAATTCGTGATTATAAACAATGAAATAAAAAACCGAGTTTTAAATAGATAATTGAAAAATTAAATAATCGAAAAACAATTGTCAACCGAGGAGTCCTATAATAAAAATTAGCATTTATTCTCTAATTCAACGAGTGTTATAAATTAAGCATCGATTTTGAATCAAAAAACCCAATCAACAATTTCACTTTGATTTTCGATGAGAAACGAATCGTCTGAAAATTTCATCGACAAAACATCGGATATTTGACGGGTGTTAATATTTCACAGCTGGTGTTACCGAGATAATATTTAGCATTTTTTAGGATCACGTGTTTACGCGAACGAATTAAATACACAGTTTGTTCGATGTCCACAAGAATAACGTTGAAGCATCGTTCCAGCGGTTCGAAGCTCCATAAATAAGCGGAACGGCGCAATTAAAAGTTAGCAAACGGGCCAAGTAGATTCTCGTAACCGATAAATCGAAAACTTTTTGGCACAACTTCCATCCACGTAACGACGGATGGTCACGTGATAGACGGGCCGAAAGTTTTCGTTGTTGAAACAAAAGTCTCGACACGACCCTCATTTCGACTCGTTACCTGCCTATCCACGTACCTGCCCCACGGCGTTGCTAATTAATCGAATTCGATCGAACCGTTCGTGCTAGCCACGCGAACGTCTGACAGACTCGCCTTTTCCAGACTTCCTTTGTTCCATGAAATTCTTTACAAGTCTACATTCATCGATGATTCGTCGAATTCGTCATTTCGACAACCTCAAATTATAATCGCATCGTAGCATGACGCATTTAACTCTTTGGGGCACGGTGGGATTAAAAATGTCCCACCTTTTTGATGCACGGTAACGCATGGTGCGACATTTTTTTCTTATAGATTCATAAAATATTTGTCTCGTTTGATTTACAAAATATAAATCTCATTATAGATTTGTATAATGTTTATTTGATTATAGATTCACGAAATATCTATCTCATTATAGAATTACGAAATATAAATCCGATTATAGATTTACAAAATATAAATCTCATTATAAAATTACAAAATATAAATCTCATTATAGAATTACAAAATATCTATCTCGTTATAGATTTACAAAATATAAATCTCATTATAAAATTACAAAATATCTATCTCGTTATAGATTTACAAAATATAAATCTCATTATAAAATTACAAAATATCAATCTCGTTATAGATTTACAAAATATAAATCTCATGATTGAATTACAAAATATCTATCTCGTTATACATTTACAAAATATAAATCTCATTATAGAATTACAAAATGTCTATCTCGTTATACATTTACAAAATACCTATTTCATTATAGAATTACAAAATATCTACCTCGTTATAGATTTTCAAAATATCGATCCCATTCTATATTTGCAAAATATAAATCTCTTTAGATATGTGCAAAATATCTCTGTCACTATAGATTTACGAAATAGTTACCTCATTATAAGTTTACTAACTATAAGTCTTAAATATGTAGCAATATAAGATATACATATAACTATGCAAATATAAATGTCAAGCACAATTTATTGTTAAAAGCGGCTGAAAAAGAAATTGTTTACACTGTCGAAAGAAATTTTGTAACACTGAAAGATTTATCTCCGTCGTTGGTAATTCGTGCGAACGTTAAGAAGAAATTGCTTGGTTTGCAGAACATGTGCCCAGGTCAATGTGAATTCTCAATGCAGCGGAAACACGAAACAGGCCGCAATTCATTTGACTAGGTCGGAAAGTGGATTATCAGGATCCAATTTCACGTTACACACTGCAATCTAATGCATGTATGAGAATGAACGCTTATTAAAGCCAATGTCGCCAGGGGTCTAACTTGATATGCCCGATCGAACATCGAACAGACGTTTTAGGTCCGTGTGTTGCGTAATTATCTTCGTATTAGTCCTCTATTCTGCCACTGTCTCGTTACACTACATTTTTACGTGAAAATTTACCATCCCCTCGTTATTCTAGGTCATTGCATATTCAATTAATTTGAAAATAAAAATTCAAATTTGATAAAATACCACTTATAATATACCAGTTTGAAGCTTAAAGTTAATAAAAATTACATACATATATATTTAAAGCTATTATCATAACATGCAAGGTAACTGAATATACTTGCCACATAATTTAACATGTAGCCATATATTATACAGCCATTATAAGAAAGATTTCTTTCAGAAATGCAAAACGTAAGTAAAACGAAACTAATAAAAACTTGATAAGAAATAAGGAGCAACGAATGATTAATAAAGGTTTTTCGTACGAACAACGGATAATTAGAATAATATATAAATGATTGGCAATTTATTCAATGTCATTCGAAAAAAATTTTGTTTAAAATATATTCAACGCAGGTAGATAAAAAATGGTATCATCGAAAATGATCAATGATACCAGATGTATCTTCTATGGAAACAATATTAATAATACCATAAAATTTCTGTAATGGCATAACCAATCTTCACATTTCAGGTATACAAAAATACAAAATCTGAATAATTGAAACCTACACAGTCAATAAATAAAACATAGTAATTGCAGAAAAAATAAAGTGAACGTATACACATAAAAATCATAGGTTAACTCATCCAGGCAGAAATCAATTAACATACATACAAAAATTAATGAAACATCCGAATGATATAAACGATCAATTACGAAACATTTACCCGAGTATTATCGCGCTTGTTCCACGCATTTCAAAGTTTTCTACTATTTTTCCTCGCAACGCGACTCCATCATGAGACTCCGGCATCCGCCACGAAAGTATTTCAAAACGAAATTAAGTCGCGCGATTTCTTCCGTAGGATCTCTTCCTCGTTTAAGATACGTTTCAACTTTGAAAAATGTCGGTGTCGCGCAACTCGTGGGAAATCATCGCGATTGAAACTTCGTGCAAGAGATTTCTTGCGTTTCGCCTCGCTTTCCGCTCGACTTAGCCGAGCTGATACCGACCGATGAACATTAAATTGTACTCGGCCGCGAGCAGAGACAGGATTTATTAGCCTGTATCCTGATTATCCTGATTACGCGAGCGCGTGATGAACATTACGCGACTCGGAGATAATATTTCGCGTGAAACTACGAGACTCGAGGCCGAGATTTCGTCTGTCTGCGGGATGTCCATTTAAATGTCGTTACGGAGCCACCATTGTGGTTGATTCCGCTCTGGGATGGGGTGGTTCAAGTTCCATGGAGAATATTTTAAAATTCTAAAGAGGATTTCTTCCTTTGCAACGGACGGGAGAGCCGATGGTCCGTGTCGAAAGTTCGGAGTTATAACAAAACGTTCTTTCACTGTTATATCTTGCGATACGACTCACTCGGTATAATGCATATCCGAGAAGCGAAGTGTAATATTTCTTCTTGGCGTTGCATGGAAAAATGTAATTCTGGAGAAGAGGTAATTTATTGTTTCGGTCATTCTACGTAGAATCTATCACTTTTTGACCTCACCATCTGCGATTTTGTTTTAATCAAGGCATGTCTATGTGAAATTAGGGGAGGTTTAAGTCATCATTTTGTCGATTTCGAATTTGTTGAGAAATTAAAAAGCCTTCAATGTTTGCATTTTGTGCCCATTTTTACGAAAATAAACTTCACTTACGAATTTTTGTCTCGAACTTTGAAGGCTTGTCAATTTATACAGGGTGTCCCAAAAGGAATGTAACACCCGGAAATGGGAGGTAGGTGGGGTCATTCTGAACAACTTTTTCATTTGCAAAAATGTCGTACGGGGCTTCATTTTTAAATTGTTAAGGAAAAACACCGACCAATCAGAGCGCGAGAATCGCGCGCGCTCGGACGCAGAAGTGTAGGCCCGAGTTATAATTGGCCGTGGTCGCGATCGAATCACGTGGCGCGCGATCCTCGCGTTCTGATTGGTCGGTGTTTTTCCTTAATAATTTAAAAATGAAGCCCCGTACGACATTCTTGCAAATGAAAAAGTTGTTCAGAATGACTCCAGCTATCTCCCATTTCCGGCTCCGTCAACACTTTTGGGATACCCTGTATATGGACTTGCAAAATGTGACCATAATGCTTTAAGAATATAGGGATTTGGAAATGCAGGGAACTGATGATATAGTTGCCGCGAAAATGCGAAATAAGTTGATTCGGAATGCAGAACACTGTAATCGACATTTCCTATACACCGTATACCCATTTTCACCGTTTCCTCCCGTTGTTGTTTCACGAATGAAGAGCGGACAAAGCGTATCACCGTTTTCACGGTTGTATTCCGTCATTGTCCTGTGGACAGCATTTGGACAAAGAGTTTTCAAGTCGCATAAAGAGTGTCCTGCGCACAGCTAACACAATAGCCATCTTTTACTCGTTCTTCGTCCCCGTAATATCTGTTCTCCTGTGTGTCCTTTGTCGCGTTAACTCGTGTGTCAAAATATAACGCGAAAAAGGACCGACACTTTGTTCCTTGATCCGAATACGAGTAAACTTGCTATTGTTAATAATGATACAACGGAGACGGTATAAAGGCGTTGTTATTATGTGAGAAAAATCGTTTTCTTCTTTCGAGAAAGGAATAATACTCACTGCTCCAACGCGTTATATTTCTTCGTCTCTGCGCGAATTTCGTATAAAATTAATTTAATACTTCTTAACAAAGAAATTACTCTTTCAATTATTTATTAGCGATGATCGAATTGAATTTCTCTTGTAACTTTGTTGATAGCTCTTGAAATTTCAACGTGTGTTATAAAATACTGCTTATATACATGGGCACAATTGATGTCATCTAGAAAATTATGATCCCGGCTAGTGTGTGTGCCCAGAAAATTGAGAACACGTTTTTAAGTCATCGAAATTTGAGTTCACTTCTGAACATGATTATTATACTTTTTTTATCATGGTCAATGTAATAAGAAATATTTACAATTTCATTTTTTATTATTCATTTCTCACTGTTTCATTTTCTGTTTTTTATTGCATATAGTAGTTCAATATCGTTAAAATATAGTTATAGATTAAAAATATAACATTCTCACATTTTTACATTTTGTCCACATTTTTTTATTTTTATATTTGTCCACATCTTTTTATTTTTATATTTGTCTACATTTCCTCATTTTTAATCCGCCAATAAACGACAACGTGTGTCGATGTAAGTATTAAATTCTTCTCGTCGAGAATTTAAAATGTTCCGATAAATTAAGGAATTAAAATTTGCATGGTGATACAGAAATTACCGTGACAGTAAGCTCCTCATGAATATTTATTCGAATATTTATAAAGCTCGAAGGAACTTTCGAAAAATTCGAAATACTCAGTGTGGGAAGTCACGCCACAGTTTCGTTCCTTCGCCTTTTTTCTGAAAAAAAAAAAGAAAGAAAAACGAGAACAACGATCGAACAGCTGTTAACGAAGAATGCCTCGTTTCGCGTCGCGAACTGCAAATCCGCTTTTGTGTAGTTTGAAAGCCGTTGTTTTCTTGAAATCGGCTCAACCGACAATGAAAACGTGGTCCACGTTTGTTGGAAAAGGAAATATTTTTTCGAAGATTTGCTCGATAATGGAGTGTGGCGGCGATCGTTTTGTTGCACAAACAATCGAACATCGTTTTCCGATCAAACTACCGTTATTGCGGAGAAAAAATCACAGATCGATATGAGCTTCCGTTCAGGCGAATTTTCAACGCGGTTCCGCGACCCTTGGCAAATAAAATGTTATTTCCTCTGTGCACTGAAAATTGTTATTTGTTAAAAGAATATACGAATCAATCATCCGCGCAATGTCGATTTATCGAAATTTATCGGCACTTCAAACAGTTGAAAGAAATTGCCGATATTTCGAAAGATTTATCAATATTTTAAATAATTAAACGATGTGGCTATTTATACGTACAGTATGTATACACAATTTATTATTTATACATCCATAATTAAAAGTGGCATTTTAGTTAAAAGATGTTCAGGATCGAGTTTTTGTTAAAAGATGTTCACGATCGAGACATTTTAATTAAACGATGTTAACGACCGAGGTATTTTAATTAAAAGACATTAACGATCGAGGTATTTTAATTAAATAGTCAAGAGCAAGAAAATTTCTAAACCGATCAATTTGTTGTGAAAATATTTTAGACCGAATCAAAAATTTCTTTTAAATGAAAATAATTTGAGATCGGTTTTCATTTAAATTCAACCATAACGAACATTTTCCGCTCTGAAGAGATATGCTTCTGCTATTTGTATTTATACGCAGTATAATATTCCGTGTAAAATCTACGGTATATGTAATATCGAATGTAAACGAGCTTTGGGTAATTTCTGCGCAAACATCATTCGATGAGTATACATTCCGTGTACTTGGCTGCAATTTAATGGCAAATATAACTTATGAAAATTCTATCCGAATCGTGTCACACATTTCAACCCGTTTATATCATGCACTTCCATCTGTTGACCAAAAATAACATCGACGTAACACGAATATTCAAATTTCATTTTGTTCAAAAACTATGTCTTGGATCATAAGGTTAACTCTGTATTTTTTTTTATTATTACTCTATAAATAATTAAGTGTATGGCAATGCACCTTGCAGTAAAGTCTCGATATGACCAAAAATGATGTAAATGTACATATACAACATGATATACTTTCATAATGTATGATATAAACGATGATAAAGTATACGACGTAAGCTAAAAAATTATCCGCAGTTCGAGACGCCATTTTGTTCGTTCCTCGAGAAGCGTCACGTGATGCTTCGTGAGACAATGCTAATACAAATACTAAACCTCTCTATTTTTCACTTTTTTATTATCAAACCTTTACCAACAGACTTTTGATATTTTTCCGATTAAAACGAGACCAAACACGATACAATTCTGACTATATTTACCAATTTGATCGACGATAATATGTTTCCAAGACTGAAAAATATAGCGAGGAAAAAAGGAACGCTTCGATTCGAAATTTTAGTACACAGTAAACTTTGTTACGTTGCATACACTAGTTCGCAATAAACCGCGAAAGAGATATCGTCCGAGCAACATCAAAAATTTATTGCAGCTAACAAAACCCTCTGTTCCGTGAAACCGCAACGAACAATTCCAGTCGCTTTTCGCTCCGTTACAGAAACTTCAGCATTCTCATCCGGGGATCAAAGTAACCGGAGAAACCGGCTCTGTAATTTCTCTAACGTTCAAAGCGGCTCGGTCGAATTCCTGACTGGCTCGAAATCAAGCAGATTGCATTTCATCCACTTGGAACACCGATTGCGATCTGGCCAGAACATTTCCTGAAGATCTACGGCGTTGAAATTCGATGACACTCCGGAACACTGACCTATCCCGGACGAGTCGGTCGGCCAGAAATGATCCACCCCGTTCGAACTGCAACGTAGACAAAAGAAAAGAGGTCGCCGAAACGAGGAACTGGTCTCGAGTCTAAGGAACCCGTTCGTGTCTTTGCTGTTCCAACTTTTACTATAGAAAATGCATCGATGGTAAACTTCGATTGGCAAGAACCGACCAATTCATTTCGTCTAACAAGATATTGTAAGATATTTCCGATTTTGCCGGTGCTGTTCATAGAGAAGGGTCTTAATGGCTGTAGAGGTGGAGGTCCCAGTGACGTATGCGGGTTTTCGATTTTCCCCAAAAAATGACAGTAGCAAGTAATTAAAATGAAGCAGTGAAAGTTCTTGTATCATTCCCTCGACGAGAATGGGAAATTGCGAACAAAAGATTCGCGAACTATCGTCCTATGTGATATAACCCGATGTCTAATAGCGATGTTAACACTAGGAAATCGTCGACGGAACACGTCTCGAAGTTCTATTTTTAGCAGAAGTTTCGTACTCTCGATAAGATCCGTCGACAGCAAATGGGACGCGCCAGGTCCCAGATGCGAACACCATAGACGACCTTACATACCTCGATTTCCTCGGGAGATCCGCGCGGAATTGCTTCTGGTACCTGGTGATGCAAAGACCAGATTGCTTCTGATATCGTAGATAGTAACATCGTCCCTTGTCCTCATACGAACCGACTTATTTGAGCGGTGAAAACGGAAACGGTTCTGCGTGAACGGATAACAGGAAAGCAATTTCTACGGTAACTTACGGGGACCATTTTCTAGGTACTTTCGCATCATTTCCATCCGGACGAATTAACATTAGAACCACCAAACGGTCAAAATTTTGTGGACACACTTTTGCCAAAATATCTATCATGTTTAATTAATGGTTGTACATGTTAAGCGATGCTGCAATATTTATTTATTTATTTTCAATTTCATACTAAGTATGTATTTTATGACGGTATTTCTGGTGTGAACACGTTGGCTGCCACATGAGACACCGGTGACTGACACTGAATTCTCCGTTCATGTCAGTGATCGCTGACTGACAGTAATAAAATGCGATACGAAACTGAAAAAGTACTTCATTTTTATAAATTTTATTGTGTCGTTGATGTATCAATTGATCACTGCTGTATGATTGTACTATTGGTGATCATTTCATTCATAAAATATATTAAATATTACTTGTTTAATGTATTTGTACTTTAAAAAAACTTGAATAGATTTTGTTGAAACAGTTTCTTAGCGAAAGTAATATAACTATCATAATTTTCACATTCTTCGTCTGAAATTTTCTGTAATCTTCCAGTACAATAAAAAACAATGGACCTAATATATTTGTATACCTGTGTCATGACATTCAATCCTACAGTCTGCACAAGACATTCAATTGTACAGTATACACAAGACATTCAGCTCAAGTGAGTCTGTTTAAGATATTCAGCTCAAATCAGTCTGTCTGCGACATTCAGTCTGTCCAAGACAGATAGTTCAAGATACTTAACAAGTATCAAGATATTCAAACTTCAAATGTCCATAGACAATTTGTCTAATTGAAAATTAAAAATTCTAAATCTGGTAACCAAATGCGAAACAGTGCCTCGAAAAACTACAGTGAAAATCCCTGGTCTTTATGATTTCACGAGTTTATAGTTGCCACGCGGTTCTCGAAATCCTTAACGGGACGAAGGTCTTATTACTAATAAAAATTTAGAAATCCTAAACCTACACAAAATCTAAAGATACGATAAGCGCAAAAACACCGTCTGAACATTTTCAAGAAACATCTCAAATATTGTCCCGAAAGGTACTAAGGAATTTCGCGGTGATTCGTGTTCCCTGCACAGACTTAAGTAACATCGTGATCCTGGATCGATGCTGACGATGAGTACAGCAATCATCTCGTTGCACCGGCAAGAAAATCCCAAGCGCAATCGGGAACGAGGGACTCCCAATCCGGAAGGACATCGAGGTGAAGCAGGGTCGTAGGAAGGGAGAAAAAATGAGGGAGAAGACGGACATATTGACGGATAGAAAGGGGATTAAACAAAAAAGGGAAGAAAAAAAAAACGGTTAAATTGGAACGCCGGCTGGAATAATTGGAGTGGCCATCGAACGATTCTTCTTTTCAGTATCGGCTGATAAAACCCTGTCGCATGCGAGCCGGTACGACCCGCCGCTATTTCTGCAGCTATCGAAGAATGGATTGGCCTATTGGAAAAGAATTACAGCGAGAGGATCCTGGACCGAGGCCATTCGATACGACGGCTCGCAATCGACGCCGGAACTTCGCCCCGCAGGAAAGGGTTGCATCCCTCTCCTTGGGTCACGTTCCCGCGTTTTGTATCGGGAACGTCTTCTGGTATTTCTGCCGGTTCAACTTGGGTACCGCGATCTATTATATGACTTACGGGCAACCGACGAAAGCAATTTCCTTTTAAAGTACACTCGAATAGGTGGACTCTTTGAAGGGATCGTTGTTAGGAATTGCTAGGATCTCGTGGTTTTATTTTCCAGGATTTTGTAGTTTTATTTTCGAGGATTTCGTAGTTTTATTTTCGTGGATTTCGTGACGCAAACGATCGAGAGCCGGCAAGCCGATTTCAACGTTATGACTTTACTTATTAACCAGTTAGCTGTGTTCGACGAGTATAGTCGTCATGGAGAAGTGGCAGGATTTTCTGTCATGACGGGTATACCCCTCGATCACAGATATCTGGTTCATCGAATAAGTAAATATTAGTAATAAAATTGTCTATTTTAGAAAATAGACCCATCTTTTTGATGCAATATTTTAACAGTGACGTTTATTCTATCAGTGACGAGTATACTCACAAAAGTGTGCGCCACAGTTAACTGGTTAAGATAAGAGTATCAGTAATGGACACTGTATCAGTACTTGACACTTTTTAACCTCTTGAACTACAATAACGAGTTACACTCGAGACGCACTCGAAGTTCAAATACGGTAAACTTCGTTTATATTTTGAACACGGATCAATGTTCAATTTCAGTCTAATTTTCATTTGCACAGTCGAGGATCGTTGAATGTAAAATAATCTTGACATTCGAACTTTTCTCAGTCGTCTTGTAGCACCGAATACTTCGTTATGTCTGACGCATTTGCCGAATGAAACATAGTGCAAGGGGTTTAAAAAAAGGGAATAAATAAGGAAACCGTAAGTTCGAATACATGAAACCTTATTAATCTGTATACTGTCGCACTTCAGAGGCTCCCATATTCCCCAACATCTATGTATACCCTCAAATCCCCACATTCTCACATCCCTGTATTCCAAAATCCGCATATACCCAAATTCCTACACCTTCGAGTCCATGCAATACTAAATCCCTATATTCTCTATACATCAAATCCCTGCACCATATGCTGCATACATGCACTTCTAAAGCAAAACAAATTAATTATAAACTAATTACAAACCAATTCGTAAGAATGTGATCTAAACGTTCTTTAAAAGCGACAAGAAAAGTGCCGCCTAACACTAACCAAATTAAGTTCGTCCACTAAATTATAAACTAGTCAAAAACCACTTTGTAAGAATGTGATCCAAACGTTCTTTAAAAGCAGCAAGAAAAGTGCCGCCTAAAACTAACAAAATTAAGTTCGTCCACTAAATTATAAGCTAATCAAAAACCACTTTGCAAGAATGTGATCCAAACGTTATTTAAAAGCGACAAGAAAAGTGCCGCCTAACGCTAACCAAATTAAGTACGTCCACTAAATTTCTAGAAATCCCTATATACATTCAAGCCATAAACGACGCGATTTGGTCAGTGAAGATCCTATAACGTTGTCCAGGGGTTAACGTTTCGCGAACGATTACGCCGTAACAGAGACGGTTGCCGGCGACAGACGCAATATCGTCCCCGTTTATTTATTTTAGCGGGAAACTTCCGGACGAGATTTCGCAGGAAGTCGGAGGAAATTTCGCGACGTACTTCCGGCGAGTATACGAATTTCAACGGAGACGTCGCGAACGATACTGTAACGTCGCAGCTGCGTCGGTCGTTACTTCATCGTGTGTCGCGCGAGCAACAGCGCCGTAAAAATTACTGTCACTTCCGGTCGTTCGAGGTGGGGGAGGGGAAGTAATAAACCGTGCGATTTACGGAGCGCACGCTCGCGACCGCGATTTTTCCGGTCATTTTTAAAAGCAGCCTGGAGTCGACAGGGTGCATCGTCGAATCTCGATTTGAACCTGGGAAATATCGAACGCTTTTTCGATTATGTTTTCGGATAATGTGAGGTGAAATACGTGAATATGACACTGGTTAACAGACAACAATATATATAATTATTAAGTGGACATTGCAGAAATGTAAACAATTTTTTGTTACAATGTTTTAAATAAATTTTAAATTTAAAACGTGAAATGCTTTTATAGACTTGAAAAAACATTTATTTAATGTATATAATTGTGTAATAAAGTTTTGATTTATAGGCATTGTTAAATTAAATTAACCTTTTGTTATTTATGATACCTGTCCACGTAATTTTGTCCACGTGTGTAAATTGATATAATTTGGTTATTCAATGAAATCAAAATAAATGTGTAAACAATATTAAAATATTCTTGCTAGAGTTCACTTAATTTATTTTGTGCTTACACATTTTAATTCATTAAATATATTATAAAAAATAAATTATACTTTGAGAAAGAGAAAATGATATCTGAAATTCATTGATATAAAAAAAGTTAAAATAATATAAACATAACAAAATTTTATGCATTGTCACTTTTTATTCGTGTAAAAAGAGACATTTTTTTCTTTTTAACTCGCGTTAAATCAAATTATGTAGTTCTTATGTTTAATTTCAACCTTCTCACGCGCCAATACCTGTGTGACGCGCTGTATCATGGTCGTCGTGAACGAGCTCGTAAACGCCGGTTGTAAATCGTAGCCGGTATAGTCATCGCGGACGATTCGCCGCTGAAAATGCTAATTCGACAAGATAGCCCGCGGAAGAAGAAAATGGTGGCGGTCGACGTTCAGCGGCAAGGAACCACCGAGGGCTTCATTGATTTCGCCCGTTTGTACGCCGGGGACAGACGTAAATTATATTCGTGCACGAGCGTATTTGCATGTTAAAGGAGCGTCGGTTGCGGCCGCAACCCCTAAGATTAATGCTACTCGAAGTCGGAACAAGTGGCGGACCAACGGGGATTAGGTCGAACCAGGGGGTGAAACCGGTGTCGAGCATGAAGCGTTCGCCGTGATAAATAGTGGTCCAACCGGGAAAAATATGCGAAGAAACAGGAACGCCAATGAGGAACGTTCGCTCGCCACGAAAGAAACATCGGTTCGTGAAGACTTCCTGGCAAGAAACACCGTGTTTCTTGCCACCGGATGCTTCCAGCTGCCGTAATTTCGCGACGTTTTACGGATGCCGGAATTTTTCGGGGATTACAGCTGGGGTGAATAAAATGTTGATGCGGGGAGACGCGGACTTGATGGTACGCCGAAAGACATTTGTAATCCTTTTTCCACCCTCGGATGCCGCTTCAACCATCGTCCCTTCGGATTCTACGTTTGAACACTTTGTAATATCTCTATTCACGTGTCACTACATTTTCGGGTTCCTGAAAATTCGAATTTCCAAGGTTTTGTATTTGCAAATACTTGAATTTTTTTAATCCCAAACTTGTAAATATCTCTATTTCTTAAAATTCTAAACGACTTATTGGACTTTAAGTCAAATTATCACACTTTAGATGAATCAAAATTTCAAGCTTGAAATTGTTATGTTTGAGCGTCGATATACCATTTCATATTCGACTCAACAAATAGATTACAAACCGGACAACTTTTTATGCAAACGTAAGAAAAAATATATAACAGATTTGCTCGATTTCAAGCTAAGTGCTCTGACTTCGGATGAAACAAAATTAAGCATAACCCCTTGTGCTACGATTTATTCAGCAAGTGCGTCAGACATAACAAACTATTAATTGCTACAACATTAAAGTGATTAAAGAAAGTTCGAATGTCAAGATTGTTTCCCATTTAGTGATCCTCGGATGCGCAAATTACGATTAGACCGAAGTTGAACGTTCAAGCATATTAAAAATATTAACAATGTCTACCATATTTGAAGAGCGAGTGCGTCACGGGCGTAGCTCGTAGTTGTAGGACAAGGGGTTAAAATCGATGTACCTATCTCATGTATCGATACTAATTTGTGCTTTTATGTCATTAAAGCTGTGTCAGAATATCGACGTACCATTTCGTACACGACTCGATAAATACACTACAATCTGGTAAAACCAACCCGTAATACGAATAGCATTATTTATTTGTTCGAAATCCGATATAAATGAAATCGCGCGTTGAAAAGAAGTTCACGTGCTGAATTTGTATTATCCCATTTCGCATTGTTTAACGAAACAATAGATAAGTCGATTAAGCTACTTACGGAAGGTAGTCGATGGCGGACGAATTTCGAAATGAGCGAATCAATGCGCCCCTTTTATGCGCATTCATTAGAAAAGAATCGAACAATCGATTGGTGCCGTTTAAACAGCGAAACAGGGACAAAACCGTGCGGGAACTTCAATTCATTTTCTTCGTCGCGATCCATTGGACAAATTGAACGAGAAAATCGAGAGCGTTCGTTATTTCGTCGACGCACGAAAAAAAAAAAACAAAAAACAAAAAACACTCACGCAAAAATTTCAGTTGTTGTTTCGTTCGATTCTATTATTACCATTCCCTTCCGTTCGTTCGTTTACTTTGAAGCTCGATCGAGCTTTTTCACCTCTGGACGCGACGGGCGTCCCGTGATCGATATAATTCCACGCAGGACAAACACCACCGAATGCAATTCATGAAATGCACAGAGCAAATGGACAAAAATCACGCACGAGCGTCGACGAGTGTCGAAACGTTTTTTATTTTTTTTTGTTTTGGAAAGTGATCCTCGATGCTTATAGCACGATCGATGAAACCACCCGCGGCATCGATGGAACTTTGTCGAACATCGTTTCGTATCTGTCCGATGGAAACTGATAAATCCTTGACTGTAATTGCTCCCCTTAGCTGTGTGTACCTTTGATTGGAGGTTCGATAACGAGATAGGGTGTTCGATCGAACTGTAATTCGTAAATTATGACGTTCTTGTACGGTGATTTAGATTGTTTTTTGTTCCGGAGAATTTGAGACAAAACTTTTTAGGGAAGGAAAATACGAGGTGAATTATTTTGGTAAAAATTTAGCCGATTCTTCGACGAAGAGTTTGCTTGACTTTTTTGTTGTTATTTGGTCAATTTTTTCATTATCACCTTCTGAACCACCCTAAAACAGTTTCATTCCCTTGCATTTGCACAGAATTTACATGGAATTTTTTATGTTATCAAACAATTAATAATTTTCAACTGTGGAATTTTTAATCACGTTAAATTTTGCATGAAAATGTGCATGAAATTTTTTATTCTGTCGAATGTACACGGAATTTTTAATTTTTTTAAATATTATCAAACAACTGATAATTTTCAACTATAGAATTATTGATTGCGTTAAACTTGTACAAAGTTTGTATACAATTTTTAATTCAATTGAACTTGCACACAATTTGCATGGAATTTTTAATTCTTTTAAATGTTATCAAGGAACTAATAATATTAAACTATATATTTTTAATTGCATTAAATTTGTACAAAATTCTACTTCTCTTAAGTGTCCTTGAAAAACTAACAATATTAAGGATTGTGAAACAAAGAAGACATTATCTAAGAACCACAAGTTTTATTTTTGAATCATCGCGTGGAACATTAGCAGAGAGTAGCGAAAAAATTAGTTTGAAAATTGTACAGTAAATGACAGAAAAGAAGTGACTGATGAGAGTATTTCGAAATGGGATATAGGCTATTAGTGCGAGGGTAATGGTAATAGTTTATCGAGGTTAGGTCAAGGCGTTGATTGTCAAAGGAACAAAGACCGTTTCGCAACGGACGAATTTCTCACGTAGAGACGTTCGACGGAAGTTCGTCACCGCTCTTAAGGCGAATTCAGCAAATATTCTTAATTACACAGCCAGTGGGAAGTTTAAAGACGTCGCTGGAACGTGATTCGCAGCATCCAAGGATCCTAATTCTCAGGTACACACAATAGTCGCGTTCGCGGCATTAATTTTACGAGGGAAGTTTCGTAATTTGACGCGAGAACGCTGGGAAAACGCGATCGTATCGCCGGTGAAACTTAATATCACCGCAAGAGACCGTGATCGCGTAAAAATAATTGTACAACGTACATCCTACGGCAAAAACTTGATATCGCAACCTTAACATTGGCGTTATGATTATCGCGTGTGTCCTCGTCCTATGACGGCAGCCATATTTTTTATATTTCATATGGGAGGTGATATTTTGTTATTGGTAAATTTATATTTTGGTATAAGTAATTTTTATATAAATAATTTTGGTGAATTTATGTGTTAGTAGAAATAGTTCACTTACATTTTAATATTAGTACATTTATGTTTTAGTATAAATTGCATTTCACTTGCATTTTAGTATTAGTACATTTATATTTTAATATAAATAACTCACTTATATTTGAATATTAATACATTTATATTTTAGTATAAATAGTTCACTTACATTTTAGTATTAGTACATTTATGTTTTAGTATAAATTGCATTCCACTTGCATTTTAGTATTAGTACATTTATATTTTATTATAAGTAAATTATATTTGGAATAAATAATTTACCTATATTTTAAAATAATTACACTTATATTCAGTGAATTTATATTTAAATATTTTACCATATTTTGTTTTGAATACTTGAGAATTCAAGTACTTTAATACTTTGATATTAGAACATTTAAACATTCTAATATCCGAAAATTCCAACACTTTGGTATTTGAAAATTGAGTTGTTTTGATATTAGAAGATTCAAAGAGATTGTCAAATAGCTTATTTCTTAAAAAGTGATCAAATAAAATAATGTTAAGAATAAAAGAAATTAAAGAAATTAAAATATAAAATATAATTTGATTGAATTTTTAACTTTGTTTCATGCGTGGTAAACCATACAACCTATGCGATTTACATAATTCATGAATTATTTTACTTTCGCTCTTATAATTTCATTATTTCATGATTTCATTATACTTTTGAATTTCCTCATGTGTTGGCTCTCTCGAAAAATGAATGACTTATCATTGACTATAATCACTGGAAATCGAATACATAACACTGCTATTATAATCGTATACAAAGTTTTAACTTCATACATTAATTTATTAAAACGCAGTAAAATTTGTGTGCACAGAAGTTGCATATATACGAATAAACAAATTGTGTTAATTTTGATTAAATTAACCGTATAATTTATTAATCGCGCAAAAGTATGCGGAGCGTTCCATTAATTCCACGAATTAATATAATGCGAAATAAAAAATGTGTATTTTTCAACTTGTTCCAGATTCAAAGATGTAAAACGCTACGTGCAAATAGAAGAGTACTACATACACGCAATTAACTAATGGTAAGTGCGAAGGAAATTTATTAAACATCCATATAGTCGAATCAGAATATAATCAATAGAATAAACCATACAAGATTATATATAATTCAACCATAATCAAACACAATTCAGCTATAGTTAAGTAATCAATTTTTTCTCCATGCAATCGTGAATGGAAAATTATTTTTGTCGCATAATAATAAATAATTTGTCTACGTATTTTTTTAAAGAATATTTTATTTTTTGTTCATATATTCCATTAAATAATATATGGTGACGATACATGAATTGATCACACGATGATTATTTTGCAATTTCTGCTTTCAAGCTGTAAATTATTCGAGTCGATATTAAAAGATGGCATTGATCGAACAATGATTCCTCCTGATTTTGAAACAATGTCATGGCTAGTTGCAACAATGTAAAACTGTTTGGCCACACTTCAGACACGTTTCTTCGACATCTAATCCGCCTCGGAACGGATAAACAAGTAAATAAATAAATAAGACATCGAAAATTGAACTTGCGTTAAATAAAGAACAAGGTCGTCTAAAATTATACCGCGAAATTTATGGAGCTGATCAATTTAGCTGCGCGTGGTCCAAATAACACGGATTTTATATACGTCGATATAATTTTGGTTCGATCACTACTAATCATTTAAACATCGAGTCACATGATATTATAAAAAGCATCGTTGAATTAAGATAGATATGCGTCGTTAAATTAGGATAAATATGCATTGTTAAATTTGGATAAGTATGCATTGTTAAATTAGTATAAATATGCATTGTTAAATTAGGATAAGCATGCATTGTTAAATTAGTATAAGCGCTTAATTTAATTGCCGTTGGCAATGATCAGAAATTTATTTCAATTGAATGATTCAGCCATTTTGAATATCAGTAACATGACAATGATTACACTGCAAGTTTTCTATTGAAAGATAACATTAAATATTAAAATTGTTTGGATATGTTTTATTTGAATTAATTAATAATCGTTGAATTCATTAATAAATTTGTGTTCAATGATATAAATAGTTGTCATACTAAGGGAAAAAATGAAATATTAATATATTTTTCTCTTTTCATTATTCATTGTCTTGCTTTTTAAATTCGTAAAAAAAAATATATTTCGCAACTTTCAGAATCGATAATGAAAGTACGTTACTTACATTATAAATTTAATATAAAATATTTAAATCAATAACAGCAAAATTGTATGATATTGCGAAGTTGCAACATTATATGAATTTGCAATTAAAAATTCTTATTAGAAGAGACAAGAAATGTTTTCAATTTCGATTATAGTAAAATATTGCAATTTGTTTATACTTCATAAGATGTAAGAATTGCATTTTATTATTTATGTAAAATATTTGCAACACAATTTTTGCTTCCAATAATTTGCAAATATTAATTAATACTATGCCATCGAATCGTCTACTTTTAGTTCCTACAATTTTAAAGCATATAATTAAAACTAATATAATCTTCTAATTTTCTCCCAGTCATTCTAAATTTCTGTATCCAAAATAATTATTCCTATTTATTCCACAAAACATATCCTGTGATACGTTAATGTTGAAAATTCAGATTTATCCGGAAACATCATCGTTCAAAAATCATTGTTTAACCGTCTCCAATAATTCCTCGCTTTTTCTTTACAATTTTTTGCAGGGTAATTTCCAAAAATATTAACATACTATTTCGTAAGTAGTTACTCAACAGAGTCGAATTTCACGAAACATAAACTACGACGTTTTCCTCAAACTTTTAAATTTATTTCAGTAGAAACACCGCGGCTGTTTACCTCGAGCATTCCTTTGTAATATTTTCGTGTATCTTCGCTAGTTCTCGTTGCGCGGATTATTTGAGACTTTCCCTAATACGTTTTTTTTTTCTCAAAGCTCTGTCAAGATGTCATCGCACAAGTTTTTGTCACCTCGTATATTATTCGCGACACGAAGTGCTTCGGGATAAATATAAACGCGGTCCTTAATGAAATCGTTTTCCAACCCGACCGATCACCTTCGTCGCGTTATTTTTGTCGAATGGCTGCTAGTAGAGTCGATGCATCTGTCGGTGATATATCAAGCAGGGAATACGTGCGCGAATCTTCACGGCGATTTTTTGGACGATAGCCAACGAATGCACGCGTTGCATTCGATACGGACGATAATAAGTATTTTCGTTAATCGATCCCGATTGAGAGACGCAATTTTAAACGTGTCCGTCGTCGCGCAATTTTAAACATTTATGCACCTTCATCTTTTCGTTTCGAGCGAAATTTTGAATTTTTCAAAAGAATTTCAACATAATTTAATAACAGATTTACTAACTAAATTGAACTAAATTGAACTATTTAACTAAATTGAAAAAGAACTATAAAAATGAGTAAATAATGGATATTACATAAATCGGTTTATAGAAACATTCTTTATCTCGATTAAGGTTAACATGCATTCTGACAAGTTTTTTTTATAATTTTCGTAATTGAAGAAGAGAAATGTAAGATCCGCTATTTTGATCTAAGCTCAGAGACCTGTGTTCATAACAGCATCGACTAAGATAATCATATATATAATAATCAATTACTTTTATATTTAAGAAATTATTTTTATATTTAAGATATCATTTCTGTATCTTAGAAATAATTTCTACAAAAATTCAAGAATATTTGTGCGGCTTTTTAAATATTAATGGTAAATACTTATCAACTTTTAATAATGACCTTCAAACAACCAGAAAACAATTTATTACTAATCTATAATTATGGAATGAGTGTAAAAATTAATGATTACAAATGACTATTAAATATTTCTTAATTTATTCCAGTATGAAAAAGTTCAGCCGTAAAAAATGCACTAATTAAAACATGAATTGAATATTGATTATTAAACATTGATCAAATATCGATGATTAGACATCGATTAAATATTGATGATTAAACATCGATTAAATGTGGATGATTAAACATCGATTAAATATTGATGACTAAACATCGGTTAAATATTTATTGTTAAACATAGATATTTCTTCCGATTAAAACAGTTTCCAGCTTGAAATCTGAACATCGACCAAGTTCAATCACTCGCCGAATTTTTATAAACAATAATCGTTCTAAATCAACCATTCTTTTCACCTCGAATAATTTCTGTAATCGACAAAGTAAAGAGATATTCTGTTACACAAAAGTAAAAAACAAACGGTTCCAAATTGCCGTAGCTGTTATTTATATCCGTTTAATTTGCCGCACGGTAATACAATTTTCGATCTTTGTATTTCGCACGGGAGGATAGAAAACGTAGGTGTAAGTTGGAGCGAACGGTATTGGACAAATTCGGAGGAGAAATTCAACGATGCACGCGTTGCAATTTCGAGTAAACAAGCAAATATTTGCTCGCAAGCTAGGTTTACGATTCAGTGGCGTTTAAAACAACGAAGTTGTGTAGTTCTGTCAATTTGAACGGTTTACGAATCGGACCGTGAATAGGGCGAAATCAAAAAATGGTGACAATTATTTACGCCACTGTATCGTTGACGATCTCCGTAGCGATTCCTGCTCGCGTTCGTTTCTAAGATTCGGTCGAAAATTTATTTAACGAACCAAGAAAACAGAACGATCCAACATTTGGGTCGGGGACAGTTAATCGCCTGTGCAGAAATTTTGTAAAAATTTCCAGTCAAAAGTTTTGTAAAAAATATTGTGAAAGTTTCTGTCAAAGATATTGTAAAAACTTCTGTCATAATTATTGTCAAAAGTTTTGTCAAGTTTTGTGAAAATTTCTAGTCAAAAGTCTAGTAAAAATACTGTCATAATTATTGTCAAAAGTTTTGTCAAGTTTTGTGAAAATTTCTAGTCAAAAGTTTTGTCAAAAGTTTTTTGAAAGATTTTGTCAAAACTCTTGTAAAAATATTGTCATAATTATTGTCCAAAATTTTGTCAAGTTTTGTAAAAATTTCTATCAAAAGTTTTGTCAACACTTGTGAAAATTCCTGTCAAATGTGAAAATTTCCGAAGGAATGAATCACGAGACAAATAATTTCTAATAATTTAATAATTTCGCCCAATAATTTCGTCGTCCACGGCGACCAACAATTTCTTCGTCCACATTCGACTTAATTAAGCATAGATGTCCATTCGTTCGTGTTATTTCCGATTTACAAATTAGTATGCAAGGACGAGTACCAAATGATCAGCCTAGGAACCTAGGATCTGACAATTGTTACGAACTCGAGAGCACACAGTAACGTTGGAAGCTCCGACATTCTTTCGAAAGATGTGTTAATTATGCGACATTCAGCGCGCAAGCGTCTCCGCTCACGGCCGAAAGAAACGTGGCATTGAGACACGGTTCGAGGAAAACATCGGTGGTCAGATCCCCGCGAATTTGCTGAGCCGAATCGGCGAAAAAAAAAAAAAAAAAATAAACGGCGTCTCGGCACAATTCCGATTATCCCTCGAATTCGAGCTCGATCATCAGGTCTCCTCGGAGTCCCTGTTAGATTCGTTGGCGAAACGTTGTTGGACATCGATCAGGCTTTTCCCGGTGGTGTCCATGACCAAGATGGCGGCGAACAAGGCGACCAGCCAGCACGCGGCAGCCGTTACCCACATCACCCTCGTCCCGCCTAGGGAAATGAATATTTCCTCGAAGGTCAAGGTGGCCATCAGCGAGATCAACCATCCTAGAGCCACGGCGAACGAAGCAACCGGCATTTTCAGCTCGATGGGCAACGTGTCGCCCAAGATCGACCAAGAAATCGGTCCGAGACCCAGGTTGAAGGCCCCGAAGAAGAGTATGATCCAGGCCGGTGGCATCCAGAAGTATATATCGTCGTATTCGGGATCCGTCTCCCGTAACCCGAAAAACCAACCTGAAACAGAACGCGAATGATCGATGGTGCGGTCCGTTTTTTTATTTTTTTTTTTTTAGATAGTGGTTCGAGGGTTTTCAAGCTCGAGGAGGGTGGTTATCCGGGACGAAGGTTAAGGATGACGGTGTGCTTTGTTGACAGCTGCGCAGAAACAAGGGCAATTTGTTTTCGTAGTTATTGGTCTGGAAGTTTGCAGATAGACGCTCACGGGTGAGCGAGAAATTTCGAACTGATTCATTGTGCTAATTTGATCGACGGGAAAGAGTTAATGCGATATTGGTGCTCGTCTTTGTGCTTTACCTTGAAGCGTCGATATATAATTGTTCTTGATCAGGTACTCTCGCAATGATAGTACATTTAACACTAAAACTACCAACCGGTCGAAATGATCAGTTTTGGGTTTAGCATTTTTTATTACAAAATTATGTTACTGCACTTTTGTCAAAATGTATGTCATTAAGCTAATGAACCTATATGTTAGGTGATGCTGCAGTATTTATTTATTTTTCTGCATTATTTTGAATTTTAAAGTAAGCATATACTTAATGTCGATACTTCTAGTGTTAATTTGTCGAAGACAGGCTTGAATGTTCCAAATTGTGATTTTATTGTGTACCGTATAACATCGATTAAGTTGACAAAATTGTCTTCTGTTCTTATATATTATTTTTATAAAATTGATCGTTCTAAAAATGTGTACGTAAATTGACACTGAAAGTGTGTACGAAAACTGATGACTGTAGATATGCGTGAAGATCGAGGGGTTTCAAAATATGTGCAAAAATCGATAACACCAAAAATATGTATGAAAGTTGATGACTTTAACACTAGAACTACCAACCAGTCAAAATGACTGGTTTCGGGTTTGGCATTTTTTTATCACAAAATTTTATTACCGTCTTTTTGTCAAAATGTCTGTCATATTTTATTGAGCTAATGAATGGTTGCATATGTTAGGGAATACTGGAATTTTTTATTTATTTATTTTTCTACTTTATTTTCAATTTTGAAGCGAGTATGCATTTAATGCCGGTACTTCTAGTGTTAAAGGCATGTAGGATGGTTGGTAACTCTAAGAATATGTTGGAAGATTGATAACTCTAAAAGGATCCGTGAATATTAATAATTCGAAAAATATGTACGAAGAATGATAATACATTTGTTCTTCACAGTTCCAAGTAAAGCGACATGGCAGTCAACGTGTTAAAGTGTCATTTAGAAAAGATAAACAGTGCGCGCAATTCGCGACGCTACAATCGATCACGGATTGTTAAGAACGACCACGATCGTTGTTCCCATGATCGATTTAAACGTGATTTACCTAACAGTATCAGGAACACGCCCATAAGCATCGTGGACAGAGTGAGCAGAATTCGACGTCCAAGTATATCGACGAGAAACGTAGCCAACAGGGATGCCAATATTTGAACGACGCCGACGACCAACGTCTGTTCGCTTCCGGTCAGTTCACCGGAACCCGTGGTGTCGAACAACGTCAACGCGTAGAAAATCATCATATTGACCCCGCACAAATGCTGGCCAACTATCACGCCGATACAGCTCGCGATCGACCGCAAAACCCGACGATTTCTTATCACCTTCAGACTGAACTGCGATCGGAAAGATGACATTCTTCGTTAACATTAGAGTTACGAGCGATGAATGACCATTTACAGAGTGTTACACAATTATGGTACGAGCCGTAACGGGGTTGTAGGTGGGGCTATTCTGAACAACTTTTTCCTTTGCAAAAATGTCGGATGAGGCTTCATTTTTAAATTATTAAGGAAAAACACCGACCAATCAGAACGGGAGAATCGCGCGCCACGCGATTCGATCGCGACCACGGCCAATTATAACTCGGGCCTACACTTCTGCCTCCAAGCGCGCGCGATTCTCGCGTTCTGATTGGTCGGTGTTTTTCCTTAATAATTTAAAAATGAAGCCTCATCCGACATTTTTTCAAAGGAAAAAGTTGTTCAAAATAGCCCCACATACCCTTCCGGCTTGCACCATAATTGTGGGACAGCCTGTATATTTCAATCGAAAGGAAGGTATAAAAATAAGTGAATAATGGACAACGTGTGAACCAATTCATGCAATGATTCTTTATTTCGATGAAGGATAAGATAAATTTCGACGATGGCTTCTTACCAATGTTTCTCATTTAAAATTAGAAATCTATGGTCCGTCATTTTGACGGGTTCCGTAAATCTAGTGTTAAATGCGCTCAAATTTTTTTCAACGAATACTTTGTCTTAGAGTTAACGCTGAAACTACACCCGCACAATGCACAATTACTTAAGTTAACCCTTTACAGTCGAAAGCTAATTTACTGTTGGCAAATAGCAACTCTAAAACTTTCTCGGTGAAGGTTTTATGAATTTTTTTGGAAATTATTTTTTATTATTCATTGTTGATATTGTATGATTCGCTACGTTCAAACATTGCGTGTATAATGCTGTAAATTTAGTTACAAGTTATTTATTTAACCACGAAGTTTTACAGTCGCCTGCTAACGGTAAAAATACTTAAGAATGCAAAAGGTTAATGTATTTGTCGCTAGTATAAATTTATATTCATATTGGCAATTAATAATAAAAATATGATTATTGCAAAAAGATTGATCAAACTTTTTAACCAGAAAGTTTTATGGTCGCTTGCTAATGGTGAAACTACTTAAGAATGCAAAGGGTTAATGAATTTTTCGCTAGTACAAATTTAAATTCATATTGGGAATTAATAATAAAAATATGATTATTATAAAAAGTTGGATTAAACATTTTAACAAGAAAGTTTTACAGTCGCTTGCTAATGGTAAATATATTTACAACCACAAAGGGTTAATGTATTTTTCGCTAGTACAAATTTATATTCATATTGGGGATTGATAATAAAAATATGATTATTTCAACAAGATTGATCAAACTGTTTAACCAGAAAGTTTTACAGTCGCTTGCTAATGGTTAACACTAAAACTACCAAAGGGGTCAAATGACATTTTCACAAGTTTCCTAATTCAAACGACAAAATTTGTTAAGATGATTTTCTGGACACCTGTGCTGATTGTCATCCAGACAAAGAATCAATAAACTTCATTTTTAACTTCAAAATAATTGTGCATTATACGCCGGTAGTTTTGGTGTTAAACTACTTGTGGCCGGAAAGGGTTAAGAGTTATACCTTTCTGGTCTGTTTCGCGAGAATCAGCCGCTTCATTTCGTCGATTTCATGTTGGACATCGTAAGTGTCGCCGCGATACCATCTCAAGGATCTTTCTGCATTGATCTCGTCGTTTCTGGACAAATGGTAGAGGGGTGTTTCAGGCAACAATTTCGTCGGGGCAATCGAGAGGCACGCGATCCCGCAAATTGAGCTGTACCTTTAGTAGAAAGAATTGATTTACACGTATACATCTTCGTGTTCGCGTTAACCTTGCTCCAAGGAAACGCGTTAGCCACGTAGGGGAAAACTTTGGTAATTTGTGAAGCAACTCGAGATAGAAAAATTTATCCACGGGATTTCTACTTCTCACTTTCGTGTGTCTTTCGGAAGTTAAACACCAACGAAAATCTGCTTTCTTCGAAGTGATCGCGTGCTCGGATATTTGATACTGATGAACAGTTTATCATCGAGCATCCGACACTTCGCATTGTTCGAAGTGAACCATGTGAGTTCATACGTAAGTTTATACATAATTATACGAGTGTAAGCACTTTTCAAAAATTGGTGATTTTTTCAAGTTGCTAACGTTTTCAAATATAATTCAGTAATCTCTCAAAACCAATATATAATTATAAAATTCACTGTTTCGATTATTTTTAAATATACAATATTCACTGTTTTCGTGTTATATTGTTAAACAAAATTTGTATGCGATTACCAGTTAATAATGACACCAAGCACTCTGTATATTACTTCAAAAAAGTTTTTGGATGTATACCGTTTGTATAGATAATTTGTATAGTTGCATGTTATATTATTTTTATAAATATGTTATATTATTTGTCCAATTATATATAATATTCTTTCCATAATTATATCTTACATTATTTGTATAATTACATTAAGCAAATATTTATAAAAATTATCTTTTAACTAGAAGTCACATAAATATCATACTGCAAGATATCAAAAGAATTAAAAAAAATGGAATGATTTTACTCTGAATAATTCTAATGATAACGTATCTTAGTACGTGCTTTAACTGCAATGTTCGTGATTATTTATTATTAAGAAATTTCTGTACCTCCATATCGTCTGGTGCTCCTCGATCACGTGAGCCACCGCGAAAGCGTACATAACACCACAATTGATGAGAACATGGAAAAGCGTGAGCAAACGTCCTCGAATTTCTTTGCTGGCGATTTCACCTATGTAAATTGGCGTTAGAATACTGAACACACCGCCGCAAATCCCACAAATTATTCGGCCGATTATCAGCAACGCTACCTGAAAATTTCAGCACTCATTGCCATAAACGAACCTTAACAATCCGTATCACTGTATCAAATTTTATGCATTTACATACACTTTCACGAAGTAATAAATTTATTCACATAATTTTATGTATCTATATAGACTTTTGCAATGTAATAAATTTATTCGTAAAATTCCATGTATCTACATAAATTTGTTTCCAAAATTTCATGTATTTTCGTATATTTTTGCAAAGTAATAAATTTATTCAAAAAATTGTATGTATCTACATAAATTTATTTTCAAAATTTCATGTGTTTACATAAATTTTTGCAAAGTAATAAATTTATTCACAAATGTATATGTATTTACATTTTGTTTTAAAAATTTTATATACTCATATAAAGGTTTTAAAAGTAGTAAATTTATTCACAAATTTTATGAATTTACATTAACTTTTACGAAATAGTACAATTATTCACAAAATTGAATGTATTCACATAAATGTTTGCTAAGTAATAAATCTATTTTGAAAATTTTATGTACTTAAATACATTTTTGTGAAGTAGTAAATTTATTCACAAAAACTTTTATAAAATAATAAATATATTCACAAAATTTTTTCCAAAGTAATAAATCTTTTTTCCAAATTTTACGTACTTACATATATTTTTAGCAAGTAATATATTCATTCACAAGATTATGTATTTACAAAATCTTTTACAAAGTGATAAATTTATTCACAAACTTTTATGTATTTATATAAAATTTTCTGAGAAACTTGTATTAATTAATTTCACGTAACAAGAGTAAAATTTAGAAAGAAAGCGAGTAAGAATGGATCGAAATGATCGAAGAGAAGGGATATTCTCGTACTTTTTGATCAGCTATGCAAATGAGGGTCCATCCAACAGCGAGAGCGTGTATCGTGGAGAACATCAGAGTCGTCGGTGGTATTTTACCGACAACGAACGGCACCAGGATCACCCCTAGACAGGCACCAGCATTCAAAACTCCTCCGATAAGTCCAATTTCGGAGGCACTCGCATCCAGGTGGTTCTTGAATACCGTGACGGCGCTGGAATTCCAGCCAAGGGAGACACCGAGGGCGAAACCGCCGAGTGATGCTGGAATTTTACGAAGAAAGTCAGCCACCATTTTCCTCGTCTTCGTCCCGCACACGTCCACGCTTCGCCCTAATTGCTGTTCATCGCTAATTGCTGGTCAAGCTGCTAATTTACCCCGAGAAACGGCTGTCCCGTTTTTTCTACGTTTTATGAAAGGAGAACTTGATCCACGGGGAGAACGAGGAAAAACGAGAGGACAAAGGAGCCACTGATAACGAGTTCCTTTAACGAGCACATTTTGGGAATCTCGAAGGTTGTTTGAGGAAAAGACGTTCACTATCTCGCGTCTGAACTTTTATGTGTAATCCTTTAGCTTTTTTAATTGGACGAAGGAGAAAAATGGTGAAAAATAATACGATTGCGCCGATACGTTATCGTTGGTCTGTTTGAAGATGGTGTTTCTGAAAACCTTGAATTTAAACTTTTACGTATCATATTTTAGCTTCTTAATTGGGGGAAAGTGAGTGCTGGAAAGTAATGATAAATTTGGGGGAAAATTTATGATGAAAGATTGCATCGATGTATTTTTATGGGGTTGCTCGAAGAAGGCAGTATCTAAACTTTTGTGTATAATATTTTAGTTTCTTAATTGGATGAAAGTAAACGCGGAAAAAAAATTTATGATAAATGATTGTATTCATATAGTTTCATGAGGTTTGTTTGAAATAGAAATTCAGGGAGATCGATGACAATTGTTGGGTTAAAAATTTGATTCTGGTTTAGTTTGTTTTTAATTAGGTGGAAAAGGTGAAAATGTTTATTTAAATGATGGTAATGAGATAAACAGATGTACTGATGCAGTTCCATATGGTTCGAAGGTTATGTTAGAGGGTTAATCCTGATTATCTATCTCGTTGATTTACTCCTAAGTCTGTGATTTTGAATTCTCTGTAATTAAAAATATTGGTTTAAAGTTGTAACGGGAAAGTATTCATAGTGATCTCCAAATAAATGTATAGTAAACACAAAAATACAATAGTGAAAAGTACAAGGACAAGATATATCAAACTATACACTAACACATACTTCATGTTGATGAGAATTAAGAAAAGAATTTAAACCGTCCAAAAAAATTAATGTGAAATTAAAGTGAATTTAGTTGTTGAAGCTAATATTTAAACAGAAAATAAAAAAAAAAATGTTCACGATATTGCAAAATATCTCGTCTGTTCTATCTAACCAATAAAATGTATTTTATCTAATTTAAAATTTAAATGAAAACTTATTTAATCAATAAAACAGAGTGAAATTAAATACCAGTTCCATTAGAAAAATGGGACATTTTAATAAAATCAAACACAGTGCCAATTTACGTAAACTATTAATCGAGCAAAGATAGACAACTAAAATTTGAAGAATTTAATTATAAAAAAAATATCGAAGACGTATTACGAAAGAATGGAAGCAAAATGAAATGCAGTTCCGCGAAACAGAAGAAATGGCCAACTTAACGAACGAAATAATAAATAAATAAAATTCAAAGCGTACAGTGAGTAAAATACGATGAATATACGACACTGATTAGTTTACCCAAACGATCCTCTAAAACGGAAAATTAATGAATAAATTTCACGAGCAATCGAGCGAATAAAATCGGAAAGGATTAAATATAGCGAAAATGGTGGAGGAATTAGTTCCAGGAGAAAAACATGCCGTTTTAATCCGCGAAAAGAAAGAGGATACAGAATTACCTGACAAATATACCGAACGAAACAGCGACGAAATAAAATTTGAAAGTTTTAATTAACAAAATACAGAGGAAATTAAAGTGGGGTTAGCTCACCCACGAAGGCTCCGAGGTATTGGTTTAATTTTCGGATCTCTGTGACGTTGTCGTTGATGGATTCGGAGGTCATCGTTTTCCGTAGAGTAGGATGAAAATTTCTTCGATAATTTTGCCCAAGAAAGAAACAGCTCGTGCAACGAAATCGAGTTGAAACCGAGCCGTGTAGGTCTGATCTCGACGTGGCAATATCACGCTCCGATCTCGTAAAGTCGATCGTAGTTGCCGTTTGTTTTGCAAAACAATACCGCAATTATGCGATTCGATTCGGGGTCTTTATTAGGCCTCGTACACTCGATCGCAAAACTTTCGTCTGCAATGCGAAAAAATCCCGAGGCCAATTGTCGTAACCCCTTGCCTTATAATATCGTCTTCCACACGTGGCGCACGTAACCTGTACAATGCAACAAATTTGGCTTATATTTTCACCGTGATTCAAATTCGAGCTTAATCTTAATTGCAACCCGTCCACTAACGACTGCCATATCCAAAATATCCCTTACATTTAAGTCATCTTTGTCTGTCTCAACATTACCACGATAATTAAGTCGCCCTGTCTGATGCACTTGCCGATAAAATCATAAGTTAATACAATTATTATTTTACTTTATTTTTTGTTGTGTGTAATACAAAATTTCTGTTCGTTTTCGCTATCGAAGACTGTTTCTACAAACATTTTATACTTTTATTATAGACCGTTTCTAAAAATACTTCAGACTATTTCTATCAGAGATTCCACAAATATTTTGTATTGTATCGGGGACCGGTACTATAAATATTTGATGCTGTTTCTATTAGTGACTGTCTCTGTAAATATGTTTTATTGTCTCCATTAGAGACCGACTTTGTAAATATTTTGTACCGTTTCTATGAGGGACTGTCGTTATAAATACTTTATGTCGTTTCTGTTAGAGACTGTCTCTGTAAATCTTTTTCACTGTTTCTATCAGAGATTGTCTCTGTAAATATTTTGTCCCATCTCCATTAGTGACTGGGTCTATAAAACAAAAATCTTTTATTATGTACAATAAAAAATGAAGCTGGAGAACAATTTTATTGTTCTCGATGAGAGTTTTGTGATCGTGTGTACAAAGCGGTATGCATTCCTCGAATTTAAAAGACCAACATTATTATTGTTGTTTCTATGTTGTAAATATTGATGCCTGCTATTTTCTATGTTATAAATATTGAGATCTGTTATTTTCTACGCATTAAAATTCACAATTTTCTGTGTTATAAATATTGAAATGTACTATTTTCTATGTTATAAATAACGAGATGTACTGTTTTCTGTATTACAAATATTCACATCTACTATTTTCTTTCTTACAAATATTGAAATTTATTTTCTATGAGCATCAGATTAACAATAAACAAATATACATATAACTCGAAACATAAAAGATTCCTGCAAATTAAACATTGAACGAAAAACTTCTAGCACTAATGTACATTTTTTATGATGCTGACATTTATACATACAATATGTATACACAAGTATAAACGTACATATAAATACACATATGTATATAAAAATTAGCAAGTGTAGTTAGCTAAATTAGTTAATTAAGTTATGTTAAGTAAATTGTTTATTATGTCATTTTAATAATTATGTTCACATACTGTACGTGTAAATATCGACTTGTGCATACATACTATGTGTATATGTATATAGTGACATTTTTTAAGCACGCACGGTCATTTTTAACAACAAATATCTGTTATAATAATAAATCGGCAAAAAGTATCGTATAAAATAATTCCCGGTATTTTATTCATCGAATAAAAACGCCACCGGAAATTTTCATTAACACGGGCACCATTTGTTTCCGTCGTCATTATCGTTTTCGAATAATTATTTCGCGTATCGGCCAGCAAAAGATCGCGTTTCACGTTTTCGAAAAATTTCGCGCTCGAAATTTTCCCTCCTTTTCGTTCGTATCCATTACTCTAATAACAATACCGGTGTTTCGCTCGGAAAATAAAACCGTGCCGAAAGCGTTTGTTGATACGAACTGCTCGGCGGGATTTATCGCGGAATCGTATTAAAATTAACTGCACTTACAAACACGCCGGGAATTCATTAAAATTTTATTCCGAAATTGATCGCGGCCCCGTGCAGTACAAGCGCGCGAACTTCATTAAAATTCATGTCAACGTCGAACTTTCCTCCGCAATTAATAAATATTGCACACGGTTGTGTTCAACGGCGTGCTTTTACAACTTGTGTCGCCCCTGAACGGATTTTTTTCCGCTCTTCGTTTTCTCGCTTTCGATCAACGCGGCTGGGAAAATTGTCGATTAACCGTGAGAACGTTGCATCGAAGATTTACGAGGTGAACAACGTCGACATCTTGTACGCGAAACGAGTCGAAACTATTATTTTCTTTTTACGACTTTCAGAATTAAACAACCGCGAAACCAACCGTCGATTAACAGAAATCGGTGATTTACTTTGCAGTTGTTTAATTATCGAACGAGTTTAATTGCGGTACTCGAAAATTTATTTAATCCTGCAACATGCAGAGTTTGGCTAATGAAACTTTCGTGATGTTTATTTTGTAATAGCCGAGTTGACCGCGTCCGTCGAATTTGTAAATTTGTATAGTGTGACAAACTGATTATTTAATAAAGAACGTGATAAAAGATTGACTGAGAATCTGATGATTGAAAATGATCGATGATTGAACATCACATTCACTGTAAATTTTTATCGAGCAAATGAAATGAATATTCACATCAAATTAGAAATTTTCAAGCTTTAATATTTACAAACTCTTACAAATTTCTGTAAAACTCTTATATATTGTTCTTAGACCTTCACATTTTATTTACAAACGTTTGAGCTTCTTAATTTATAGATCGACAGATTTATAAATTTTGGAAGACGCACTTAATAAAATTTACAACTCTGGAATCATCTAAAAATACAAATATGCAAAATCGTTTATGCACATATCTGAAATTGCAGTTTATGGAACTCAAAGATCCGGAAACTTCGCAGATATACAAATATGCAAAATTGTTCATGCACGTACCGGAAATTGCAGTAACAATTCACGACAGTAAGTTCTCAAGTCGCAGTAAAAAATCGATTACGATTCAAAATTTGTGACTCGAATCACGGTATTAAATGCTGTATCCGAATTTATGACCGTTTCATTAACCTTCTATCGCAAACCTTCTACCGTTAATGCGACTGTGCATTTAGTAGAATCTCAATTTGCAATTTTGATTCGCATCTGCATAGTTTGCTTTCATGGTTGCAGCATTGGGACGAGTTTAACAACTCGTCCGGAAATTCTTAGTCTACGATCTTTGTCGAGCATCTATATCAGAAATTATTCTTACTAAAATTAACAAACAAATGACAGACAAATTTTTTAATTCGCAGGTTGTAATTAGTCGAGCACCGAATTTTTGTTAACACTAAATGTACCAAATGTTGCAGTTAATTAAATACAGTTAAATATTACTTCTACAAACTTTCTAATTCGAATGACACAATTTTTTAACCTGCTCTTCTTCGCATTTATATTGATTGTCATGAAAATAAAGAATCTACAAGTGCATTCATTTATGTTTCATCGTATGTTCATTTATTTTTCGACCTAGTTTTTAACACTAGAACTACCAACCGGTCAAAATGACCAGTTTCGGGTTTGACATTTTATATCACAAAAATTTTGATGCCGTCCTTTCATCAAAATATCTGACATATTTTATTAAGGCGATGAGTAGTTGTATACGTTAAGCGATGCTGCAGTATTTATTTCGTTATTTTTCTACTTTATTTATAATTTTGAAGTACGCGCTCAACGCAGAAACTTGTAGCGTTAACATAAAAATAATTGTGCATTATACGTCGGTGGTTAATGGCGCTGTCGTTTTAATCAACAAGCAAAATAGAGCGTCGGAGATTTTGCTTGTTTCGCTCAGCAGCTTAGAAACAGCTTGTATCTTGTTCTAGCTTCGATCCATCAAATAAAGCCGTGTCGACACAACCAATTTTCGCATCAGTGCCACTTCAAGATTCTCGATGCAAGAAGGCAATTTTATACCGGATGTCAGACCATTTCTGTACACATGGCGCGAGCTCACAAGACGGCTGATGAGAAAAAAGACCCTTTAACCCTTTGACACCGAAGCGTTTCTAAACTCAATTTTGCCAATATGCAAAGTAAATTTCGCTCGAAGCGAATTACAGAATAATTTATCCTCTTTTATGTATTTTATAGTTCAACGCTTCGTCTACCAACGTGACTTTCATGTAATTTTAGTAAAGAACAATCACGAATTTTTATATATTTCGTATTATTGTATTCGAAACGATAAATTCGTTCGCGGCACAATTTTACACAAAGGCGTTTCTGAATTCAATTTTGCAAAGTGAATTTCGCTCGAATCGAGTTATAAAATAATTGATCTTTTCTCAAATATTTTATTGACACTTCGATGAGACGTATTCGTAATATCTGCAATGGAGAATTACAAATTTTGCCTTTGTTCCGAAACGATAAATTCCTTTGTGGCATAATTTAACACCGAAGCGTTTCTGAATTCGATTTTACCAATATGTAAAGTGAATCTCGCTCAGGGCGAATTACGAAATAACTTATCCCTTTTTAAATATTTTATAACCTAGCACTTCGACATTTGTAATTTTGGCAAAGTAAAATTACGAATTTTCTCTTTGTTCTGAAACGACAAATTCCTTCGCAACATAACTTTACATCGAAGCGTTTCAAAATTCAATTTTTCCAATATGCGATGTAAATTTCGCACGAAGTGAACTACGAAATAATTGATTCCCCTTCAAATATTCGATTAACGCGTCGACGACCGATGAGACTTATTTATTATTATTTATTTATTTATTTATTTAATGTCGCATCAGCTCATATTAGATACATAGTGACGTTCTTACATTTTGACTTATACTAAATCGTGTTTACAGGTATCCATAGTTAACATCAATATACCAATTATTTATTTTCTAAATCTAACTGTATCTTAGACATCATTAATTATTATTATCTAAATCTAACTGTACTTCAGACATCATCAATTGTTTTGAGTTTCATAAGATATGTTACTATTGCCCTTACATGCTTTTTCTCATTTAAACATTGCTTAATATCAACAGGTAATTTCTCGCTGGCCCTAATATTTGCACTAATTGGACATTCCAGTAAAATATGTTTAACAGTTAGTACTGAATTACAATTTTCACAGAGCGGTCTGTCGGATTTAGGTATTAAATACTGATGAGTTAGTTAGACTTATATTTAAATCGTAATTTTGAAGAATTAGAAAACGTGTACGTAAATGGTACATCCACAAAATTAATTTGTTCGAGACAATCGGTAACAATCTTGTTTTTATTCGTGGTTAAATTTAAGGAAAATTCGGGATCTTCAAAATCTATTCTCTATCGGATTAATGGAGCGTCAGACATATTTCTTTCACTTTTTCTACCAGATTTCTCTCCCGCCATATAAACTTACCAGATATCTCGCTCGTTTTGCAAACTTTTTATTAACCTTTACAGCTGCAAATTTATCTTTCCTCTTCACGTGTTTTAGAACCACGGTTCTCCTTTATTCCTTCTTCTCCTTTCATGTTTCGTCTTCCATTTTCTGTTTCGTCGTATTTCTTTCTGCTCTACATACGCACGACTATAAATAATAATTTTTGTACATATATCAAGCTTATTTTCCACATTTTGTTAACGATATTCGACGCAAAATTTTATTATCGTAAATTTAGATTTAAGGGTTCTCAGAGTCTCGAATTAAATGTGTGTTACACGAACTACATCATTTTTTAATATTTCGTGTATATGTATTTGCACATATTTTTCGATAGAGTTGAAGAAATTTATGGTCACATAACTCGTTTCTTTATCCGGGCTATTTATCTGTTTATCGATCCGATCGTTTCGTTTTTACGATATTATCGCATTTTAACGGGTAAAATTACTTGGTTTACGTAAAAGTTCAGGCACGCGGCAAGTTGTAACGTTAATATGTTAGCTGAAACGATCTTACGTTGCTTGGATGCCATGAAATGCCAATAAACCGCCTAAAGACGTGCCTCAGCCATAAATTCGCGCTGAACGGTGAAGCAGGAATTTTCGGACGTTCCTGGTGCATATTACTGTATCAGCCGTCCCATTTCTTCAAATTTTATATCGCTAAATAGCTTCGATGCTTTCTGCTCACTCTCGTCAATTCATTCAAACACTCGCAAATCAATTTATTCGAATTCTCACTATTGTTATTTCCTAAATAACCTAAAAATCAATGAGAATATTCTTCCAAACCAGGAATGTAGCTAGATCTTCCTCAAATTTAATTCATCTTTTTAAAATGTAGTTCATATTTTTCAAATTTAATTTATTTTCCTGAAATTTCATTCAAATTCTTCAAATTTAATTCATCCTTTTAATTCTGCATCACTCATTTGTTCGATTCTACGCGTAAATATGGTATATACGATTTGATCCAACAGTTTCTGAACTGTTTACATTTTCTTGTTATTCATATCATCATTAGTTGTACCAAAATGGAGGTCATTTTGTAGAAGTTTCGTCCATAAATGGATCAATTAGATATTTTTAGGGAGTAATGTACTAATAAATTTAAATGATCAAAGTCAAATTCTGACCTCCTTAAATTGTTAAATATTCGGATTTTTTAATTGTAATATTTTGAATTTTTCAGACGTCACAATTTTTGGTTGCAGTATAGTTGCAAATTTAAAAAATAATTGTAAAGTTTTTGAGCATTCTAATACCGTAGTATTTACTGTGTTAATGTAAACTGGATTTGATGTATTATCAAGTCCATATTGTGATTTACAATTCAATATGCAATTCCCACTCGAACTTGTTAACGTTTCACAATACAACCGACTGTCTCTTGAAGCATTAATTTCCCTTAAGAGCAACGACGACAATCACCTTAGAATTTGCGAACCTCTTGCCGTAACAATAGTGAATCCAATCAAACCCACGATCTAACCAAACTTTATCTCCATTTCGATTTGATTCGTGTCCTCCCGTTACACAGACTGCTGCACATAGGAATACAAAGATTTTCGGAATAAAAACTTTACTTTTTCGTATACAAATTTTGTCAACAAGACGAGGCAACAAATACTTCTGTATTTACATAGCAGTCGCTCGATAATTTCCTGCTCTTCGGGCTGCAAGGGTATGATTCATTAAAATTATCTACAATTAATTTCTGAATTTATAAATTTCCAAAGACTCGAATACACAAATTTTCAGATTTTCAAATTTTCTAATTCTCAAATTTTCGAATTTTTTAAATTTGTAAATGTTCAAATTCGTAATTCATAATTCCCACAATTCTTTAATGAAGAAACCGAGAAATTTCGAGTTTGAACTTAAAAGGAATATCGAAATCCTGTCCCTGTTAAAATCGAAGATAAAAAGTTAAAATCCTGTGTAATTTAAAATCAAGGTTCAAAAGTTCAAATCCTGTTTCAACTGTTCTCATTAAATAAATTACAACTGATTGCAGATGAAATTGAAACAATTGCAACTGACTCTAAATGAAATTAAATCAATAAAAACTGATTGCGAATGAAGCTAAATCGATTACAGTTAATCGTAAATAAAATTGCATCAATTACATCAGTTGCAAATGTATTCGGATCAATTACAAACGATTGTAAATGAAGTTAAATCAACTACAGCTTGATCGATCGTTTCAAAGCGATTAATTACTCCTTCGTAATTTCCCTTTTCCAATCGAACGAGTTCACCCCGCGTATTCCGAAAAAAATATTCCGAACATAATCCTTTTCCGGAAAATGTATAATTATCAAATATGGCCATTAACGTCGTCCCTAATAATGTTATCGCAAACTACGTTAAAATTTCGCGATATCTCTTTACCGTTTCACGGTTCTTCTGAACGGGGCGAAAAATAAACGCGTTTAATTTCAAACGCGAACGCAAATGGAGTTCGCAACGAGGTTGATCTCTCTCAAATAATTTTATTTAAACAATGCATGCACGGTTCGGTTACTTTCGATCGAATCGAATCGTTCGATGCTTCCGTTCGTGCTTTCGCGTTTTTTCTTTCTTCTTTCTTCGCCGAAAGCAATTAACGTGTCGGAGTCACACAGAGGCCGATATCTCCTGCCCGCGAACATGACACGCGATTACGCGAAACGATTATCATCCTGGTCCCGTTTTTTCCGTCGTTTCCGCATCCGGAAGAGTTCGATTCGCGCTCGTTAAAATTACTCGTCCACGGCGTAAATTATTTAACCTTTTGCACTATGTCGCGGTGCATTCGTAGGATCATAAAGCCATTGGGCTTACTTTTAATTCCAGAAAATTCGTGAATAACCAACAACTGCCTTTTGTTGCTCTTTACAACGTGCAATCATTCTTAAACCTTGTCTAATTTTGCATGATTTTCCAGAGCCAGTACGATTTATTATTTTGTGAACGAGGAACTGTTAGGTGACAAAACGACGTCGTACTTTTACTTCAAGTCACTTCCTTTCAATTTTTTAGAACCATTGAAAATAATTTAATTTTAACTTAGTCGTTTGTTCACTCTCAGCTGCACTCTAATCCCCACTACATACTTTATTCTGGAGAGAACATTATTTTTTCCCTTCAGTATATTTCCAATAACTCTCAAAGAGCACACATCAATTTTATATGTATTTTTTAAAGTCGGTTGTCAGTTTGCGAGGTGTTACTATTTTTTTGAAGTGCTCGATTTCCTAGCAAGTTAGAATTAAAATATCTCCTAAACTAATGATTTTTTTAGATAAATAGATTAATACTTTTTTGTAAGGAATATAAAGGAGCATCAGATGATGGAATAAAAAATATATGATTGCATTTAAAAAACCATTAATGACCTTCATATCAGCTTTACACGTCCACCTACAAAAAAAATATACCATCAGAATGTACCCCTCTCAAAACCATTCAACTTCATCTGAAATATTGTTTGCTATGAGTAATAACAATGACGTAAATCTAGATGGCAAAATGTGATGAACCAACCTGTATATCAGTGCTGGTCCCATTAAATTCCTTTGAAAATTCCAAATTAAAATCCTATTAAGGGAGTCACACATATTTGGGTGACATGGCGACGAACCTGTTAATTCTTCATCTCGATAAAGATGAACAGGAATTTCAAATAAGCCACCTTGATATACTTCGTGACTTAAGGTTAGAAATTTGTTAAATGGTGATTTTGATCGGTTTGGTAGGTTCAGCGTTTCGTCGTGTCACGGCCGGCGAAAATGTTTCGCGCGCAAAAAGCTGCGAAGCTCGTAAATATTCATAGTGCGCGAACGGAAAACGACAATGTATAGAACGGCAGTAAAGTGTACTTCTACGGTTTTTTCGCGGTGAAAAAAAATCAATAACTCGCTGCCAACGATGTTCCGATGAGAAAAGTAGATTTTATTGCTCCGGCTCCATTTTTTTTCGGATTTGGTATTAACCTCGCGCAAATGAAGCGCTTGAAAGCTTGACCCGATAAAAGAACTTTTTATTTTGACATTTATTATTATTCGCTGTGGCGCACTCGACGGAAAATTTTCCACCATCGATGGTTCATACTTTTTGAAGTACTTATTGTTAATTTTTATTGACTCTCGCGAATCTGAAAAATATTTATGCGGTTTATTGATATTAACGTATATAAGTCATTGAGTTTAACATAATTTAGTATGATTTGATGTAATAATATAATTTGATATCACTTAATATCGTTTTATATCATTTAACATCATTTAATTGCATTTAATATTATCCAATATTATTTAATACCATTTGATATCACTCAATATCACTCAATACATTTTGGAATATTCAAATTTCCTCGTTGCAAAATTCTACAAATTCTCACCTTTTGAAGTTTCAAAATTCCTAATTTCAAAATTCCACTTTCAACGCTTTGGAATTTCAAAATTCCTCGATCCAAAAATCCAAAAATTGCTGCACTTTGGAATTCCTAAGTTCCTAATTTCGAAATTCTACAAATTGCCACACTTCGGGATTCCAAATCCTTCGTTTCAAAATTCTACAAATTTCCACGCTTTGGCATTTCAAAATTCCACAAATTCCCACCCTTTGAAGTTTCAAAATTCCACTTTCAATGCTTTGGAATTTCAAAATTCCTCGATCCAAAAATCCAAAAATTGCTGCACTTTTGAATTCCTAAGTTCCTAATTTCGAAATTCCACAAATTGCCACACTTCGGGATTCCAAATCCTTCGTTTCAAAATTCTACAAATTTCCACGCTTTGGAATTTCAAAATTCCACAAATTCCCACCCTTTGAAGTTTCAAAATTCCACTTTCAATGCTTTGGAATTTCAAAATTCCTCGATCCAAAAATCCACAAATTGCTACACATTGTAATTCCTAAGTTCCTAATTTCGAAATTCCACAAATTGCCACACTTCGGGATTCCAAATCCCTCGTTTCAAAATTCTACAAATTTTCACGCTTTGGAATTTGAAAATTCCTCGATTCAAGAATCCACAAATCGCTACATATTCGATTTCCCAAATTCCTTCTCGCTGAAATCCACGAATTTCTCGATTCACGAATTCTGCAACCGCCGAATCCGGAAACCTTCAAATTCCTCTCAACCCCCCGCCAGGAAGATCTCCGCTTCCGTCGTCGCGAAATCCTCGATCGATACGTATCGTTTATCGGCGATCACCGTGAATTATCAGGCAGAAGTCGAGGGCGCGCGCGTATCCCGATAAATAGATCGCGTATCTGCAGATTGTAATTAAGTTCCGCATAATTACGTTCTGGCAGGAGCTGAATCGCGTTGCGACCGATGCAATCCCCGGTTCCGCCGGCTACCATTCAACGAGACCCGAATTAACGATTGGTCCGTCGGTTCTTTTTTATCCCCAATAAACGACCGCTCCCCCGATCGAAACAACGACGACGACGAATTGATAATGGCATCGTCACGTGCCGTCTCGTTCCTAGATCAATAAAACGGCCGCGTTGCTGTGAATGCGAAACGTACCGTGACCCGTTAGAAACGTCCATCATTTTGGTGCTTTCGATCGCTAAGACCGATTCACTGAATCGTAGTGAATTTCTAAGAACCATGGCGACTTTTCGGAATGATACACCTTCGAGTTTCGTGATAATATCTTACCGAGGATGTCATTCTAAACAACCTTTCTCTAGATACAACAATGTCCTTTTTATATATTTATTTAACGTCGCATCAGCTTTTAAGACATTAGCGACCATATTTAAATGCATAGTTATTTTTCTATATTTTGAGTTGTGCTATTTTCTAAATCTAACTCCATGTTAAACATCATCAATTATTTCGCGTTTTTTAAGGTATGTTATTATTCCTTCTATATGCTTTTTGTTATTTAAACATTGAAAAGCAACAATATTTTCTATGTTATTACGTATATAGCTGTATACATATTATACATAACACTTACAATAATGTCATGCATTAACTTGAAATGAAAATTATACTTAATTATCGAAAGTGTTACAATTATTTCCACGCTAATTTTCTGAATTAATACTTTGCAGTTATGTTTTATATTACACCATCCTCCTTCTAATATTTCTTTTAAGTGTTCTCTCGTCGTTATGTCATGTTCATTTGTTGTTGTACGTGTTATGTATCATATACAGTTATACATGTATGTACATATGTGTTCAAATATAATTAACGATACGAAAAATGTTGTTGCTTTTATTTCTATATTCCAAGTGTACGAATACTTTTTCTCCCTCATTGTAAGTACATTTAGTAGTAATAATATATTACATATGTAGTAATATTAATATCCTATACATACATTAGTAATAATACATACAGTAGTAATAGTATTCTATGCATACAGTAACAATAACATAATAGTCTCATTTAGATTTCTAGACATTCGCAAAAACTGTTACTGCAAAAATACATAAATTATCGATATATTCGTTCGATGTATCATTAGAGAGCGTATAACGAGGTGACACTAACCAGTCGTTGAAAATCCATATCCTGAAATGTGTGGCTATAAGCAATCGGCTCCGGCCACGTATCCGAACATGATCTTACAGCAATTTTCAAGCGACCTTGAACATTTTTATTCCCGGCACAAGAACGATACTAATGACACGCCTCGGCTATCGTGCAAAGTATCACATTACCATGCAAACGGTTGATTATTTGTTAAAATCAGAATCATTCAAGATCGCGTGATTACGAACAGGTAGCCACGTCTCTCACTGGACGTAATGGCCAGTCAATCAGAAGTCACGAACGTGTTCATTGTTCGCCGGCCACGGATACCTACGTGGCGACTGTATCGAGCAAAGATAACACAGCTTGCAACTTCTGGAAATTGGCAATCGGCCTCAGCATCGTGCCAAAAATGGGACCGCGATACGTTCGGGTTTCGCGACGATATATCGATCGGTGTTCCCGTTCCCGCGGATTTCGGCGATTTAAGAGCACGGCGAGTTACGGGGATGTGTCTGGATGTCCCGTTTGTTCGGCTCTTTAATACGGGCATTCTTTGGGGACGTGCAATGTATGGTCGTCGCGTGATAGAAATCGAAAGAAGCCATCGACCTGTGGTATAGAAAACTCGCGGAATAGTGACAGCAAATTTTGCAGGATCTTACAACTGCAGTAAATTTTATGAAATCTGTTCTCGAATACTGATTTTATATTTTATGGTGCTAATCTAATTTTGCTTCGTCTAACTGTAATCTAGTTTTCATTCGTTTAACTCTTTACACTCGAGTTATTTTATATATTTGAGTTAAGTTATTTTTACTGGTAGCAACTCCACACTTTTTGGATGAAACGTATGAACTCTTTCGAAGTTGTTATCTGTATTGTTGATTGCCACTATTGGCTGTTTCATTATGTTCATACATCGTACGTGCAACACTATAGATTTAGTTAAAAGATGCACATTCCAAATTGCATTATTAAACAAAATTGTCTGCAAGTCACCTTTCGAGTGCAAAGGGTTAACTCTAATATAGTTATACTTTGTATATCCCTAATTTAATTCTACTCTGTACGACTTGAATTCTGCTTTGTATAAATCTTATATAATTCTGATTAGAATAACTCTAACCTAATCTTATTTTGTACAACTCTAATACAATTTTGCTTTGTATTATTGTAATTTAATTTTGTTCAGTATAACTGTAATCTCATTTTACTCTGTATAACTCTAACCTAATTCTGTTTTGTATACATCTAATGTAATTCTGCTTATTATAACTCTAATTTAATTTTATTTTGTACAATACTAATCTAATTTTGCTTCGTATAACTGAAATACAATTTTGTCTAATAAACCTCTAATCTAATTCTCTCTATGTGACTGTACCCTAATCCTACTATGTGTAAGTCTAATTTAATCCTGCTTAGTATTACCCTAATCTAATCTTATTTTGTACAACTCTAATCTAATTTGTTTTGTACGACCCCAACATAATTTTGCTTTATGTTACTGTAATCTAATTATAAGTCGCATAACTCTAACCTAACTTTGCTACGTGCAACTCTAACCTCTAATATAACATCCCCTTGGGTTCTTCGTATTCAGCTTGATTTACCTAAACCTAACATAATTTTGCTTTATCCAACTCTAATCTCATTTTACTCCGTATAACTCTAATCTAACTTTCCTTTGTATAATTCTAACCTCTAATATAACTTCGTCTTGTGTTCTTCGTACTCACCTTGATTTACCTAAACCTAACATTAGAATCATTTCCATTGCGACTAAAAATAAGAGCAAAAATTAATAATAAGTTATTTAGGCTCAATACCAACAGTAACAAAACTCGGACACCATACAAGCCCTCCTCATTTACGTTTTCCGTTTTTAAAAATAATATTAAGTTCACTGTAATATAAACAGATTGTTTAATCATGTATGTAAGCACGTTTGCCTAATCGTGTATGAAAACATGTTTACATAATCACGTGCCTTGTATATAGAAACGTGTGTGAACGTCTGAACGCGAATGTCGTTTTTTTTTTTAAAAATTTTGAACGTCTTGATTTTTATTAATAACGACGACGATATTCACTTATCATATTCTAGAGTAGAATGAATACCGTGTATGTATAGTAAGTCGCGCAGCTTCTTAACACGACGTCGTATAATTCTGTCCCGCCATAATAGAGCGAATCAGTTTAAAAACTTTCTGTGCGAGATCGGTTTTCAGCCATGCATGAGTATCGATGTCGTGGGCTTTCAGGGTGAGCTCGATAGAGCCGCACAATAATGCACGTCGTGGGGGATTGAGTGTCGTTACAAGTACATCTATTATGGGAATCTCGATAATCGAACGTTTTTCTGGAATAAGTAGCATCCAATGCCTCTCCTCTGCATAACCTGACGTTTCTGAGTGATGTCGATTTAAATTTATCTGGAGTGTTTTCGGCCGAGTTTTCTTCGTCGAATGCTCGAAAATCGGGAAACCGACAGGGGTCACTTTAAAATTATTTTTTTTATTTTCTCGAACGACATTTACCCGACGGAATATCCCAAAAAAAGAAATTTTATCAACAAAATGTCCCACGTGAAACTAAAAAAAGATTTATCGATCAAATCAGCATCACCCTAATGGCATACCTCGGGAAATAAATAGGGCTCGCTAGGTTTTTCTAAACATTTTTGTCCATTTTATAAATATCTGTTTCACAAAATCACTGAGTATTTGAAAAATGTCGGAGTTTTTAGAAAATTTCTATCTTCGCAGAAAATTGTTTAAAACATGTCTATCTCGATAGAGAAATTTTTACAACAGTTCTACCATTCATTAGCGAAATTTATTCATTCGCGTTATCTCCGTTTACTTGAAATTATAGCCTCCTTTATATCGTACTTTTAAGCTTTATTATTCTCCTCAGCCATTTAATTCTACGTGCTTTAACTCTTCCTTCGTGGTGTTTGAACTTCTTTTCTAATTTATATAGAACATTTCAGATCCTTCTCTCCAAGTAAACACTTTTTCTGCCTGGCCATCCCTCTACTCTTTCGTGGATTGTTACTACCTTTAAATCCTGATAATCATCTGTATGTTTCTTCTCCTGTTTCTTGACTTACCCGCTCCTTCAATAACTCTCGCCTCGGATCAAATTTATTTTCATTCTTTCGTTCTCGTTAAGGCTGATTCCTTCCGTAACAAATTCTACTTTATCTCGCTGTTTTCGTTCTAACTAGTTTCATTAATTCTCCCCTGAATATACCGATCGGACAAGGTTTCTAACATTTCGTTCCTGTCGACCAATTGATGCTCGAATTAATTTCGGACCATGGTGCATTTGTACCTATTCCTTTTTATGCTTACACTGTCCTAATTCGACTTTCTTCTCTATTCATTAAATATTCACTGTTATTTCAACGTTTATTTTCAGTCTTTTATGTTTCTCCTCGTTTTCTTTCCTTCGTTCATGTTAATACTCGTTTCTCCTCCACTTCCTTCCTTCAGCTTCCCTTTGTTTCCAGTAGTATTATTGTTATGCTTACATCGTTTTCTCCTCGCTTATTTTTACGTACCGCTCTTCCTGCCTCCTGTAGTATCATTTTTATTACTTTCTCTTCTTAATTATTCGTATCTACCTCACGCTTGCTTAATCGTAACACGATATTACTGCATCTTTCATACTTTAATTATTCTTCATTTTCATTTTTAATCAATTTTACAAAATATTTTCACGATACTTTCTTATATCTATTTTCCACAGTTCCAAGTAACTGATGCGAGTATCGTCGGTTAGAAAATTGAACAAATTTTTGACGATACAGCTCTTCGATGTTTGTAAAAATTTGAGTGTCACCCATATATGGGTGAAATATGGGTCACAGTGATCAAAGAGTTAAAAGAAATGTACGGTGATAACGTAATGCTGCGTGCGTTTCGTGATTACTACCTGTTCCCAAAAGTCAAAAGTACATCGAAGGGAACACTATTTTTTTGAACATGTAAAAAACGATAGAGTCGTTGAAGAGACCGACAACCGACGAGCTACAGCATCGTTCGAACAATGGAAGACACACAGCATACACAGAGTACGTGGATAAAAGTTGAACGCAACTTTATTCGCAATAAATCACGTTTCTCGCATCTGTCTCGTTACTTAACCAGTTAGCTGAGACATTCCCTATTGAGAGTGTGCACTTATACGTGTCGCGAAAATCGAGGGTGCCGAGTAGCTTCACGATGTATGAATTTATCACAAATTATTTATACTTTGTATTTGTTCGTCTTGCTTCGACTTTGCTTCCAAATGTTTCAAACGTCTTAGAATCTACGAAAAATTACAATTTAACACGTTCCATGCCACGTGGGGCGTATATGCCCCACACTGAACTTTCCGTTTAGGCCATTGAGTAAATTCATTGTACGATATGGATTTTCAAAGAATGTATTATAAAGTCAGTTATGGCCATCTTAACACTTTGGTAACTACTCACAACAAATCCGTATAGTACCAAAAACAATTGTCACTTTCCGCTGATACACAAGTTGTGTGAATGACCATTAAAATATTAAAACTATTGTTGCTTCAATTGATTGATTGTGGGGCGTATACGCCCCACGCGGCCTGAACGGAAAATCTTCAGAAAACGGTTCGGCACGGAACGTGTTAAATAACTCTTGCAAAAATTACAGTTTAAGTAACCAATGGTAACTGCATTTCTCCATGACGAGTATTCTCGTCAATCACAGTTAACTGGTTAATTGCCGTGCCTCCTGTATCCTTTGCGACGACATAAAGCAACGAAATCCACCGTACAAAGTAGTTTTTCAATTTAAAAAGGCCTCATTTCTTCACCCCTCGATCATCGTTTGTCTCTCGCGCGCATTCACCCTTTTCCCCCACCCCGTGCGCCCATCGCTGGCCGTCTTGCTCGCCCTACTTCGTGCGTCTTCGTCCGTCTTCGTCGCGCAGCCACGCTCATTCAAGCCCGACGCGTCCCGAGCCGAGTCGACTCGATTCAGTCTCGGCTGACTCGCCACGCCGCGAGCATTGTGAATCACGTGCACTGTTCGTTCCGTTCGTCCCAACGTTCTCCTTTCTGTCGCCGCGATCAACCCTCGAGTTTTCGCGGGATAAAAGAAAACAACGGAACCGGTGATCGGTGTGTCTCGTTCCGTGCTTTGCGACCTCTCCTCGTTTCGGTGACCTACGTGTGACATCGACGTCCACGCTGTTCGTGGTGGTAGAAACAGGTGCTGGGTATTGTATCGGAGGCTGGATCCCGGATAATCGGTGGCTGCTTTCTGGAGCGACGGTTCTTATCGATGAAGCCTCTGGATAAGTGCGGTGAAATGAGACGTCCGCTGTGCTCGGTGCTCCTAGTCGATAGATGGGCAGCGTCGGGACGCGCTGCGTAACGACGGTGGTCGTGAATACGAAGGGAACACGCGTGTGAAGTGTTCAGTGCGGAAGTGTACCCCCGTACCGGAACTTGGACCCGTTGGTAAGTGACTTAACTACGTTTATGAACTTGTTTATTACCGTTTCACGACTCCATGCGCTTTCTTCGAAAGTTTTACTCTTAAGTATTTTATTCGAAGTTAATCTTTACTTATTGGTTTAATATTTATCAGTAATCGTACGCTTTAATTTTTGTCCCTTGAAGAGTCCTGTCGGTACTGTCATTATCATAGTTTTCATTTCATAATGTTTCGTATAACCAGTCATATTGTTTCGTATACAGTCGTGTACCCCCGAAATGTTTTTGGTTACTCAAATATTGTGTTTCGTTAAGGATATTTATTTACGACGACATTGACAATGGTCGTAAAAATTCAGTTCAGTCGTCGGTTAATGCAAATATTGTTGAGAATGCAAACTTCTGATTGATTGAATCGGAGAATCCAGAAATGCATTGTTAAATGTAGTTTGTTATTCCATCGAACTCTATCTACAAAAAAGCAAAAAACCTTGTTATATACAGTTTGTCTGTTTGTTCGGAATTTGAACTTTCGAGCGTCCATTGTGCGTGAACATGGGACTTCGACAATTTTGGGTCGGCGAATTAATTTGTCGATGCAGGTTTTCTGTGGTTCGATTTGATTAACGGCAGGAGTGATTCTCAACGGAATCGTTATTTGAATCCGTACTGTCAACACGCGTGTCATGCATCGTGAATCAGTTATCTGGAAACAGCGTGGCTTAATGAGATCGGATTCTTGCGATTTAGTTACTCTGTGTTCGGAATTCTGATAGTACGGCATTATATAATTTCGTTGTTAAGTTTCGAATTGGAATTTAGTCACTGTTGGTCAATTTAGTTACCGTTGTTTAATTTAATTACTATTGGTCTATTTAGTAATCATTGTTTAATTTAGTAACCATTGATCAATTTATTTAACATTGTTTAATTTAGTAACCATTGATCAATTTACTTAACATTGTTTAATTTAATTACCATTGGTCAATTTAGTTACCATTATTTAATTTATTTAACATTGTGTTATTATATTCAAGTTTTTATTCCGTCTGTAATTCGTTACAATATTTGATAGTAATTATTAAAGATATCCATAAGTAGGGAAAATGATACGAGAAAAATGTCCCAGTCGTTTTTAGTCATCGAATTCGCACTTTTCTGTACTGTTATTTGTAGAACCTTCGAAATACGGGGATTCAGAAACTGAGACTAAATATCCACGATTAAATCGCTGTACTCTGGATTTAAAATGATTGATATTGACGATTATAATTAGGCCGTTTAGGACGCAGGATTGTGTACTGTTTGTGTATGTGTTATTGGGGCCGGTGCGATCGTGTCAAGTGAAACTCCTGCTATTTAATTGCTAAATGTTTAGGATTATGCCGATGACATTTGGATTTGGGGCTTTCATGTAATTGCGAGGCCAGTAATGGTCACCTTAGATTAAAATTAATTGAATACCAACGAAAGAACCACTTTTGAATAAAATTGGCCTTTAAAAAAAATGACCTTTTTTCGCTTACTATTAATTTTCCTGCTTTAAGATTAATTCCCGAATTAGTTTTTCCGCTTTGAGATTAATTTCGAATGCAATGGAACCCTTATTGTTTAAACATACACACTTTTTAAATAATTAAAACACTCTTTTGAATTGTAAATTCGAGTTGAATTTAAAGTATACTTCGTCGACCGATGAAAAATTGATATACGATCGAGAACTACTTACTCTTTAACGACATTACGATAATGATACCATCGCGAGGTATTAAAATTAATCGGTCGAATGCTTAATAATTAGCGTCGTAAGTTTCTACAGATGTCTATTTCCATCGTGGCGATCAACGTGTAACTAGATGAATGACAACTTGATTGCCGTAATGGAAATGGAGTCGAGCGATGAAGCATTCACGCTCCAATTCGTATTAATTAATTATAAGTCTATATATATCTATTATTCTATTTTATAAGAATCTATTAGAGTTTTAGAAGATTTAATATCGTAATCGAACATTTCTGAACTGCACATTCCGATCGTACGCTGATTTTTATATCGTTGATAATGAATACATTATTCAAATGAACACCGTTAGATCATCGTTTGGTTAGCGAATTGATTACTCTGTTCATGATTCAATGAGTGTATATCTAAGATCTCGATCAGGATATCACACTCGTAGCTTGTATGTTTATCGTGATTTCCACTGTTTTTTATGCCAGGGTCGAAGTGTTAATCGTGTAGTTCCTTACCTCCATGTTTGCAAGCTTTGTATCATAAAAAGCAATTTGTCTTCAAATATTTATATTATTTAATTTTTATAAAAAAACTCTTCGCAAGTATTTGCACGAATACTTATACATAAAGTTGTATATAAATATTTTTATCTGTTAATTAGATAACAATTGACAGTTTGATATTTAGCGATTGATCGATGGTAGTTGATATTTAGTAATCGATGGATCATAATTGATAATTAGAAATTAGTACTTTGTGGGTGGTAAGTAATAATTAGCAATTACTTATTGCAAACTTACAATTGATGATTGTTAATTGGTAATCGGCCATCGATGATTGAGGAATGATCGATTGATTGGCGATTGGTTGATTGATTTATGACTGATTAACGATTAATTTATTCATTGATTGATTTATTGACGTTTGATGATTGGCGATTATATCATGGAGTGATAATTGTTTGACGATTGATTAGGGTTTAGTTGATTTATTGATTGATTTGGACTTGACTGACGATTGTTTGATATGATGTTGATCATTTTGTTAATATAATACGAATATAATGTTGATTGATATGATGATAATATTGATTGATTATTGATGATAATATTTATTGATTATTAATGATAATATTGATTCATTATTGATGATTGATAATCGATAGATGTTTGGAAGATCGATTGAAGATTGATTGATGATCGATTAGCGATTAATTAATAATTGATTTATCGATTGATGATTGATCAATGACGGTGATCGGTGAGTGGTAATTACAAAAAATATTCTGAAGTGTAAGAAATTGTATCCAGATTCGTATCTAAATATACAGAACGGAATATCACGGATAATAATCAGTATTTTATGAGTCGAATATTTAGAATATTTGAAAGTGTCCAAAATTGATTGCACTAGTGTACATCGATTTTTCTGCGTATACTTTTTCGTTGCACGGTGCAATTCGACGATCCTAACTTGTAACGCTGTCGGTGAAACGCGTCCTGCGCTCAAAGCCGACGAGAAACCATCGAATTCGCTGATCAAGGACCTCTTTCAATGGGTGGAAAACCGATTCAATGGGCCAGATTCATCGTGTTTCCATAGAAACATGTCTCTAATTCATCTCCGGAATTAGTTAAATTCCGGCGACTGATTCGCTGACTAAACCCGGATCAGATTTTCACGGATAGCATCGCTAAGACGCTTTCTAACCGACATCGATCGATCGTCCGCTAATGACCGTTCTATTCCTTCGGCAATTAATCGCGGTAATCTGACTATTTGGAGATCAGACGAGGTGATGGGAGAAAGAGAAAAAAGATATTGATTTTCTTATCTGTAACCGTTCGAAGCTGAGATACCACGCATACGGTCCAAAAAAAAAAGATAATGACAAATTCCATTTATAATTCGAGAACGTATTATTTGCGTTTTGTTTCAACGACAAACATTTATTTACTGTTTGCAAAATTTTAATTCCGATGAAATGCTTGTATCACCAAAAAATATTTCGACGAAGAAATGAGTAGAATACTGAACGGAATTAATTAGAGAATTTGCGAAAAATTGATAAAGGAAATAGGTTTTCGTTTGGAAAAAATTTCCATTCTGAATTATTTATAATTTGGTCGAAATTTCGATTAACTCGACGTTCGATAGATTTTATCGAAGAAACATTGACACACGGCACTAAAAATACGAACTTCATAATTGATCGATGGAATCGGTCGGAATTGAGAGAATATCGAAACCGCAAATTAAAAATTGAATTAATAACGAGACGATTGAAATGAATGGAATCAAAGTAATATAATGATATTAATAATCTGTGGGTTTTTAATAACGTCGTCATTCCCGTGTTTTTAATATACAGCCGCGGCAAAAATAATATTTCTCGGGGCAGCATTTCGTTCGTTATGAAACGAACAGATTGAACTTTATTTCAAATAAGCCGAACGAAATTTATTCGACCGAAATCGCACGAAATTTCAGCCGGGATAACGCGGTGATATTTACTTTTTAACGAAACATTCTCGCTGCAATATTTCGCCGGTGCATTTCCGAATTCTTTCGCGACTATTCGGAAATTACGCGAATCCATAATTCGAATAATCGAATCGCACAAAACTACCGACGACGTTGTTTCGCGTCATTCTCTGTGTACACGCGACTCTCCATCGATTTGACACAAATTTTTCACGCTTGCCACGAGAAATTGGAGCAATTCCGAATAATTCTCGATTATTTGATCATTCAGTGTGTGACATTTGGCGATTTCGAAATGTGAGAATTTGGGAATGTGGGGATCTGGAAATTTGAGGTTTTTGGAGTATAGAGATTTGGAAATATAAGGATGTTGGAGTATAGAGATTTGGAAATGTGAGGATTTTGGAATTTAGAGATTTGAACATTTGAGAAATTGCAAACTTCAGTATTTTAAAATGTGGGTTTTGAACAATTTGGGGATTTTCGAATGTAAAAATTTGATAATGCAGGGATGTGGATATGTGTGGATTTGGAAATTAGGGGTGGTGCAAACTTGGGAATTTGGAAGTGTGGTGACTTGAAAATTTGGGGATTTGGGAATGTAATAATTTGATAATGTAGGGATTTGGAAATTTGGGGTAATGTAAACTTGGGGATTTGGAAATGTGGAGACTTGCAAATTTGGGGATTTGGGAATGTAAAAATTGTATAATGTAGGGATTTGGAAATTTAAGGCGTTGCAAATTTGCGGATTTGGAAATGTGGGTACTGCAAATTTAGGGATTTGGGAATGTAAAAATTTGATAATGTACGGATTTGGAAATTTGGGGTGGTGCAAACTTGGGAATTTGGAAATGTTGGGATTTGCAAATTTGGGAATTTGGGAATGTAGAAATTTGGAAATGTGGAGATGCGGATATGTGAGGATTTGAAAATTGGGGGTGTTGCAAACTTAGGGATTTGTATGTTTGGGGAGCTGCAAATTTGGGGATTTTAAAATGTGGGAATTAAGAAATTTGGAAACTTGGGTATTTTGCAATTATGGGATCAAAGATTTGGAAATTTAAGAATTCAGGAATTGAGAACTTAGAAAGTGGAGAATTGCGGATTTCAAAATTCAAGAATTGAGAATTCGAGAATTCGGGTATTTGGAAATTTATGAATTAAGTACGTGGAAAATTTAAAAAGTTTCATGTGTTCTTACGAGTCTTATCCGAAAGAAGGTTACGTTGCATCGGAGTGTGGAGAACAGGTGTGCTTGAACAAATATCCGAAAACACTTTACTTTAGCTGTCACGCGAAACGATATCGTGCAGGGTGATACGATCTTATTTGCTAAATAGAATTTTCCTGTGCGGAACGAGGGTCGATAAACAAAATCGTTCTGTACGGCCGTCACGACACCGTAACCAATGTCACCACTTTTCACTCGAGAAATTCATATCGACTGATTACTAATGCTTCCCGTACATACAATGGCTGACCAAATTATTATACGCCAACAAAGCCTCCATATTTTAAAACTTTGATCGATCAAACTGTACAGACACTCTCGTTGTTATGTTATTATAATTCTAGTTTTGTTATATGTATATCTACGATTTCATTATTTTTGGAGTATATTTTCACGATATAATTATTTTTCGGATATATTTTTGTAACATAATTATTAAGCAATATATTTTTGTCTTTTGTACAATTTTTTATCGATATTTTTACAATATTTTTAGAATGTTTTTATAATATTTTTACAATGTTTTTATAATATTTTTATAATATGTTTACAATAGGTTTTTACAGCGCGTTATTTTTTTTACAGCGGATATATTTTTACAATATAATTATTCTTGCAATATATTTTTATGACATAGCAATTTTTCCAATATTTTTCCAATATTTTTCCAATATTTTTCCAATATTTTTCCAATATTTGTTCAATATTTTAACAATCAGTTTTTACAGTGTACTGTTACGATGTATGTGTACAACATATTGTTTAAATATATTTTTTCAATTTCATTTTTTTTTAATATATTATAATAAATAATTGTCTATCGGTATGAAACAAGCAGCGTATAAAGAATATTTCCGTAACCGTATCGCAGTAACACAAAACATACTTACTAGAATGGAGAATTCGAAAGTGGAAAAGTAATCAGTCTTTAGCAGCTGACAGAAATTGTAGTTTCTTCATGGTACAATCAATGGTCTTTGTAATATGTTACCGAAATGGACAAGTAATCTTCGGAATAGAGTAACAAGTTCCAGAATGGAGCATCATTCAGCTATTCCTTTGTGAAAGTTACTCTCTGTGATGCCAACTGTAAACTGAGAAACAACGGGAACTTCCCTAATTCCATTTGCAAGTTACAGTAATTCGAGCCCGAAGGTGTCAGCTTCCGGTAGTCAACCTTCGTCGTTCAACTTCGGTTAATCAATCTTCATCGATCAAACACCAACGACGATCTTGAAATCGTACCTGCGCGTGAACTTACATGGGTCTGTAATTAATTAAGGACGATTTGATCGCAATTAGATGTCGTTTTACGAGTTCGATCGTTTCCGGTTCCGATCTCGTGAATCATTCGAATTGGAGGGATAATTACGTCGCTGTATCACTTCGTCAATATTTTATGGAATATTAATTATTTTAGATTTCGACTGCAGGAAGCGTGGCGTTAAGTATCTTGGTTTAATTTCCTAGGCTTTTCATTTATTGAAATTAAAATTTTTATAAATTTGAGGTTGCATTGCAAATTTTTCCATATTTATATATCTTTTATTTGTACAACTGTTTCTATGTTTTTCCATATTTTCTATGTTTTATACTTGTATCACTGTTTTCATATTTTTTCACATTTTTCATATCTCATATTTGAATTTCTATTTTTAAATTTTCCATATTTTCTATGTGTCATACTTGAATTACAATTTCTATACTTTTCCATATTTTCTGTATCACTAATATTTGTTTAATATTTATTTTTAATATTTTAATAATATTTGTTATTTCATAATTTTAATTTATCAATTTTTATTCTATAATTAATTAAAATTAAAATGGAGAGAATAATTAAAATTAATTTAATTCATTTTTGTTTTAAATATTTTGAAATTTCTAACTCGCAAAATTTGGAAGAATGATCAGTTAGTAAATTGATATAAATAAATTGAATTCGGTAATTTCATGACTTTCTGTCTGATATCCAATCTCTCCTCGGATAAAAATTCGAGTTACGCCAATGAGTACATCATACGTTGAAATTCAGTACTATAACACGTCAAACAATGTGTACAAACGTGTTTTACAATTTATGGATACGAACAAAAACATTTGATCGAACATGGAACGCGATGTTGCGTTTCAACTTTATGTTTGCATCGACTGAATGGCTGAAAATTGATCGCGAACATTTATCGATCGGAAGTCTTAATATTTGTTCTGTTTTATTAGCAAGAATGTACTTATAATAACTGTAACCAATGTATTTTTTTTTAGATTCGTCGAACTTTTCACGATACAAAAAACTGTACCTTCGCTTCGATTTTACATAAAAATTACTATCGCGAGTAATTTCCTTATATAGAGTACAGTAATGTCTTTTATGTTAACGTTAAACGGTGTACCGTAAATTTGCATAACGTTTGATTATTATGTATCTGAAATTGCCGGGTATCGGTAAATTGGGGTTTTAATAATTGTAACTAATTGAAAGTGTTTCTTTGTGAACATGTAACAAGTACCATAAGCGTTCGTCGAAGATCCTTGATAAAAACGAAGGTTGCGAGGATAATGACAATTTAATTCGACATAATCGTTTGCAGTAACTATCCTCAATTATTTATAATATACAGGAAGCTTGAAAATTAAACGACAATTTGTTTTAAAACACAGGCGCAGTTTGTTACGCAATAACATTCTTGCGACTTTCGGAATCTACCTAACGAAAATAAAATGGAGTTTTAATTTTTCATAGTCGGAGTTTTTCCCTTGTAACCCTTTATGAAATATTTATACTCTGTTGAAACTGGCGGTACCCGTGTTAAAAGCACACTTTTATATCGAAACAAAGCGAACAAAGAAATAAGTATAATTATCTATTTGTCCGAGTGTCATTCACCTGTTTCGTCATTTTCCCTAAATATATTATTTAGGTATTCACCATGGGGTCTCATATCTAAGGAAGTCATCGTATTAAGTTTTTCATGTAACCCTTCGTGAAATTTTTATGTAACTCCTACAACAGTGTACCTACTTGTGTCAAGTGCACATTTTTAAATTCGTTTAAATTTGTTCATGTTATATAACAAATTGACGAAGTAAAAAAAAATAGTTTGTAGTTGCCCAATCGTTTATGAAGAAAACAAAACAAAATTTAGCTCAATCGGACGAGGAGTTTCTGAGAAAAAAATTCGGAAGTGAAGTCTATTTTCGCAAAAATGGGCAGAAACTGAAAATAGTGGGGGGATATGCAAATTCGGGAACTTGGGAGTGTTGAAATTTGATAATGTGGGGATGTGGATATGCGAGGATTTGGAAATTTGGGGTGTTGCAAACTTGAGGATTTGAGAATGTAGAAATTTGATAATGTGGGGACATGCAAATTTGGGGATTTGGGAATGTCGAAATTTGGAAATGTGGGGATGTTGATATGTGAGGATTTGGAAATGTGGAGTATGGCAAACTTGGGCATTTGGAAATGTGGGGATGTTGATATGTGAGGATTTGGAAATTTGGGGTGTGGCAAACTTGGGAATTTAGAAATGGGGGGATTTGCAAATTTGGGAATTTGAGAATGTAGAAATTTGATAATGTGGGGTATGCGAATTTGGGAATTTGGGAGTGTAGAAATTTGGAAATGTGGGGCTGTGGATATGTGAGGATCTGGAAATTTGGGAGTGTAGAAATTTGGAAATGTGGAACTGTGGATATGTGAGGATCTGGAAATTTTGGGATTTGAAAACTGGAGGTGTTGAAAATTTAGGGATTTGGAAATTTGGGAATGTAGAAAATTGGAAATGTGGATATGTGAGGATTTGGAAATTTTGGGTGCTGCAAACTTGGGGATCTGGAAATGTGGGGACATGCAAATATGGGGATTTGGGAATGTAAAAATTTGACAGTGTGGACATGTGTGGATTTGTAAATTTGGGTGGAAAAAGAGATTCGACAACTCTCTCGAGTGCATATTTCATAGGAAAAATTAGCGAAAAAGTCTCTGCGGTATAGTGGTTCGATTATTTGATCGTCGGACAAAAAGGTCGAGTGGTTCGAGTGGTCGATCCATTAGAATTAAAAAGACGTCGTTGAGGATCGCCTGGCGAGCGTAACTGGAAATTACCGTGGACGTTGTATTTAAATGAAGATGGGCCAGGTAGCTTGCAAGTAAGCTCAGTTAAGCTTAACGACGCTTTTCTTCTCCCTTTGCCGGCTCGTTTCGCGCTTTCCGGTGCTCGAAGAAATAAATAAAGCAACAGCGAACCAAGGGGATGACGATTACTTCTCTAAGGGTGTCCTATCGATTCTACAGACGTCGTGTTTTATTTCTCTGTAACCAAATAACTTTTTTTCTTCCATTTGAATCTCTTTCGCTTTTTACAATAATCGTCTCGTTATCGCTCGAATAAATTGTCCCTTGATCTCTCTTGATTCGTTGCAATTAATATTGGAATTGTCAGTCAAAATGATTTCGAGTGTCGCATTTAATACATTGCTAAATTTTAGAACTGTCGTTTCGTCCAAATGTCCATCACGTTTTTCCCATTCTCGCAATTCAGTTGATTTGCACGACATAGTTTATTTAAACTTTCTCATAACTTAATTAATCCGAATTTCCACAATTTTATTGATTCAAATTCCCACAATTTGATTCGAATTATTGAATTCTCTCAAATTTCTACAACTATTATTTCAATTTCTGCGTAACCTAAAAATCGTCCTGAATACATTGTTGCAAATGTGAAATTTAGCTTGATCATATCTCATTCTCAACAATGATAGGCTTAGCTTATTTTACCAAAATTATTTGATTGTAACTGTAAAATAATTGGACACATTTGCAAGATAATGACATACGAACAAAAATTCCTCGTTTAATAATACTAAATATACACATATACTTATACCACGAAGATTAAACTCTGAATTGAAAATTTCTGTAACATCGCAACTACCAACCACACTGTCTGACTCAGGTTTCATTTTGTATTACAAAATTTTATCGCCGTGCTTTTGTTCACATATTTGTCACCCTTTGTTGAGATAAAAAGCGGCTGTATATATCAATGGATGCTTCGGTATCCATTTACTCGTTTTTCCAATTTATTGTTAATTTAAAAGCAAACATGCACTTAGCACCGATTCCAGTGTTAAGATATTAAGTTGTTCAAAAATTGACTAAAACGTATAGTAATGGTTTATAAGATACACGTTTCTTTGTAAAAAAAAATGAATTGTAGAAAGTACACATAAAGCAGGTAGCATAGTTTCTATATTACGATAAAAAGTAACTTATGTTATAAAAAAACGTCTCCTTTTTTATAGCATCCTTTTACTTCATAGTAAAAAAGTTAAGAGCGAAGAACACGTGGGTCTTAAAGCCCACTTTACATTGCAGGCGTAAATAGCAAAATATGCTAGCACGAATAACTTGCCCAACTCTCTTTTCAGTAGTTTTAATACTGCATTATTCATTTGTTCGATTCTACGCATAAATATGGTATATACGATTTGATCCAAAAGTTTCTGAACAGTTTACATTTTACTGTTATTAATATCATCATTAGTTGCACCAAAATGGAAGTCTATTGTAGAAGTTTCGTCCATAAATGGATCAATTAGACATTTTTATGGTGTAACGTAATAGTAAATTTAAACGAACAAAATTTGTCAAATTCCTATCTTTTCAAATTGATACATACTCAAATTTCTGAATCGAAGAATGTTTAATTCTTCAAATTCAAAAATTTTCGAATTTTCAAAGACTCGAGTATTCGAATTCCTAAATTCTAAAGTTGCTATTTCTATCTTTCGAGTTCCGAAACTGTTAAATTATCACCGAATCCCACGGTAGTCTACGTGTTAATAAACATGGAAATTGATACGATATGAGTCACGTTTTCCGTCGTGCGTTGTCACGGAATAATCGACTGTTAAATAATAGTTGCTATCGCCAGTTACGAAATGTGAAACGCGTCGAAACTGCGGGACAAATGGCGTGCTGCTCGCATCAACGAAAAACAACGCTAGATTTTTGTCTCGACGATCAACGAGCAACTTTCAAGGGAGAAAATGGGATAATAGAGAGAATAGGGACGGGAAAGTTTCGAGCATCGTGTTTCAAAATGTCGAGAGACAGGCAAATTTCGAAACGGTTTGTTGTAAACTGAAGTTTCGGTAGTTTCATGATCTGCTTTTAGCGATATTGCGGCGGAATTATTTTATTATTTTGTTATAACGGGACAAATATTAATTAATTGCGTTCGACGTTAATAACAAATTTTATTTGAGTTAATGTAAAACTTCATTGCTGTCAATTTTAACGAATTTTTCATTTTCCAGTCAATAAAAATGTAACCCTTCCTCATTTTGTGTCACCCTTCCAAGTTTATAATTTGAAAAATAATCAATTTTTTAATTTTAGATATTGTTGAACTTAGAAACGTTAACATTTACTAGTTGAAATGTTTCAAAGATTAGGAATTGAAAAATGTTGAATATTTTAATTTAAGAATTTGTTCGACTTAAAAAACTCACAGTTTACTAGTTCGGAAATTTGGAAGCTCAGAAATTTCAAAATATTGAATTCTTTAATTTGAGAAATTGTTGAACCTTGAAACCTTGCAATAATTAAAAAATTGAACGATTTATAGATTGAAAATTATTGAATTTTTTAACTTAAGAGATTGCAGGATTTAGAAACCTTACAGTTTAATAATTATAATTTTTAAATTTGATAGTTTACAAATAAAAAAATACTCCATATCTTAATTTGAGAAATTATTGGTCATTGAAACCTTACAGCCCAATAATTTAAAGATTTTTAATTTACATTTTTACATTGAGAAATTGTTGAACTTAATAATTTGTAATTTAAAAATTTATAAATTAACAATATGCAATTTAATTGCGATACTCGATTACATAGTAGAATCGCGTACTACTGCTTGATTTTAATTATTATTACTAAATTAGTTATTCAGTTAGAGGATCTTTGTAATATGGTGCTTTCACGAGATGGTCGTCGCGTGAAATAAAATGGCCGATTCGATCGGCGATAAGTTGGTTTAAAGGTAGGATTTAATAGGTCGTTTCATTCTTCTTCTCGTATCAGTCTCGCGGATGTTCCCGGAAAGAAGAAGCACGATTTGCATTCTAAAACGCAGCCAAGATTGATGCACCGTGCAAGGTCAAGGCAATTTCGATTATGCAACGCATCGCGCACGAGAAATCCGAAATGCGGTTGCAAATCTCCTTTTCAATAAATCTGTTGCTCCTTTCCCTATATATGCAACAATCATAATACCAATATCGTTAATGCTGGAACCACCGGCGTTAAATACACACTGTTCCATTTAAAATCGAATCGAACAACTTGCAGATTTAACAATCCCATGTTTTGGGAATATGATGATTCGACAATATCAGAAATTTAGGGTTTTGATATTTGGGGATTTGGAGATGCAGACTTTTCGCAAATTTAGCAATTCGAGAGTTTCGTCATACGAAAAATGGAGAATCTGAAAATTTCGAAAATCTCCCATTCCTATGAATTTCATCGATCCTATCAATTCTATCGACTCTATAAAATTCATCAATTTTGGAAATTTTATTGATTTCAATAATTTTGTCAATTTTGCTGAATTCAACAATTTTGTCAATTTTACTAAATTCAACAATTTTGTCAATTTTACTAATTTCAACAATTTTGTTCATTTTGTTAATCTAGTTAATTCTATTGATTCTGTCAGTTCTATTAATTATATGTTTTATCTATTCTACCAAATCTATCATCAATTTTATCAATTTCATAAGTTTGATCAATCTTATCAGTTTTATCAGTTTGATCAATCTTATCAATCTTATCAATCTTATAAATGTTATCAATTTCACCAATTTCATCAATTTTTCAATTTTATAAATTTTATAAATTTTATAAATTTTATAAATTTCATAAATTTTATCAATTTTATCAATTTTATCAATTTTATCAATCTTATAAATTGTATAAATTTTATAAATTCACAAATTCCTTAATTTGTAATTTAAAAAATTAAAGAAGTGACGACTTCTCGGATCGAAAAATTTCAAATCGTAAATCGAATTATTCGTTCTCCGATTAATTGCGCGTACAGCGTGTGTTACACGTGACTACTTCCGTTCCAGCATTTAACGCGTTAATTGCGTGAGAACCATGCGAGTTCGTTGCTTTGTTTTTGCGAAAATTCTCGTTCAGCGAATCTAATCGGCAACGCCAATCCGTCCTCCGGACTATGTTTCTATAGGATGACGGATTAATCGACAGATTAATAAACTTTTAATTAACACGTCGACCTTCTGTAGCACGGGTCCTCGTTCCTAATTGAATCGGAGAGAAAAGAGTCATCGAATCGACTCGATCAATTGATTCGAAAAAATGAAAAATACAATTTTGTAGATTAATTTCTTCGTCGACGTATTTTCGGTAACAATTTTCTTCAAAATGTATTTATAACAGCATATTTTATATATGAATATATATAAATGCACGTATAACGATATTGTTATCAGATCCAAAATTTTATCGCGTATATATGGTGTGTGATATACAATAATAATAAACATACTCTAATAATAAATGCGACTACAATGCAATCATTGATAATGGTCTACATGTTACATAAAGTTTTACAATTGCAAAAAAGGGAAAATATTAAGTGGGTCGGATGTGAAAACTAAGTAAAACGTTTTTTAAATAATAAATTAAATACTGTGATAACGTGATTTCAAGCAAGAACTGTCGGACACTTCGTTGATAAATTTCTTCTTTAATTACTAAAATAACAAACGTTTTCTCAATCATCTTCAGGTATATTCTAATAGTCCGCCAATAAAATAAATATACAGTGCGTTCTATAATTACGTGCAACAATTTGGAAGAAGGCGATTGAACCTGGAATAATTAGTTATAATTACATGGTAAAGTTTCAATTATTTTTTTCGGAAGTTCGATTTTTCCTGTCACCTTTAAACCGCTTGCAGCTTTCGAACAGTTCTTGAAAGGTTCCAGCTGAAGCTAGCCCAACTTAACCGTTTTTGCACCTCATTTAAATCACCCTAAGGCCGCTGAAATACTTGCACATCTCTTTTTCAAACCGTTGCCCTGCTTTTACATCCCTTCCAGGCCATCTTTCAACTATTTTTGACCCTCTTTTACGCCACGTTTAATGCAAAACGGCCCCGAAGGACCTTCCCCGATCCTGTTTTAAATTCACTCTTTTTTTACAACTATTTGTTAACTAAAGCACTCTTTATGTCCACTTTGAAGTTTAATCCGTTTTTAACTTTGACCATTAGGAAGTTTATGAATTCGCTGCACCGCCTTCAAGCAGTGTAACTAGCAATCTTCGTGCGGTTTAAAATTCCTTTTTGTTAGACACATTCTCGTTTAAACGGTGGTTTCGGCTTCAACGTGTGGCACGAGCGTCTCGAGTATCAAATTCTCTAAGCACACAAATTCTAAGGTTGACTGGGCTGCTCCTTGCGCGACGTAATCCTTTCATTATGTACGGAATGTTAAACCCTTTATAAAGTTTCGACTAAAGAGGATCGAGCGTTGAGTCATCGAATAATTATGTATCCTGTTTAATAACTTCGGAACGTAATTCGTAATAATTGGACTAGCTGTAGCTGCTTCAAATATAAATCAGTCAATTTCCGAGCGTTACATTAAAGTTTAGTCGGAGATCAACGTAAATGCATGATCACTTTAACTCGTAACGAGGAACATGTGGACTGGGGACTTAATCGATTTCATTAATGATTCATCGAATCTTAGAAACAATTTCAAGCTAGTATAGTTGCAAAGTAGATTTATAAATAGTTTCGATAATTCGAATGTTCAGTCGCTATGGATACTGTGATACTATGAGAATTTCTCGAGATAAATACAGTGCCTCGCATAAATACAGGGTGAGTCAATATTGTGTGAACATTATTTGCACAAAATATTATTATTATTGTACAATTTACAGAGCACATATTTCTGGGGAAATGATGGATATCACACCTTTTATTTTGTCCTTGAGTTCTTCGAGAAAATTAAACATGATTAAGATTGTCACATAATTTTGAATCACCCTGTATATCGACCAATTGGTTCTATCATTCCCATTTTTCAGCCGAAAATTTTTATTTATGGTTCTACAGCTGGTTTTTGCGACATTTATTTTGCAAACATCTCGCATCTAATTTTGATTCACCCTGTATATCAACCGTTTGGTTCTATCATTCCCATTTTTCAGCCGAAAATTTTTATTTATGGTTCTACGGCTGGTTTTTGCGACATTTAATTTGCAATGATCTCGCAGCTGAACCACTGACATCATGTTAGAAGCTGATCGTAGAACTTTTTATCTCGTGGAGACACTTTTGGAGGGCGACCCGAACACTTCTTCTCGCCACGATTAAGTTTTTTACTAACATAATCTGCAACAGCACGTTTTTAACCTATTTGTCTCGCACCATAGTAACCTTCGCCCTCGAAAGAGGCCATCCATCGTGGCATTTTCTCTGTCAGTGAGTTCTCCACGAGAAAATAAATACATATATTTATTATAGATATAAATAAATAGATTTCCAACCTTCGTGAACGAATCTTACGAGTGTAAAATAAAACGAATAAAGGAGATATAACGAATTTACTTATGAAGCTCGATTATGAAGCTCCAGTATAAAGTGAATATACAAGGTTGGTATACTAAACCTTGAGCCCGAAGATCTGGTTTCATGTAACCCAATTATTTACATTAATACACGTTTCAATTTTATACAATACTCATTATCCTTCGCACGATATATTCTGCACGTGGTCCAATTTATTCTTCACGTGGTACAATTTATTCTTCACACGGTTAAATTTATTCTTCACGCACTTCGAGTTATTCTTCATACAGGAATTTGCATCGGGGAACGCAGACGTTAATTCTCTGTCGAAAGCTCGGATTGTCGAGTATGCCAACGGTCGATATGTTTATGCACGTGAAAAATTTCCATGTGGACGATCGCGAAACGCGAATTAGGCAAATACGGCCGGTCAACCTTCGACAACGCTGAAAATAACAATAATTCGATGACGACACCTCTCTCCCTTGTGGGTCCGTGCGTTTTCGTGGTGTCTGCCAAAACAAAAACAGCTGAGTGCTATCAATAAACATCGCGATGCTATGCAAATTTAATTCGGGCACTGCTCGGCCCGCTTATGATGCTTCGAGGCAGACCAAATTGACGGATCGCTCGGGTGGTGTATACGCATGTTAGAATTTCCTCGGCTAGATGTTAGTTAAATTTGCGAGAAAGCAGCTGTCTGGAGATGATTGTTCCAAGCTGGATTTAACAGGTTCGAGAAATTAATTGTTGCTTTCGGGGAAACTTTAGGCAGGTTTATTGCCGCGATGCAACGCTAACGCGTGTTAACTGCGGAGCGGAGACTGTTTCGCCTAAATTGATTTATCCACGTTCATCGTTTATTTTATAACGTGGGTGTTTATAGTGTTATATGTCGTTATAATGTATCACATTCTGTTCGACGATTTTTCTATTTTATTTCGTTTTAACTTTGTATTCGACACATTATCTTGGTGTCTCGAAATAGACACAAATGCACTGATCTTGTTCTAAAGGATTGTATATTTCGTGTTTACTTCTTTCGTTATATTTATACTTCTTTTACAGATACTGATCTTTTGGGACATTTTACGATGAAAAGTACTAGAGTACAATATTTTAACTATTTTAATTTTTGTAGCATTTGTAATAGTCGACGAATTTAATAGTTGAATGAATAAGTTTAGTAGCTGGATGTATAATTTGTTATTAGTCCCATAAGTTTCTACCTCTTTGGTATGACATGAAAACGCACTTCCAGGAATATTTTGCAAGAAATCCTCGATTATTTTAGAAAAAGTAAATAATATTTCCTGAGCAATGCAAGATGTGATACATCAAAACAGATCACATGTAGTGTAACAAATCAAACTTGAATTATAAAAATTCAAATAATAAATAAATATAAAATAATAATTGAAACAATGAATAAATATAAAATAATAATTTACATAATAAATAAACATAAAATAATAATTTAAATAATGAATAAATATAAAAAAGGCGGAAATTTATGGGGCATGCAAATGTATTAATATTTTTAAAACTATTTTACACTACTAAGTAAACTAATTATTTTAAACCAGTCTAAAATGACACTGAACGAACTGGTCAGTGATCGTATGGCAATTGTTGCTAAAATTCGCTACGTGCGTGACCGATTTAAACAATATACCTGTAGATCGCAAGCATGCATCTCATTCTCTATTCTCGTTACATATGCCAGGAATTTGTTTTTGCCGCCTGCGATGTAGTTATTTGACGAAAATTGTACAAACATTGTACCACGTTCTCATGAATTATTCAACAATTCGAGAGTGCTTGACATAGTATTAATTCGTCGAAAAGAAGGTGATTATTTTTTTAATTTCGAAAAAGAAATTGCCACCCTGTGACTGTCACTCTCTCGGGAAAATAATAATGAACAGATATTTCCTGCGGTTAAGGTTTATTCAAATTTTCGAGAAAGCAAAATAAAAAATGCGAAAGATACTCGTGGAAAATGGGAAACGTTTTCAGTAATTTCGTTCTTTCAAAAATTCGCTGTTTATTTATGCTCGAAAGAGTCCAAGAACGAGTCCAATAAAGCGTTGAAAAATATCAGCCGCTCTAATTTTTTAATTAGATTAAAGAACGAACGATCGAGCTTTTCTTTCGTTTTCCATGTCAGTGCTTGAAAAATATCCCCACGCGAAATATCGGTTATTATCGGACACTTTTTCTGTCAGGTCCACCGAATCGTAGAAATAAAATTTCATAATGTTTAATGGGAATAAATGACCGGTTCGGGTATGAAATTGACGAAGGGTTGTTCTCCAGAGGGTTGTATCCTTGCTTCGATATCTCGATGATAAATCGTGTCTTCTGCGAGATTTATTCAGTGGCCGGTTGTAATAATTCTTGCGCGAGTTCAATTTATCACAAACATCGAAATTACGTTGTTCGTAAAACGCGTTCCTATAGGAATAATTCTCGATTGATTTATTATCGTTGTAAATTATTTTTCCATCGTCATTTCGCGCGGTCGCGTTTATATTTTATTCGTCTCCCTTTTGTACGTACGTCGCATGTTAAAAGGGCGGGATCGAAGGACGGAGTTATTTAAATTAGTTGCAATAAATAACGCGGATTTCCTGTATAGCGGAAATTAAAATTGCATCGAATTTAAACAACCCTATTATACCATTCTTATAAGTAATATACCTCTTGAATGTAATGTATTTCCATATTTTATGTTATTATACATAACATTGTATAGCGAGCTCAAATCCCCTCATTGCGAATCATTTTTTATTTTTAAATATCATATTTTTTATTTTCTTTGACCGGATGTATTCATATGCCTGTTTTATAATTGTGCACATGTAATTTTATATTTTTGTATATATTTTATATACACCAACAGAATATTCATAGTTTGTAATCTAAAAATATTCTCATAGTTGCTTGTTGGTAATATGCAGAAATATTCATAGTTGTTTATTAGTAAGCTGCAAAAATATTCATAGTTACTCATTAGTAACCAACAAAAGTATTCATGATTACTTACTGGTAATCAACAAAAATATTCATAGTTGGTAATTAGCGATAATTGTACGAAAATAATTCTGCTCAACGACGTCACATCCAAATCACACACCCTGCCCTATCACGCATGCCGAAAAACTCATCTCGCACGCCACCCACATCGCGTTAAGCCGCTATCATAAATAACGATGAGCAACAAACAAACGGAACGTAAAGCTTTTAATAAAAATAAACGGCCAGGAAAAACGAGTCGGTAGCGGAGGACAGCAGAAAGAAGAAGACACCCTCTGTTTCCTCGATTCTCTACAAATTTACGGTATAAACCGTGGTCTGCGCTTAATTAGAACAGTCTGTACACCCACAACCCCTAACCCCCGACTGTGACACCCTTAATCCACCCCTAATCCGAGGCAAGAAGACAGGGGTAGTAACGCGACCACGCGACTGCTCGGAATCAAATAGAATTGAATTTTCGTGGATCGTTCAAGATAGAAATTTTTTCGAATTTTTCTAACAACCTCGATTAACCCTTTGCACTCGATAGGTGACTCACGCTCGCCATTCTGTTTAACCACTTGCCATACAATTCATATTTCTGGTGCGTCAATTAGAACTAACTATTACAGCTACCATATTAATACGAACAAGGAAATTTAAATAGTTGTGCGTGCGTTATGTTCAATGGTCCTTGATTATGCAAATTATAATTGCATATCAACTAATACATATATGTGCATCAAAATTTCAACAAGTTTTATTACGTTCAAGCTGCTAGTGCGTCACGAGTCAGACTCTTCAAAGTATGGCAAGGGGTTAAGACTATTTCTACCACGATTTTGTATGTATGTATTAATTACAATTGATAATTTGTGTTGATGTGAGGTAAATTGAACTGAACTGAAAGCTGATCTGACTAAAACTAAAATCTAGACTATACTCGCAAATGAACTGAAACTATTTTTTAAAAGTTCGTACTTCCTCTTCGAAATGATTGTGTTAATTTTTCGTTGTCTTCTTAGTATGAATTATCTGTTTGTCCAAAATCATCCATGGATTACTTACCCATGGAGTACAATGTGTAGTTAAACTGTAATCTAACGATTAACAGTTTTGCACCGTATATCAACGAAAAGTCTCAATAGCCATTTTGAACAAACTTCGAGCTTTCCAGTGCAGTTTTACGAGTCGTTAAATTGTCTAATACAAAAGTTATTTTACGACTGTTTTATGTCATCGAATTGTTTCACGTTTTATATGTTCGAAATCGATCATCGATGTAAGCCACTTTGTATCTAAAATATTGCTGGAATGTCTATGTCCACAAATTTGTAATTTTTCGAGACCACAAACCCTCAAGTTGTATTTCTGATTGGTCTTATAAAAATTAGAAGATATTCCAACGCGAAACGTGTAATGCATTTTTCTTGTCCGAAAATTACGAAAACGAAGTACCTATTTCGCCTGAAACGTTTTTCTGCACCAACGATGAATATTAAAAGGGAATCTATTATTCATCGCCGGATGCACCTAGGATAGATAAAAAAACAATCCATCAAGCCGGTTGTTTGTTTTGAAAGCGTGGCGATAACTAAGGCATTGTTATTAACAACAGGCGGCGCGTTCGCTTAAAAACGAACTGCAAAAACGAATTCATCGGGAACTCATTTACAATGCATATAAGACGAATAAGAGACGAACGGAAAATTTGAACAGTATGACGACGATACTGATTATCCGCCGCTTCTCTTTTACCATATTTAAATTTATGATTTGGCTCGTTTTCCCGGGACGTTTGAATTTGCATTTCTTGCTCTTAACTTTTAAGCCGGCGCTTTGAACTTCGCAAACTATTTCCTCGTTGCTCGTTTATCGGAAAAATTAGGAACATTTCGTGGAAATTGGCAAGTGGAAACTTCGAGTTACAGAGGAGTTGTTATTCGAAAACTGTAATCCGCTGAAATTTCGTTCGGTGATGAAACTTTTCAGATTTCAGAATTAAAGTCGAATAAAGTTAAGAACGTAATGAAGTTAATAACTTGACAAAGTTCCCGTATTAAAGGGTTTCAAGAAAGATTGCAAAATATTGTCATTCTTTTACCTGTGTCAGAAAAGAAAAATTTATAATGCGAAAAATTGTGACGAATTTAGAACACGTGAAATTGAAAATAAATTTTTAATTACCATGTTTATTTTACGCATAAAATTGTTTAAGTATCCATTGCCAGGCTTTCACTTTCGTTACTAAAAACGTCACAATTTCATTTCTTTCGACCGCACAATTTGCAACAAACAGGAAATCGGCGTTGTTTGTCGAATTTCTCAACTTTTCTCTAACGGAAATTCGACAGAATTCGTTTCTTTCAAATTGTATCGATTAAATTCGGGTTCGAACGTGATCGGACTTTCAATGCTTCGTCTTCGATCGCGCTTTGAAAACGTCCGCCGATTTTGATCATCTGGACTTGGTTCCCTGTTAAAAATCGCCCGAACGTGCAACGAATCTGTTATTATTGCTCCGAGTCGTGAAAAATAATGCAACTTGTTGGAATGAAATTTTAAAACCGATATCAACGCGCGGAATACTTAAAAAAAGCAACGGGCTACGCGAATTTTCAAAACAGACGTTATTTCCGCGGATTAAATTTATCCTTACGAAAATTTACAGAATTTATGATAAAGATTAATTGTATTCCGCGTAATGAACAACCGCGATTTTCGGCTCGGCGCTGCCAAAATCGCATTAAAATCAAGCTACATCGTTCGCAGGCACTCAAGTCATTAAAATGATGTATGGACGGCGTCCAAAAACCCGGCACTTGCGGGCACGTACTCAAAATATAATTTTCGCGCTGTTCACTGGCCGAGAAAATTGTGCTCTAATTGTCGAATTAATAATCGATGTCGCCTAATTGACACGTGCCGATTTTTGCGCAATTTCGAGGAAATATTTATCTGAATTTGTTTAAGATAAGTGTTTGATATCGAGTGCTTTTCTAAATAATAACGAAACACTCATCCGCGCACGATCACTGCGCACGAAGACCGAGCATTTATCTGTCCATTTTTTAGTATTACTGAGGACGTGAGGTATGTGTGAATAAATTATAAATAAGTTAACAGTCACTCAACATGTATATATTCAATAGAAAAGCAACGATTAACCAGTTAGCTGTGGTGCCCCCTTTTGAGAGTGTGCACTTATATGTGTCACGAAAATCGAGGATGCCGAGTAGCTTCAGGATGTATGAATTTATAATAAATTATTTATACTTTTTATTTGTTCGTCTTGCTTCGCCTTTGCTTCCAAATGTTCCAAACGCCTTAGAATCTACGAAAAATTACAATTTAAATAACTCTTGAAAAAATTACAGTTTAAGTAATCAATGGTAACTGAATTTTTCGCATGACGAGTATACTCGTCATGACACGAAATAGTGCCATTTCTCCATGACGAGTATACTCGTCAATCACAGTTAACTGGTTAAATAACAGCAAACAACAAACGGTATCAGACGATAATGAGTAGTAGTAAGAGCGTCAAAGATTGTGCGGGCGCAAACGTGATAGTAGAAAAATCACGAGTGTCTCGAGCAGCGCGATGATCATTGTTTTTATGTTCTTTTTGGGAAGAGACAGACGTAGGAAAAGAAAAGGAGAAATATAGAGTGGACAGTTGAAGGGGTGGAAAGGAAAGTGAACGGAAACTTAGGTTCGCACAAATCTGGCTGCCAAATGTGCATATCTGACAAAGACCAGGGTTGCGCGAGAGCCTGGAAAAAAAACAGGAAATTGAAGAATAGGCAGGAAGTGCTTAGCAAAACTCAGGCAAAAGAGAAAGTTCGGAATAATGTCGTGGCGGACACAGCCACATTACAATTTCATTAAGCGGAGTTCTTGTATTTGAAAGGATGAGTGATTTATGGATACATATTTCCACGTTGAACTTGATCTCGTCTTCAGTTATTGAACCATGTGCTGGCCGTTTTCTCGGGTCAGCTGATCGCACGATACTGGAACGGCATGAATCGAAGCGTAGCAATGACAAAAGGTGTCCGGAACGATGGACGCATGTCCGTGTAATGGATTCCGGTAATTAATCTGAACGCTGTGTGTCAAGCACGGAGAATGCCAGACGGGCAATTAACGATACTGCGGTGTCAGCTCATACGTGATTGAATAGTGACTCTCGTTACCGAACGTATTGTGCGAGGCAAGATGTTTAAACGTATTTCGGAAATGGAAATTTATAGGGAATTCGACAATGGTCGAGCGCGAACGTTACCAAATTCTTGGTCCAAAATGCAATTTTGAAAATATCGTTTGGCGTTTTTAATTCGATAATCGTGTCCGGAGTCAATTTCGCTTTTTTAAAAATACCATAGAAGCGCATAGAAAATGTCCATCAATCAAATTGAACGTTGTGGTTGGACAACCGATGTTTCCTCTCCGTGAAATGAACCATCTATTGAATTTTTCTTTCGGTAGAGCGATTGTTTCATTCGTTGCGTGATACATGGTGACGTTTTGAACGGACCATACGATATACACGTTCATATCATTCAATCTGAGCTGAAAAATTGGATATCATTCGGGAGGTTAATTTTTCAAACCGTAATTTTTCCGAAACGTGCTTGGACGAAATTTGAATTTGAATAATAAATCGAAAAAGTTTTAAGTGACATTAAAACTGTCTTTGTAACAAATTTGTTTACAGTGTTTCGCGTTAAATTAATACGAATGATCGTTTTGTTATTTAAGAAAGTTTATTCATTTAACTTCGAAATTTTCAAGTTATCGAATTTCTGATTCTCCATATTTCTAAATTTACCCAAGTATCTTAATTCGCATTAACTGCATTAATGTCTGTTTCTCTTTTTTCCAGACGCCGTTTGGATAATCAGGTGTCCCTCTAAATGATGCGCAGATAATGGATGTACATCATTAGTAAGTTAAGATATTTCTATAAAAAACTATAAACACGATTCTTGTATTATGATATCAACTCGTTCTGTCTCTCCATTTTCATTGTCAATGGACATTTGAATATTATGTATAATACGCGGTAAATTTTATTTTATATACAAGTTTCTGGACGTATGGTAACGGTTCGAAGTAGCAGACATTCCGGGAATGTTCCAGGAAAATAAATGTATTAGATAACGTAACCTCGATAGATAATGTATGAACATAGAACGTGCTAGCTGCAGTCATTGTTTGAGTCATTGACATCGCACATACATAGATAATTGTGTGTAGATAATTGCTTAGCATAAATAGAAATGATTTTTATAAATGCAGATAGAGTATTTATTCAACTGCGAGTACATTCATTGTATAATCATACTGCATATACGATTTTAAATTATTTTCCGACTTCTTTTCAACCAGAATTTTTAAGTGCGTAAATTATAACAGAAGTTATTAAAACAATTAATTCGACAAATTTTAATATTAAAACATCAATATGATAACAAATTTAATATCATTAAAAATGTTGATATCAAAACATTAATATCATATCAAATTTTAATATCAATTCTTTAATATCATAAACAATTTTAATATAAAAATTTGAATATCATAAAAAAACTTTAATATCAAAACATTAATGTCCTAACAAATTTTAATATCAAAATATTTATTTCAATATCAAGCCTGTTAATATAAAGAATCATTATAGAATTAAAAGCGGAGCAAAAATCATTTAAATATCAATGCAGAGTCCGAAAATAGAAAGCTTCGAAGCTACGTTCGTGCAAAAATTACTTAACGAATTAAATGATAAAATCAGGCTAATACGAAAAAAGCATAGTAGAAACGGTAATAAAATCGGGAAGGTCGGAAACGAAGTTTGATGGAACTTCGTAATTCAAAGAGAACCCGACGAGATTATAAAACGAAATCGTTGAGTAAATAAACGGATCAAATGTTTCTTTCTTCCGAACGGAAGAAAATCGTTCGCAGGCGAATTCGATGAAAACCAGCGAACAATCGCAAATCCATAATTCAATAGTAATTTCTGCGATCCAATAGCTTCATCATGATCTTTCGCAGGAAATAACTCGCTGTTTTTCTTGTTAAATGAAAATCGCGGAACCGCGCGTATCTCTTTCGGAATCATTTATCTTGAAAAAGAATTATTTATTATCGTTATTAACGGAAGCGTCGAGGACCATTGCGATAATGTAAATACATCAAACGAACAACGAGAAATTATCGGACAATTGCGGGTAAACAGGCAGCCTCAATTACTGGTTATAATTAAGCGAACGATCGGACGTTTCTTCGTTCGAGACGGCAAATAATATTCGAAAACGAATGAAAATATATTCTCGTTGAATTATAACTAATTAATACCTCGTCGCGCAACAACGTTGCGTAATTAAACAATAACGCGCACCTGTGTTTGCGCGATATTACGAGCTTCGATAATAGTTACGGTGTATTTTGATAAAGTTACTGTAATTATTGAATTCTGCTAAACTAATGTTGTATGATGTAATGCTTTTGTATCCCGTGCTTGCAAAAGCCGAACAATTGTTTTGAACGACGCGCTGCCGAAAGTTTCGGAAGTTATAAATTAATTAATTTTACTCGCTAATTTGTAATTACTCTGTGATTTGTTGCCGGAATCAGTCGGTAATTCGAGGGATTTCGTAAACAGAGAGACTTTTAACCTCTCTGTTGCCACGTTTTCGTTCTTTATTTTATATATTTTTATTCCTGCATTTGCGTACATTCTCTTTTTAGAATGTACTTTTTTCATTTAAAAACGTGCAATTTTTCGTTTAAAAATTTTCGAATTAAAATTGATACTAACATTTTTCGTTTCAGCATTTTAACACTAAAATTACCAAATGGGTGAAATGACCCTTTTACAAATTTCCCACTTCGTATGACAAAATTTGTTGAGATGGTTTTTTTGACGTCAGTGTCGATTGTCTTCAAGATGATGAATCAATAATTTATGTTTTATCGTTTGTTAATTTATTTTTCGACTTCATTTTTAACGTTTTGCTTTCTAAATTCATGAGGAGTTGTGTAATTTTACGGATTACGTTGGACACCCCGTATGTTAATCCAATAACTTGATACCACGAAATTCGATCACTTATCGGTACCAATCATGTTGAATCCCCTATAAATCGTGATTGCGCGGTTATGTGGAGCACCCCGTATGCATAGAATGAGTGTTCCCCTCGAGTGAATAATGGCCACCCTATAACCATAGATTAGGGTTATAGGCTGAGAAAAATCAATAGTATATTAATTATTATTTATAGCTTTCGTTATTGGAAGCCATTTATGATTTTTCGTTACTACCGATGTCGATGACCATATGATTATCTTTCTCCCAGAATATTGATTACATCAATTTCTACGTATTATCAATATTTTTACTATTTAGTCATTTTTGTATACTATCAATTTTTACATATTATTAATTGCTCATATTATATTTTCAATTTTTTTATACAATCAATTTTTACATATCATCAATTACTTTTATTATGTTTTCAATTTTTTTATATAATCAATTTTTACATATTATTAATTGCTATATATTATCAAGTTTCATATACTATCAATTTCTTCCTATCGTTATCTTTTTCACGTTATCAAATTTTATAGACTATCATTTTTTTTTCTGTTACCAATATTTTCCTGTTATTAACTTCATCATGTTATCAAGTTTTACTTATTATCGATCTTTTCCTGTTATCAATTTTTTTCCTGCTATTAACTTTTCCATGTTATCAAGTTTTACCTATGAATAATTTTTCCCTATCATCATTTTTTGCATATTATATTTTACCCAGAATTTCTAATATTTCTAGTAACCCAACATGAACACCAGATTCATAATTTTATTAATAAAACATGACTTTACCATACTTACCAAATGTTTCTGCATTTTTCACCATTTACTTCTACAAGAAAACGTAGAAATTCGTTGGAACGTTAAAATTTTAATTAGCAATGAAACATTGCACTCTTCCCGTTAAAATTTCTGCGCTACTTGTTGAAATTATTACACGAAGCTTAATGCTTGAAACTTAAATTACTATAACAGCAAGCATTTCTCAGTGAGAACGGAATGTACACCCTTTGAACAGCGAAGCGAGATTTTGATCTTTTGAATTGAATTTCTGCTGTGTTTCGCGAACCCCCACGATTCGATATATATATGTATAACCTTCCGGTGTCCCTTTGTCGAATAAATGGATTTGTCGCGTCCCGGACGGACCATAATGAATCCGAGTTGCTTAATTTCTATATCGATTACCGCTTCATTGCCAAAATGGATCCTGAGCTTAAAGGAACGTCAAAGGACAGAGGAACGCAATTGATTCGCTTTCCGGTATGATTGAAATTGAATGGACAGTTTACTAAGCTCGTATTTGGTTTGTTTTAGTTGAGACATGTCGTGTTTCTGTATATGCAAAATATTTGGGAAGGAAATATATGTCAAGATGTTTAAATGTGGTAATCTAGAGATTTGAAAGTGGTGATTGTGCGGTGTTGGAAACTTTGAAGTTTGGAAATTTTGAGAACTCGAATGTCCGAATATTTTGTAACTTGGCGAGTTGGAAATTTGTGACTTTGATTATTTGGGAATTTAGAATTTTCGGAAATTTTGGGTTTAGAGATTTAGAAATTGGGGAATTTGGAACTTGGGAAATTTAGAAATTCGGTAAATTGGAAGTTGGGTATTTTGAAATTGAGGATTTTGGAAATTAGAGATTTTCAAATTCGGGGATGTGAAAATTGGGGAATTTGGTAATTTGGGACGTGAAAATTGGGAAATTTAGAAATTGAGGATTTTGAAAATTGGGGAATTTGGTAATTTGGGATGTGAAATTTGGGGAATTTAGAAATTGGGGATTTTGAAAATTGGAGTATTTGGAATTTGGGGATGTGAAAATTGGGGAATTTGGTAATTTGGGATGTGAAAATTGGGATATTTAGAAATTGGGGGATGTGAAAATTTGAGAAGTGAAAATTGGGAAATTCAAAAACAGGGAAATTAGAGAATTGAGAAATGTAGAAATTTGGAAAGTTAGAAATCCGAAAATCTAGAAATTAGGAAATTCACTTTTTAAAAAATTTGAAAAATGGAGACTTTGTAAATTTAAAAATTCAAAAATTGAATTCCAAATATTAATAATGCCCGAACTGTCTTTAATTATTACTTTCAATTACTCGAACAGATTAAATTTATCGTGAGCGTCTTAATAAGTACACAATCAGCAATTACATTAGAGGATATATAAAAACAGCGTCAACAGAATTAACGTGTTGTAGTCACTTGAAAGAATATCTAATGTGATTTTACATATATTAAGTAACAGTAGGTCATACGTGGTCACTCGTGTTCTAATCTTTCTATACATCAATCGTTGGAGGACATAAGTGACAGTAGATCGCTTATAGTGGGATATATCTTGAAGACATCTATCTTTATACACGACCCATCCATCTTCGAATAAATCGATCACCATAGAATGTAAGTGACATGGATCGTTTATGGTCGGACGCAAGTAGCTCTTGCTCGAAAATTCGTGTATACTCCGCGATATCTATTTACGCCCATTCGCTGTTCTATTATTCACGTTATGAAATATTATGCGTCTACGTAGATGGATATATTATCATCCCCTTATTGTGTACACTACTGTCCATTCAGAAAAGGATTCGAAAAAAATAAAACTGTAATACAAAAATATTAAAAATTGAATTCAAATTGCGATACGAAAATGTTCAGATGAAAATTAAAATTGTAATATGAAACGGATGAAATTAAAATTGTAACACGAAAATATTAATGTTACCATACGAATGTGGTGAGATTAAAATCAGAATTGCGATGCAAAATTGCTTAAATTTGAATTGAAATTATGGTGCAAAAATATTAACATTGAAATGAAAATTTCAATATAATGATATTAAAATTAAAATTTGTATTATAGAATAATAATATCGAAATTAAAATTGAAATTATAATACAGATATAATGAGTTTAAAATTACAATACTAAAAATGTCCAAATTATAATTCAAATTGCAATAGAAGGACACAAAAATTAGTGTTAAAACGGCAATACAGAGATATTAAATTTTAAATTAGAATTTCAGAACAAAAATATGAAAATTGAAATTGGAATTGCAATACCCAAATATTAAAATTAAAATTGACGTTTCGAATAAAAGAATATTACAATAAATTTAAAATTGAAATTAAAATTAAAAATAAAATTGAAAACAAAATTAAAATTGCAAATTGCAAATTACAAGAAAGTTGAAATTGAGCACAAAGTACAATAAAATTAAAATTAGAAGTACAAATTACAAATTAAAAATTGGAATAAAGTTCAAATTAAAAACACAAATTGTAAGTTACAATAAAATTCAAATTAACAATACACATCACAAATTACAAATCGCAATGCGGTTCGAGCTAAAAGTAAAATTTCAAGTTTCGCTAAAATACAAATCACGATGATGCAACAACGCGGAATAAGAGGAAACCCATTAAAACGTTAAAAATAAACGCTGTCGTTCAAGAAAGAAAGAAAATCCCCGGAACAACGAATGCAGATTCAATTTTTCGAACGCGATCGCAGAAATCGCTCGTTCCATTTACAACGCTTCTCATTAAAATCGTCCGTACGGATTTTTGCATTAATTAATGCCGGAAGCACGCGATCCCCGCGGAATAGGAGGAGGATAAAAAAATACTTCATACGTCGATACAAAACGTTCGAGTGGCCGCTGCATTTTTCAGCGCGATCGCAAAAATCGTCCTCTACAAAATTGTAGGCTCAACGATCCGGATTTAACGTCGATGTTCGATTTTAATCGACCGATTAAGGTTTCCTCGCGAAGCGTCGACAAAAATCCCGGCTCCTGGATTAATTTTGTATTTTTCAACGGGCAAAAATTCCGACGAATGCTCGCGAGAAAAGCGCTTTCAAAGATTTCGATGACGTGGGATTTGCAGGGGCGTCTTTTCGAAAATTGGCTGGCTACGAGGTAGATTTGTCGAGCACCACGAACCGGAAAAGGGGAAAGAATTTTAAAGTATTCGACTTCGAAGACGAATCGAAGTAAACAGGTCAGCCGGGAAATGGAAAATTTTCGGCGAACGAATCTTCCCGACAAACATATTTTTATCAATTTTCCTACACGCCAATCTCCTTTCCGTAACCGCAGTTTTCTCTTAAGGGGTTGTTTTTTTCTCTGCCTTTCTTCTTTTCACCCCTTTTCTCGAGGGTGTTAAATAAACGTGTCTGTGCGATTTCGAAGCCTCGCTGTTTTATCGAAACAACTATTTCCGATCGAATTTTACGAATTTATTTATTTAACAGTCTTTCGTAAAACATTTGCGAAGTGGAACCTAACAGAATTGGTGTACAGCGAGAGACAAAAGTATTCGTAAACTTGGAATGTGAAAATAAAAACAATATTTGTTTGTAGAAATAAAAACAACAGTAATTTTATATCACTAACCCTTTACCCTAAAGGTGACTCACCACCCTGTTTAATAATATTAATATTATATTAATATTGCAATATTAAATAGGTATTTTTTAACTAAATCTATAGTACTGCACATATAATGTATAAACATAATGAACCATTAGTGGAAGTTAATAATAGAGCGATAATAACTTAGAAAGAATTCAATGAAATTTCTCAGACATAAAGTTTGTTATCTGGTACCTGTAAAAACATTTTCGAGTGCAAAGGGTTAATTATATTTGAACGCATGCATATTACACATAACACTTGCAACAACAAATGAACATGACATAAGGTCGAAAGAACACTTTTATTCGTTTATTTTATTTTAGTTCTTTCGACTCGACTCGAAATATGTAGTTCGAAAGATGGTCAATGAGAAAAATAATTATCGATTTTTACGGGAAAATCGCCGCGAACGTGGAATTTCGAAAAGCCGAGGAATTCGGAAAGTTAGGCGAACGGGATTATGAAATATGAATTGACGTAGAAAATTGATGAAAGGATGTTACGGACTGAAACTCGAGAGATAAGAAAAAGTTTGGGGAATTTAATAACTTCTGCAAATAGGAGGACTTGAACGGAAGGCACTAGGGGATGTTAAAAAAATTCTGAAAATTGAAAAACTGCGAGACGAAGGAAATTCGATGAGGAAAAGTGATTGTGCAAGAAATACGCGACAATCGTTGAACATTGGAAACCTTAGAATATAAATAATAACGAAATATTAATGAACTTTGAACATTTTTGGAAATTATGTAGACAAAAAGACAAGTTTTTGAAGACATGTTTCTAAAGACATGATTTTGAAGACATCTTTTTAATGACATACAGTCGTGGACAAAATTAAGTGGATGGGTATCATAAATAACAAAAGGTTAATTTAATTTAACTAATAATGCCCATAAATCAAAACTTTATTGCACAATTATATACGTTAAATAAATGTTTTTTCAAGTCTACAAAAATATTTCACGTTCTAAATTTATTTAAAATATTGTAATAAACAAACAATTTTTTTACATGTCTACAATGTCCACTTAATTTTGTCCATGAGTGTATATTTGAAGAAATGAGAAAATAAGTGTATATTTAAACAAAACTAATTTTCAAGCGTTTCATAAATACATCAACATCGTAATTTAACGTGAACTTAATGATTCATGGCTTTTACACCGTGACTGGGTGTATTAATTGCAAATGTAAATATCAGGTGTAACGTCTCCGTTTTAATACAGCGATATTGTACTTTTTTCTTTCGAAAAGAATATGCATGAAAGAGCGTATGCGCTGGAAGTCAATGAATTCAGCTGGAAATTAGCGATGCAAAGGATGCGACTTGATGCAAGAGGAAAAATCGATTAACGGCGATGACAGGTAAGTAACACGCGAGTAATCCGGTCGCGCGCGATGTTTACACGGGATCCGTCCATCGGAAGGATGCATTTGCATGTGAACGCGCGGAAAATACGCTTCCGACTTGATTTGAAAGGCATTATGCTGACTATCCCAACTTTTGAACACCTGTTGTGATTCTCTCGGATTTCTACACTCTCTCCGTTCGTTATCACATTTTTTACCCCTTTCTTTTTCTTTTTTGCGAGCAGAATTTCATTATATTTTATATTCGAAAGAGACTTTCGTTTGTTACGTTTTTTAAGACATCTTAAAAAGATGTCTTAAAATCAGGTCTTTAAAAACATGTCAACAAAAACATGTCATCAAAAACATGTTATCAAAAACATGTCATCAAACACATGTCATCAAAAACATGTCATCAAAAACATGTCATCAAAAACATATCATAAAAAACATGTCATCAAAAACATGTCGTCAAAAACGTGTCATCAAAAATATGTCATCAAAAATATGTCATCAAAAACATGTCATCAGAAACATATCATCGAAAACATGCCTCATACGAATAAAAATGAATTGTGTAAGTTTATTGGAATTGCATAAATGAATATTTATGCAACTTAATCGAGCGCGTAATGGCGGCTTCGGTGCTGACCGAAGCAGATAAAAATCTGAACATTCGGAAAAGTGCTTTAGAGATCGTAGCATACGCGCAGTAACAATTAGGATAAGAAGCAGTATCAGACAAAGAACGATTCGTTCGTACAATGGACGGTCGACAATGGAAAACATCGTCGCCAATCAATGAATGCGCTCGCTCGTAATACAGCAAGAATTCTCCGCCTCATTATTGCCATCCCGTTCGTGAAATATGTGTCCTCGACGATGGGAAAAAAATTTAATACCAGTCCACGGGGGAATTTCATCGCGGACGAAAGCGAGAAAGAAACGAGGGCCACGCACAATGCCGGGGTCCGAATCGAGATCCTATTTCATTGTTGTTCTCGTATTCCGTCCATATTCTTTATTTACGATTCGAAATGAACGAGTAGGTTAATCAACTTGATCGGGGTACGTCTGCGCTTTTTGCGATGCATTGATTCCGTAATGATCCTTTCTTGTTCAGGGACTATTCCACGTCGAATCCATCACTTTTTGACCTCACCACCTGCGATTTTGTTTTAATCAAAATATGTTATAGTCTATGTGAAATTAGGGGGGGTTTAAGTCATCATTTTGCCAATTTCGAATTTGTTAAGAAATTACAAGCCTTCAAAGTTTGCAGTTTTTGCCAATTTTCGCGAAAATAGACTTCACTTACGAATTTTTTTCTCTGAAAGTACTCGTTCGATTGAACTAAATTTTTTTTTGTTTTGTTCATAAAGGATCGGGCTACTACAAATTATTTTTTTTTACTTCGTCAATTTGTTATATAATATGGAAAAATTTAAACAAGTACTAATTTTGACGGTAATTCAATACTAATTTTATATCACAAGTAGGTTACAGTTAGTCTCTCTTGATCCATTCACAAACTTTTCCAATTACATCGTATTTCACAAAAGAAAAGGCGGCGTACGAACTTTCAGCATGTGTCACTGGTACATTTTCACACTTTTTAAGTCAATAACGTGTGCGGTTGCGACAAAGTGTAAGGAAACTCGACAACAGTTACAAGTATACCGTATCACGATGCTTTCCCTTGACGTTTCAAACTTTACACTATCCGATGGAATTATTTTCTGTCCGCACGATTTTATATCCTCCGGAGTATGTTCCGTTATGTCGGTTGACAGTTTGCGAAGTAAATTTCGAAGGACGATATGAGGCAAAGATGATTTCGACGGATCGATCAATCGGTATGTCGCTATTTTCACCAAAAAGAATTTTATTCTGTTTTAAAAACGAGGGTTCGGATAAAACGTCGGTACACAATCACGAGTAAACTCGTATAGCGATATCGAGAGAAGTGCTAAATATTTTTTTTACATTAAGTCGGCTGATATTTGCGAAAAGGTGCCTAACTTGGAAATTTGGAAATTCGGTAATTGGGGAATTTAGAAATTGGGGATGTGAAAATTGGGAAATTTAGAAATTGGAGAATTTGGAAATTGGGGATGTGAAAATTGGGAAATTTAGAAAATGGGGAATTTTAAAATTTGGGCTGTGAAAATTGAGGCATTTGGAAACTTGGGATGTGAAAATTGGGGAATTTGGAAATTGGGGTATTTGGAAATTTGGGACGTGAAAATTGGGGAATTTGAAAATTCGGGATGTGAAAATTGGGAAATTTGGAAATTTAGGATATGAAAATTGAGGAATTTGGAAATTGGGAAATTTAGAAATTGTAAAATTTGGAAATATAGGACGTAACAATTCGGGAATTTAAGAATTGGGAAATTCGGAAATTGGAGACGTGGGAATTAAGAAATTTGCAAATTGGGGATTTGGAAATTTTTGAATCTAAGAATGTGAAGAAAATCAAACAACTTTTCCCATACATATAATCTCTAGAACGCTGTAATAAACATTACCAGAGGTTTCCTGTTACACAAGAAAGGCCACATTGTTCCCGAACGTACCATAACCTTAAATTATAGTAAACCTAAGAAGCATAGCTGTGTTGTTATCTTTACGTAACCTTGTGACATAATGCTTGGACTCTCGGGAAGTAGAGTACTTATGATTACTTGCAAATTCCTAAAGGCCACGTCGATTTCACTTTTAGACGAAACTTCCTATAATACACACTAAAGGCCAAGGCAGTACTTTTTTCTGGTACACTTATAAATGATTTAAGCAACGATTTGCAGGACATTGTCGTGTACGTTGATCATAAAAAAGTCTGATTCCGTGTACGAATTTAAAATAGACACGTCACGTGTATCTTGACGTATTGTGACGTCAATGTATGATCAATCGATTATTATTATACTTTGTTTACGATGTCTACTGCATAGCAACCAATGATTTATCCTTAACTGTCAATAGAGAGGCATTTACAATAGTTTCGTATATTATAATTATACTTCAAGATTAACACGATATCATATTAAGATAATTACGATATCTAAGATAAGATAACATAATTAATTATTAACAATTTAGGTATTGTTCAAATATTGATTATCATTAATCAATTTTCATTGATAGACATATGTTCTAGAGATGCATATGTACTTGTTGCAGAATTAACCTTTGACAGATATTGATTTCCAAGCCGCTATTGAGAATTGATAATTACATCTTACGTAATTAATGAGTGATTATTAGTTAACACCTCGACTTAATTGAGATGATAAAATATTAATTTTGTCGGCTGATATTTGAGAGAAGGTGCATAAATTGGAAATTTGGAGATTCGGTAATTGGGGAATTTGGTAATTTGGGATGTGAAAATTGGGGAATTTGGTAATTTGGGATGTAAAAATTGGAGAATTTGGTTATTTGGGATGTGAAAATTACGAAATTTAGAAATTTGGTCATTTGGGAATTTGGAAATTGGACAATTTAGAAGTAGGGGATGTGAAAATTGGGAAATTTGGTAATTTGGAATGTGAAAATTGGGAAATTTGGTAATTTGGAATGTGAAAATTGGTAAACTTTGTAATTTGGAATGTGAAAATTTGGAAATTTGGAAATTGGGGAATTTGGTAATTTGGGATGTGAAAATTGGGAAATTTGGTAATGTGGGATGTGAAAATTAGGAAATTTAGAAATTGGGGAATTTGGTAATTTGGGGTGTGAAAATTGGGAAATTTGGTAATTTGGGATGTGAAAATTGGGTAACTTGGAAATTTGGGATGTGAAAATTGGGAAATTCAGAAATTGGGGATATGAAAATTAGGAAATTTGCAAATAGGGATTGTGGAAATTGAAAGTTGAAATTGACACTTAGGAAACAAAAATGAATGTTTTGTAGGTCAGTGACTAATGGCCGCACAACTTTTGAATTTTAAAGCTTTCAGGGTTCTACGTTGTTCCTTCGGGTTTAATGATTCACTGTGATCGAAAGCACTTCCCTTCTTCGAAATTACACTTTTAAATCGAACTTCTGGCTGTGATCGCGTGCATCAACGGCCCGAGGTCGATCCACGAACAATCAATATTCACGAGCAATTCAGAACGAACCACGATTCTTTTGTCTGTGAATTGATTTTCTACGTTAACTGCTCGACGATCGATCGTTCGATGATCCCCATTCACAACATTTTTCGACACGTACCTAGAACATAAAACTCCCATAATTTTTCATACACGTCGCAAACTTCGAAAAGAAATTTTCACATGGTCAACTTTGCGTTTTCCCAATAATTTGATCGAATTAAAAAATCCCAAATCTCCGAATTTACAGATTTCCGTGATCCTAGGCTCTTCAATTTTCCAAATCTCAAAATTTTCCCAATCTCCAAATTTGAAAATTTGCACTATTCTACATTCTCAATTTTCGAACTTTGAAATTTACAAATGTTCAAATTCTGAAATCCTCAACTTTCAAAATTTCCACGATTTTAAATACCTCAATTCTTAAAACTGCAAATTTTCAAATTCGAAATCTTCAACATCGCAACTTTTCACAATTCTACATTCCCCGATTTTCGAACTTCCAAATTTGCAAATTTTCATGATTCTATATTCCCCAACTCTCAAATTTATAAATTTACAAATTTGAAAATTCTCATAGCCCCAAATTGGAAAATTCTCAGAGCCTCAAATTCACAAATTTTCGGATACCCAAATTTTCAAGTTTTCATTTATCTACATTCCCCAACTTTTTCCCCAAATATACACATATTCAAACTCTAAAGTCACCGAATTCCCACAATGCAAAATCGTCGAATCCTTAAACCCCAAAACTTCTTCTGATCTCTAAAAATTCCTAACCCCGAGTATCGATCAATGGAAAACCATCGAACGTTGAAATCCCCATCGCCATTTTCTCTGAGGATATGCACGACGCCTGTTGCAATAAATACTATACCATTCACGGTCTAATACGACGGCAGAATTTTTATCAATCCCAAATACTTGATCATTCCCCCTATAATACGACGTCGCTGTCTACCTGTAATATTTCCCCGATTCCCTATAATATCCCGGCTCTCCAGCGTTCCCGTATTTTATATTCAACGGAAACGGCGAATTGAAAGACCGTATCGCATAATTTATGAGTAATTACGGTTATCTTTCGGGTGCCTCGGGGAGCCGGCATAATAATCGAAGAAAAAAACGGCATGCCTTCCATTTCGGGGCATCGGACGACGGTAATAATAATAAAATATCGTGCCTCGGAGGAGGAAGACAATCCCGTGAACGTCGACTAAAAGTTTCACGAGGGAGGAACGATATCGCGATACGAAATCGAAATTTATGCGTGAAACTTTACGGATCGCGTCGAATGCTTTTGAAAAATGGTGAACGGGCTTGACGGGAATTTTTCCGTCGTTCGCATTCGGGGTAATAAGCGAATTTCTGTGAGAGCCACGTTCTCTCAGAAACAGGAAGCTCGATTTGTCCAAAACGAGAGAGAGAGAGAGAGAGAGAGAATAAATTTGCATAATACGCGAAGTCGGACGAAGGTGACGTTCTTTCTTCCCCCATTTTTTCTTTTTTTTTAAGCAAACAGCTGGTCGCGGTTAATCCGATGAAAATGTAAAATGCCGACGATTCGAACGTACTCCCTCGAATGACGATTCGGTATGTCTCAGGGGTGGTAGCACGAACTATACTTCCGTTTAGACCATTTAAATGTCACTTTGAATGTTTATATACAAATTATATTTGAATGTGTAGTGTTTCTTTAAATTAGAGAACAATCACTCGAAACAGTTACTTGAAACAGGCACGCAAAACAGGTATTCGTAACAGGTATTCGAAACAATTACAAGAATCAGGTACTCAATACACTTACATGAAACTGATACTCGAAACTGTTACACGAAACAGGTATCCAAAACAATTACTCAGAACAGGTACTCGAAACAGGTACCCGAAACAGGTACTTGAAGCAATTACTCGAAACAGGTACCCGGCACAGTTTCACCGTAGAACCCTGTACTTTAAAACTGTTTAAACATAGAACACGTTACTCGATAGTTACTCAATTTGTAACATCTGCTTGAATCATAAAACATTAATTACTGGAGACAGTTTCGACAGAGAACATGCGAACAATAATTATCATATGAATGTTACTCATTGTCAGCGTGGCTACTAGAATTTACTAGCACGGTTGATACAATTCGAACGACGGAGAAGCCTCTTCTCTCGAGGAGAAAAGCGAACAATTATCGAACTTATCGAATTCGTGTAATTACGTTCGATGGAAAATAATGTCTCGCAGTAGTTTTCTCGATGAATGAGACCGCGATTGATTGCTATTTCCACGGTTGGAATTGTTCCAATCGTAAGGAAAGTTTGTCCCGTTTATCCGTCGAAAATGGTACGCCGTCTTAATTCAGGGGAAACTTGTTGAGCGTATCGCGGGGGTAAAAGTTGCCGGGTCTAAGAACAATATCGGGGCTGATAAAGCGAGGGGAATTGTAAAATCGACGGAAGTAATAAGTTTCGAACGATCGATGGGTGTATAGGCCGGGGTAAGAAAAGCTCGCGAACGTTATTATAGCTCGGGCGATGTTTCAGCGTGGCTCGATCGATCTTTGAAACTTTTATTGCGCCTTATCTTTGTTTAATCGTTACCCCGATTTCTACATCCCGATCGTGGATGATGCTACTTTCACCAAAATGAATTTTATTCCGTTTAAAAAACGAGGGTTCGGATGAAACGTCGGTACACAATAGCGAGTAAACTCGTTTAGCAACATCGCGTGAGGGGCTAAATATTTTTTTTACATTAAGTCGGCTGATATTTGCGAGAAGGCGCCCAAGTTGGAAATTTGGAAATTCGGTAATTGGGGAATAGGGGATATGGAAATTCAGGAATTTAGAAATTGGGGAATTTGGAATTTGGGGATGTGAAAATTGGGAAATTTGATAATTTGGGATATGAAAATTGGGAAATTTAGAAATTGGGGAATTTGGAAATTGGGGATGTAAAAATTGGGGAATTTGGTAATTTGGGATGTGAAAATTGGGGAATTTAGAAATTGGGGACTTTGGGAATTGGAGAATTTGGTAATTTGGAATGTGAAAATTGGGGATGTAAAAATTGGGGAATTTGGAAATTGGGGATATGAAAATTGGGGAATTTGGTAATTTGGGATATCAGAATTGGGGAATTTGGAAATCGGGGATGTGAAAATTGCGGAATTTGGAAATTGGGGATATGATAATTGGGGAATTTGGTAATTTGGGATATGAAAATTGGGGAATTTGGTAATTTGGGATATCAGAATTGGGGAATTTGGAAATTGGGGATGTGAATAAGATTCGAACAATCGATGGGTGTAGGCCGTGGTAAGAGAAGCTCGCGAACGTTATTGTAGCTCGGGCGATGTTTCAGTGTGGCTCGATCGATCTTTGGAACTTTTATTGCGCCTTATCTTTGCTTAATCGTTACCCCGATTTGTACATCCCGATCGTGGATACCCCGTGAAACTTCGACGAAAACTTTTCGAGCGAACGATCGTTGTTGGCCGTCGACGAGGAGATCGATTATTATCGAACGACGCCGTACGGAACGGAGTGGCCGATACGATACACGCAATTAACGATGCTCGATGAAATAACGAGTGTTGATTTTGTATAATTTCAGTCTATTTGAAGCGTATGATTCGGAACGACGGTAAATTAACTTCAATTTACTCGGTTATCGCCGAACGAACGATTTATTAACGGAAATCGCCGGATATGATTTTGCGAATATTTAGATGTTCGGCGAAATGTAAATCTAAATAGTGCACGGGTTGTCTACAAAATTATGGCACGAGCGTTAGAGTGATTGCACCTGCAGGAAATTTGATAATTGGACAGTTTATTTTGAAAGTGGCGTAAGTTCATGACTGATTAATAATTATTTACTTATGAAAATGACTTGCAATGTTCCTAATATTGCCAAATACTGTACAAATCTCATATGTTTCGTTTATAGCCGTCCAATAATTGCCAGTCTTTTTAATTGCGACCATGTTGTGATCAGTCCGACTACCTGTCGCTCGATAAGTGCCAGTCACTTAAATGGCGGTCATTTGTTATTGCTTTCGACTGTATCCGTGTAATTATTGATTTGCTATGTTGGTATTTAATTTGAACCTTACAGAAATTAATTTTAACATTACAGAATTTAATGTTACTCTTACAAAAATTAATTTGAACCTTAAGAAATTTTAGCCTTAAAAAAATTAATGTTTACCATGTAAGAATTAATTTTACCCAACAAGAATTAATTTTAACCTTACAAAAAATAATTTTAACCTTATAAAAATTAATTTCAACATTACAAAAATTAATTTGAACCTTCAGAAAGTTAATTTTAACCTTGTAAGAATTGCTTTTAACCTTACAAGAATCAACTTTAACCTCAGGTGTAAGATTCGTGAAAATATTTAACAAACAGAACTGGTTTCACCGATATTTCGCCGTATATGTTCAATAACGAGCAGAAATCGAAACCGATGGATTCGTTCAGATGGAGAAGTTCATCGTACATAATACGGTGCAAGAATAAAGGAAATGGAAACGCGAAGGAGAACGGCAAGAAAAATAAAGTCGAGGGAAAAGCAAAACGCGGATAGAAAGTGAAAAAATGTCGGAGAAGAGAGATAGGGAGAATACACGGGAACGATGGTTTCCGGTCTGACGATCCTTCCGGTGGCTTCTTGCATAACCGGCGACGATGTTACTCGGCCACATCGTCTCAAGGTTTTCACGTTGAATCCATTTCCTGGCCATCGGCGAGAATATTACGTTCCTGGCAATCATTAAATCGACCGCGGACACGTTTCAACGATATGGAAAATAGAATGGTGCCTCGGCTTGCCTCTCAAAACGTCTTCATGCAAATTCGCCGCGTTGAATCTCATTGCAGCTTGTTTGTCCTCCGCTGCTTCTCTTTTCACTACGTTTCCATGGTTACTGAAATTTTCTACGATCTTTTCATTCTACCGGTTCTTTCCGTCGCGGTTGGACTTCTTATAAACGTTTCTTATGCTAAAATTATGAGACGTGGCTATTTATAGGCTATTTACACGGTGTATGTATATATAATTGGCTTAATTTTTTAATTAAATGACTTTTAAAAAATTGGGTACTTAATTTTAAACATTTTAAAACATTTGTGTTTCAAGTCGACAATTTTTTGAATGTGGCTATTTTTATGCATACAGTATATATACAAAAATTTGTAAAATTATATACTAATTTATAGATATAATAATTCAATTAACTGATACTGTATGTATTGGTTATTTACAATAATTCGAATTCGAAATTGGGGAATTTTGAAATTGGAGATGTGACAATTGGGGAATTTGGTAATTTGGGATATGAAAATTGGGGATGCGAAAATTGGTAAATTTTGAAATTGGGGACTTTGGTAATTTGGGATGTGAAAATTGGGGAATTTAGAAATTGGGGAGTTTGGGAATTGGAGAATTTGGTAATTTGGAATGTGAAAATTGGGGACGTAAAAATTGGGGAATTTGGAAATCGGGGATGTGAAAATTGGGGAATTTGGAAATTGGGGATGTAAAGATTGGGGAATGTGGTAATTGGGGATGTGGAAATTGGGGAATGTGGTAATTGGGGATGTGAAAATTGGGGAATTTGGTAATTTTTGATATGAAAATTGGGGATGTGAAAATTGGTAAATTTAGAAATTGGGGATGTGAAAATTGGGAAATTTGGTAATTTGGGATATGATAATTGGGGAATTTAGAAATCGGGGATGTGAAAAATGGGGAATGTGGAAATTGGATATGTGAAAATTTGTATTAAAAAAAAAAGTGTTCGTTTACCGCGAATCATTTCTGTCTGACCGTTGTTCGTGAATTTTCGGCCGAAAAATCATCGACGAGTTCGATCGAAGATGAACGCGAACAAAAGTTTTCGAACTGGTCGAGAAAGGGGAACGTCGAAATTGGAAATTTTGGATTCGCCCGCGTGTTCGGTTGCTGCAATGCAGTTTCCTCTGTAGGGCCGCGATCGATCTAATGCGCGCGGTGCATAAGGCCGTGCACCCCGTTCCGGTGCATCAGCAACTCCGCGAAACGAATGCTTTTCGACTGCGATCCAATATTTTCCTTTTTTTTCACGCAGCCCAAAACGACGCGTGTTTGATTGGAATTTTTTGGCCGGGAATACAAGCCCGCGCCTCGGCACGCAAAATACCTGCCGTCTGTTCGAGTATCAGATGCATCCATAAACAACCCTCGCTCTTTTATTCGTTTCGAAAGTTGCACTCGAGTGCGGGGTTTCAAAGATCCCGTAATTAACACTAGAACTACCAAGCAGTCAAAATGACTGGTTACGGGTTCGGCATTTTTTATTACAAAATTTGAGTGCTGTCCTTTTGTTAAAATGTCTGCAATATTTATTTATTTATTTTTCTACTTTATTTTCAATTTTGAAGTTAGCATGTATTTAATACCGGTACTTCTAGTGACAAAATCGAGTCGAGGTGTCGAGCATACTCGTTGAGATTAAATAATTTTATGTTTGGTAATTATTATTTTATTGGCTGTTAACACTAACAACAGTAAGAACACTGCCAAAGTGGTCACATGACTCTTTCAGAAGTTTATCTCAGGATATAACAATTTTTATGATAGTTTTCTTGTAACCTGAGTATGTGTACATAATTATTAAAATGTCCCCAAACGATTGACTTAACCTAACCTAACTAACTAAACTTACTAACTGGTATACATATTGTATATATAAATAGTGAATTGAGTATATATACAGTATGTATAAATAGTCAACTGTGTATACATACTATTTGTATGTATAAGTAGCCATTTTATAAGTCGTTCAAACCAAAAATTGACTAATATATTATAACCTAACCTAACTAACTGAACTTGCTAACTGCTATACATACTGTATATATAAATAGTCAATTATGTATATATACTGTATGTATAAATAGTGTACTGTGTATACATACTATTTGTATGTATAAGTAGCCATTTTATAAGTCGTTCAAACCAAAAATTGACTAATATATTATAACCTAACCTAACTAACTGAACTTGCTAACTGCTATACATACTGTATATATAAATAGTCAATTATGTATATATACTGTATGTATAAATAGTGTACTGTGTATACATACTATATGTACGTTTAAATAGCCATTTTTTAAGTCGTTCAAACGGAAAATTGACTAATGTACAACATATACATAACACAAAATCATAATATTCTTTTAGTAAATTGTAAAAAATTTGAGATTCAGCCAGCATTGCAGAATGTACATCGCATCGTAGTTTTTCTCTGTGTGCAAACAAGAAAATATCGATAATTTTAATCATGGTCCCGAAAGTGGAAAATAAAACAGCAACGGGGAACACGGTTCAACGCAATAACGGGAAGCCGCGACGCGAAATCGAAACCGGTACCGGGTAAATAAAATATCAGTTTTTTCGACGAGCAAATTTTTCTGTCCGTTCTTCGCGAAAAAAAAACTCGGAGCACTCAGGGAAATTATGTCTTTCGATAGCCGGTTGCTTGAGAGTCAACAAACTTTCGCAATCCTGTTGCACCATAGTCAAGTAGATTAATCTGACGAACTTCATTACGAATCGCACTGATTAAAGAGTCACTGTGTTCCCAGTTCGAAATACGAATATCCAGTTTGCAGTAATGAGACGAGTCCGTTTTTCTCTCACAAAGGGGGAAAAAACAAGGGTTTGTCGCGATGTAATCAACTGTTGTTTGCAGCTCGATTCTGTTCGTTACACGGTGAATTTGCTGAGAAAGAGAGTTAAACAGGTCGTTTAATTGTTTCGTTCCCATGAATAATAATATTGTAGAATATTATGGAGATATTTGGTGAGATTTGTTAAAAATCGAGATACCTAAACGTTCGTACTCTGTATGATTATTCTGTAATAATAATTATTCGTGTTGTCAATCACATGCTGTACGATTACGTGTATCATTAATTATTTTTGTATACAATTTTGTAGTAATTTTTTTATATAATTTCATATTAATTTTTGTATACAATTTTATTTTAATTCTTGTATACAATTTTATATTAATTTTGTTATACAATTTCATATTAATTTTTGTATACAATTTTATATTAATTTTTGTATACAATTTCATATTAATTTTTGTATACCATTTTATATTAATTTTTGTATACAATTTCACATTAATTTTTGTATACAATTTTATATTAATTTTTGTGTACAATTTCATATTAATTCTTGTGTGCAATTTTATATTAATTTTTGTGTACAATTTCATATTAATTCTTGTATCCGATTTTATATTAATTCTTGTAAACAATTTTATATAAATTTTTGTATATAATTTTATATTAATTCTTGTATACAATTTTATATTAAATTTTGTATTACGCACTGCTGAAATTTTCGCTGCTTCAGTGTGTTGAACAATGTGTTTGCAATAATAAGTTTTGAAAGAAAACAATGTAGAATTTGGGAAGAAGGGCGAAACGGTTTGTCCCGATTATTGATTGCGCGAAACGCATGTCACGAGCAAACTTTTGCGATTGTTTATCGCAGACGTCGTCTAATGTCGAGGGAAACGTGAAAGAGTTTGGAAGTTCTGCTGCTCGTAGTTCATAAGTTTTTCAATCAGAAAAACGTTTCGGCTGACGACAGCCGCTCCTTGAAACAGTTCCTTTATCTAAAGTTTACGCGAGAAATTGATGGACCGTTGTTGTTCGCTCGACACGACAAATTGACAACGTGCGAACTAATTTGACGTACCTACATTGTTGATCTATCTACACCATTCGTTTTATCTACTTATCGTGATTAAAATTTAGCAAAAATATTTATCACTGTTGAAAATTAGCAAAAATATTTATCGTCGTTGAAAATTAGCAAAAAAATGTATTGTTGTCGAAAAGTAGCAAAAATTTTGTAATCTTTTCGAAAATTAAAAAAAATACTTATCACAGTGAAAAATTAGTAAAAATATTTATCACCGTCGAAAATTAGAAAAAATAGTTATCTTCTGGCGAAAATATTTATCGTTGTCGAAAATTAACAAAAATATTTATCACAAATAAAATTTAGCAAAATTGTCCATTACAATTGAAACACTTGTAATCTCCTTATACCACTTATTAATTTTTCAAATGCTCTATGCTTTAACATAATTTTCGAACGTACAGTGAGGGACAAAAGTATTTGCACATTTGGAGTGCAGAAATAAAGACAAGGATATTTTTTATATTATTAATTATATTTGAACATATGTAGCTGTATATTGTACATAACTTACAAGAACAATTGTTTCAGTTAATTTAACGAGAATTTTCTTAATGAATACTTTGTAGGATTAAAAAGTTCTGTAGTAATCAGGTTCTATATTACACCATCCTCTTTTTAATATTTCTTTCAAGTCTCCTCTCGTTCATTTGTTATTTTAAATGTTATGTAAAATATACAGCTATAAATTCCATCAATTGATTTTGCACCTCTTAACAATTTCCAAGATCAAACATATTTCGAGATGCGATTTCAGCTGCTTCAGAGTCACAAAAAGATGGCCGACTTAACGTGGATTTCATCGAAATCGTCGATCGACACTTCGGTATGCTGTTCCTCGTTAGCGTTAATTGCGGATGCCACGTGTTTGATCAGCAGAATTTATTTGTTGTCTCGTTAGCCGCAAGGAAAATTCGCGGAATATTCGGCTGTTTTCTATTTTCTCGTAGCAAACGCAGCCGTACGTTTCGTAATCGAACATTAGCGACGACACTCGCATTTAGATCGTTCAAGAGTTTCCGTAAATAATGCAGCTTACATCGCAACGGTTGCGACACTGACCTTCGATTCGCCAGGCTGAAGATGCTTCGGGACCCGATGCCAATTTCTGGCCACAGCTTTCGTGTTCGTCCCTCGTGAATCAAGTTTTTGCCTTCGGAATCGACGTCGAAGCATTCGGCCCACGAGTTGGCTGAAGCTGACCTCAACGATTCTCGACAACGATACGACATTGTACCGGCTCTCTTTTTTTATCTCCTGAGAACACGGAGGCATTAAGCTTCCTTGGGTTAAGGGCGCGTGTAGGTTCGGAAACCTAATCTCTTTCTTCCTTTCTGGATTTCGTGGTTTCCGAATTTCTCGATTTCGTGATACGCGCGTTTCTAACATTTGATCAGGGAAATAGTAGAAGAAACCACTGATGTTTCTACGAGGATCATTCAAGTCGATCCGGGACTTTTTTTAAAAGAAAATGGAAGAACAAATTTCGCAGCGTGGAAAGTGGATTTATTTTTCCACATAACTTACAGCCACGGTTATACATTTATACCAACGTTTAACTAACTCTTGGAATACTTGGGCATAGAAAGATTTATTATTACGACGGAACCATTGTAGGACATCATTTTTCACTTTATCATCGTCCCACTTCTGTTATTCTTCGTGTATAATAACGCTTACCGAGGAGAGATTCGTCGGTGCTTGTAGTGACTTGGAATTTGGTATTTGGAGGTACTGGGAATGAGGTAAAGGACCAATAGGGATTGTTGGATGTCGGGGAACCAGGTGTATTATTCAGAGTCGGTGAGGAAGGATTCATGGGTTGTTTAAGAAATTGTTTGTGGAAAAATGACTGCGTTTCTACTTGGTTTAAAGCATAAACATATTGCCTAGAAAGACTATCATAGACAGATAAAGATACTAATTACAGTAATATAAAGCAATAAGAATTCAGGTCTATCTAAAACAATAAGAACACAGATCAACCTTAAGCAATAGGAATACACATTGATTTAAAGCAATAAGAACACGCATTGATCTAAAGCAATAAGAATATAGATCAACTAGAAGCAATAAGAATACAGATTAAACTAAAACAATAAGAATACAGATCAAGCTGAAGCAATGAGAATAAGCATTAATCTAAAGCAATAAGAATACAGATTAATATAAAACAATAAAAATTCTGATCAACCTGAAGCAATAAGAATACGTATTAATCTGAAGCAATAAGAATACAGATTAATATAAAACAATAAAAATTCTGATCAACCTGAAGCAATAAGAATACACATTGATCTCAACCAATAAGAATATAAATTAACCTAAAGCGATATTCAACACTGCATACGCGGTTACTATGCTCCGTACAATAAATGAATCTCTTTCTCGCGATTTGAACAAATGAAAAGAGTTTCGCGATCCATCAATCCTTTTCGCTGGAACAAGGTTCGGGCATCGACCGAAGAAGTTTGATTCAACGAGAAATTAATTGAAGTCCAATTGAGCGCAGATTCGCGGCTCATTAAGCCCGAAATTATGACTGCAAGTTTTTCTCTGACGCCGGTGACGGACTTTTAATGGGGCGATCGTTAATTTTGGTTTCTCAGGAGGATTTAATTACAGTCGGTGTAGTTGTCGCCGGTTCCCATGAAGCTGCACGATACGGTCGCATACTAAATTGAAAGGTTCGCGCTGCCAGGATGTTCTTTGTTAGGCACAAATGCGTTCAAACGCGTTCATGATTCTACGCGTTTCGAATGGAACCGTGTCACGTAGATTTCTTACTGGAAAGAGGAGAAAATTTGGATCGTAGAAATGTCAGGAAAGAGTGAAAAGTCTGTCAGAATACATTCCTGAACCGTTCTTTGCATTGTGTCATACAAGAAAACAAAAACACGTCTTACTTTTGTACACAAAATTTTCCTCCTCTCAAACATTAATAAAATATGTGTTTCATTGTTGTTGAAGTTATTGGAAATCTTTTTTTCTCCAGTAACAATTTTTTATTTTAAAGTGTAAATTATCTGTATTCCATCATTTGTTAGTATTATGTAGGAAGATTTTGTTAGGTTATGTTATCATAAGCGTGATTACGTTTTTGTATCCTTAAACAATAATAAATTACATGTTTCATTTTTGTTGAAATCGTTGGAAATCTTTTTTTCTCCAGTAACAATTTTTTATTTTAAAGTGTAAATTATCTGTATTCCATCATTTGTTAGTATTATGTAGGAAGATTTTGTTAGGTTATGTTATCATAAGTGTGATTACGTTTTTGTATCCTCAAACAATAATAAATTACATGTTTCATTTTTGTTGAAATTGTTGGAAATCTTTTTTTCTCCAGTAACAATTTTTTATTTTAAAGTGTAAATTATCTGTATTCCATCATTTGTTGGTATTATGTAGGAAGATTTTGTTAGGTTATGTTATCATAAGTGTGATTACGTTTTTGTATCCCCAAACAATAATAAATTACATGTTTCATTTTTGTTGAAATTGTTGAAAATCTTTTTTTCTCCAGTAACAATTTTTTATTTTAAAGTGTAAATTTTCTGTATTCTATCGTATGTTTGTTATGCAGGATGAGTTTCTTAGGTTATGTTATCATAAGCGTCGCGATAAAACGGCTACATTGTTAGTATAATTGTACGACGTATTTATAGCGGTGATAATTAGATTTATTAGTCATTGAATAGGTTTAAAGATGATAATCAAACGTGTTTGTTCGCTCTTCTGTTTTTATCGAACATAACCTTCATTTATTTCTGGAAATTGAAGTATTGCGATACTGCTGGCGACTAACTATAAACAGCTTAATAAAATCATTCGAATTGATATGTTTTCCATGATCTCATTTTACAAGAATAAAAATATTTGTTAACAAACATTAAAACACCGTGTGCTCGTTATTTCACACGTAACAAATATGAAAAGAAATATTCGTGCACGAAACAACGTCCAATATTTCAAACGCCAGAAATAAAGAAACGAAAGTGTTGAAATTTCGCGCGTTTCCCCGGCGTATCAAATGTAACAACTTCGTATGAAACGTTCAATAAAGATTTAATATAAAAACTTCGAAAATAAAAACACGAAGGTGCAAAAATTCGACGCGTTCCACGGTTGCAAATAAAAATCCGTGCGCGAAAAAAAAATTCCTCACGAAAACACGGTAATGAATTGAAGTTAAAGAAAGAAAGGAAATTATTGATCAAACAGAGCACCGTCTACCGTAATTAAGTTCTGAATTTTTTATACCGACGAGGCGTCGAAATTAATATTCTCGACGAGGGATTAAAATATCGGTTCATTTTCAACGAAACGGCCATTGAAATCGCCTAACCGAGCAAAACAGGGAGGAAGATCAGGCTCCTCTCGTTTTTTTGCCACAAAATTATGCAACCATTTTAACGATTCGCGGGTGCTCGTCAGAATTTCTCGATGGCGTTGAAAAATACTTTCGTAGTAATTTTAAAACACTCCGGTTGCATTTCATCGGCGCCGGATCAGCATCACCTTGACTCCGTCCATTTAATTAAAAAATACCGAACGTTTGCAATTTTTTTCGCGCGTGGAATGCTTATTGGTTGACCTCGGGAACAACACGCGAGATCGCTGATCCACGGATAGATAAATAACGACACGATGCGCGGCATTAATTAAGCATCACTTAACGAACGTTCTGTGTCACTGCCAAGAGTTGCAAGGTTCATTGTCACGGTTCAAGGCGCCGATCGCTGCAACGCCTATCAAGCGCAAATCACACACGTTGTGTCAGCATCTTCACCTATTTTTGGCCGATCGATAAACCGAATTGCCGTTCTCCATTGTTCGGTGCTTTCGTTGCCGCGAAACTTACAATTTTTCTCCCGTTTTCCATCCTCGATTTTTCCGAATTCTTCGAAATTTAGGTGCAACCCTCGATATATCGAGTAGCTCGGAAAATGATTTCGTTTTTTACCAGCTAGTGTAAAAATTTGAATGATTCTAGTTTGTGGTTGGTGCCCCATCAAAATATCGAAAGCGGAAAGCAGCATTTTCGGAATATTTTACAAAAATATTATTACAAAAATTTGATCAAAATACTGTATTAATAGATAATGTACTAAAAGATATTCTACTAACAAAATACTGTGGCAACAGATGGTCTATTAACAAAACAATCCTGCAATCTCTTTCGTTGTTTATATTAAACGAACCTTTAAAGCGTTCAAATATTCGAATGAATGAGAACGTAATCAATGTAGAAACGTCAAATAATTTCGATTATCTGATATTCAGAAAAGTAATTTGTGTCGTTCGGTTTCCGTACATTTAACGAATACGGAACAGGAACAAAATCCGCAGAAATATTCGCTGAACGAATCGGCCGATACGAAGTTCCGGAATAGACGTTTCCGATTTTCGCCATCATTGAAAACATCGCGGACATTCGCGAGCGCGATCCACGAAGAATAATATCGCCGGCGAATGTCCATGACAAACTTCATATCTGCCGGATGTCCCCGGTTACAGCTGGCTACGAGCAAGTTAGACACTCCTGGGTCAGGAGGTGAAAAAAGGTCGAAATATTGGCCCGGGCTCGCTTCAAGAACTTCTCCGTATCCGCAGCTCGATGGAGATAAATATTTTCTGGAACGGTACGTCTTCGATTTATCGGGAACGCGGACATCCAAAAAAGAATAATGCGAATCGAAAACGCGAATATCTTTCGGTGCATGAAGCATATTTTTAGGGGATGAAATTGTGCGAGGGTTGTCGACTTGACAGAAACGTTTCATATTTGTCTCGTCAAAAATTGTTCAAGTTGCAATTTTATTTTATAATAATAATAATAATAATTTTGTTCGGGGCTTATAGTACTATAATGATAGTACTATGCTACTACTACTACTACTATTAATAATAATAATACTATCGTAATAATAATAATGGTTGTGGTATACCAATAGTACTATAATAATAATAATAATAATAATAATAATAATAGTACTGTCCCAATAGTAAGTAATGATAATAATAATAGCATAATATGTACTATAGTTATAGAACGAGGCCAATAGTTGATCGAAATTCAATGAATTGTTAAACACATCGAATTGGTTCATTTTACGAAATGTTAACGTTCGTCAATTTTTTAAATACTAAATTACCTTTGTGCACTGTTTCTTTATTTTTCGTTTGATCAAAAGTGAATTTCATTTTCATTTCATTCAAGAGAATTGTCCTGAGTTGTATCGCATTGTTTCGTCAATGAATGTGTCTATCGGAAATTATTTATCAGAAATATATTATATAATTGTATCATACATATATTCTAGTTTTATACATATCCCAGTAAATTGTTTTTATATATTTCATCGTATTATGTACTGTATCGGTTATATGTTACTCTCATTGGTTTATAAATGTCATTAATTTTATAATATCGAAGATTTATACCGAAATTAATGAAACATTGCGAGTGAATGATGCGACGATTTTCACATTAAATACAATTTATACGACATGGATGTATGGATTGAGGTACGGATGATATGAAATTTCATTGCTGATAGACCATTCGAATTTTCTGATATCGTGTTCGCCTTATAACGTAATTATTAAACAGCCACGGGCATAAACTAACATTAAAGTTGCGTTTATAATCGCGATATCGGAGCAGAGTTTGATGCTAAGCATAACTGAAAGCTTGCCAATACAGAACTCTCGAACAATATTCAATTTTTTAAACGATATTCGATATAACACCAAGTTTCTAGCACGAGAATATGTCAGATATTCGTCGTTTATACCGAATACCAATAACAGCGAAACATGAACAGCAATTGATGACCGATGCGAAGTACAAAATTTTAACCAATTTTAATTAAACTCGTTTTTATGAATTTTATGAATTTCATTCACCACAAAAGTTTGTCTTCGTTCGTATATAATATATGTATATATACACATATAATGTATCAGAGATATGACAAAGAAGAATAATGTAATATAGTAATAAACATCATACATTAATGAATAACAATAGATACATAAATGGAAAAGTAATAGTCTTAGATTAACATAAAACATTTATATTGTGCATATATTGCACAAATATGTAACTTCATATTACATGAAGATAAACAATTTATTTTTATATAAACAAAGATATTCTTTATAAATGTTGTGTAATTCTGTTATAAATTACAACAAAAATCTCTTGTTATAAGTTACAAGAATCTCTTGTCATAAATCGTAATAAGAATTTATTTTTATTCCATCATTCATCACTTGGTAATTCGTAAAACATCCTGTACAACATACTGCACGTTATATCGTACTTTTGATCATTTGCACTCGATAGCATTTTTAACGTTGACAAATAGCAATTGTAAAACTTTCTTGTTGAGAGTTATTATTTTTTTCTATTACCAATCGCCAACATTGTCTGTTTCGCTGCGTTCAAACATCGCGTGCATAAAACTGTCAATTTAGTTAAAAGTTATTTATTTAAAATCGGTGCATTAAATTTTCATATCCTACCTTTCATCTCGATAAACAAGAACTCCTCAAGAATTCATATCGAACAAAAACTTGTCCACCCATTAATATTCCCTGGATTAAAAAAAAAAACAAAACCGTAAACCACTTTATCGAAGTTGCAAAGCGACAAAATCGGCTATTGAATAATTCCGCGACACAAGAGCGTATAATTCGCGTGCTCCGTTAAAACGCTTATGTCCCCGTTAATTTTCGTGCCTCATTAAATCCGAAGTGTTTCGTTTCGTTGGAAATTCGCGGGGCGGCGATAAGTTTAGAGGTTCATACGGTTATTTCGGGGACGTGAATAATCGCGGCGATAAGCAGACGTAAAAAGGCACATCCGAGCTTATTTCGTTGTTATCTATCGGAAAAAGCTGTAACGAGCTCGCCGTCGGACTATGGGAGCAACGACAAAGTGAAATAATTCGGCTTTATCGCCGGCTATTAATCGCGTCACGGACGTTTTTAGGACAAAGCCGAAAACGACGGTGCGGTCCGCTCATTAGCGCGGTTATTGTTCGGATTTCGTGCTCATTATGGAGTCGTTTCGCTCGGAATTTCGCGGTCCTAACAGGCAAGTTGTCGGCCGGACAACAAAAGCGACGAAACTCTGATACGGCCTGGTGGACGGTGTCGTTAACGGGGCGGCGATTAACGGACGCGCGCACCAACCCGACACGGGGCTACCTTAATTAAATCGTTCGTACGGGAAACAGAGAATTTTCTACAATTTTCTGGCATTTTGTTCCGCGAAGAGACGCTATTACATTTGACCGACCCGGCCGATATCGCGTTAGAGCGGACGAAATAATCCTTTTATGTAAAATTTGGTTAAAACACGCTTTTAGGTTAACTGGAGACCGCCGGACGCGGGACGGGGATTTTGATGAGTCCCGGGTTGAAAATAATGGCGACGCCTCGTACGTTGTTGGACAGTGGATTTAAAAGTGGCTTAAGAAAATTTAGCGAAAATGGCGATGCAATTTCCTCTTAAACGAGCAAACGCTTTCGGAGTTTACTTTGTCTCTCTGTGCGAATATCGCTGAAGTTATTATAGTCAGCTTTATAGTGTAACAAAGGTGATCGTAGCTGGAAGTTGAAGCAATTGCAGAATCATTCTGGAGATATAGCTAACCGGTTGAAAATTTTCGAAAAATGACGGACGTTAGAATTGTTTTCGTGAGAATTTATGTTAATTTTTGTCGAGTTATCGTGTAAGCGAGTTTACTCATGTTTATTCTATTAATTCAGTTTCAGCTGAAAATTAGGTCGTCAAACGTCCACGAATCTCGTAATCAATTTCGTAATTAATTCTGAGAATCAATCGCATAGTCAGCCTAGTAATCAACTCTGCATTTAATCGTAATAGATTCGACGTACTTTGCAGATTGGATATACGATTTCTTCGCCTTTTTGAAAAGTGCATTGTATTGCACACAATTTATTTCAACAGAAAGCAAGAGAATAAGAACGTGAAGAATAAAATTTGCAATTTACGTAAAAGATGCACTTCTGACGGTTGACTTAGCGGTGTATACTTTTTAGATGCATGCGGGTAAATATCATCATAAAATCCGTTATGAAAGTAATAACTCCTACAGGTACACTACTATATCAACAATGTGACGCGCACTCCCTTTAGGCTAGCTGAAAATTATATTTTCTATTACACCCTTTTAAAGAAATTATATTGTAACTTGATCGTATATGAATTTTATTAAATTGCGCTAAATTTTCTTTAATTATGTTTCAATTGTATTAAATTATGGTAAATTTTGTAGAAGTATGTTTAAATTATATTTAAATGTAAACTCATGTGAACAGATTGACATGTGTTTATTTCGTACGAATTTCACATGTGATTATTTTGTAGGAATTTTACATGCGTCTATTTCGTACGAATTTTACATGCGAATGCTTTGTAGAAATTTTACATATGATTATTTTGTGTACATTTTCAATGTGATTATCTTGTTCAAACTTCACATGCGATTATTTTTTAAGAATTTAACGTATGTTTATTTTGTACGAATTTTACATATGTTTGTTTTGTACGAACTGTACATATGTTTATTTTGTACGAATTTTACATATGTTTATCTTGTATGAATTTTACATATGTTTATTTTGTACGAACTGTACATATGTTTATTTTGTACGAATTTTACATATGTTTATCTTGTACGAATTTTACATCTGTTTATTTTGTACGAATTTTACATATGTTTGTCTTGCACAAATTTTACGTGTGATTATTTTGTACGAACTTTCACACCTTATAATTATATCTTTAGGTTAATTACGTTCAATTGTAAGTTATAGTTTCGACACATTAGTGTAATGTTTCCCAGAATCGAGGGACCGAATCATTATCGAAACCGCTGCATCGATATTTCAATAAATTTCATTAATCATGAATCGATCATCACCGCTGTTAACACGCTCGCTAACAAACTGACACGAAAGTCGATTAGGAATCGGAAACAGTTCGGAATATCGGCGAATGATCGATATTTTGTTTCGAGCGCAGCGCAGACCCGCATATTTCAAACAATTGCCAAGTATATTCGCGAGTGTGATTTGAAATTCAAATGTTGGATTCCCTGGACGAGGATGCGATACAAATATTTTCGCGCGGACCCCAACCGTTTTTCCATCCCGATTTTTCATATGAGTTTTTTCACGGAAGCGGGCATTGTCGACGACAGTGAAATAAGATCGAATATACATCTATGTAAGAGGAAAATCGTACAGTATGCTCGATCGAAAGATACGATACACTATATGCCTTTCACTTTGCACGTGTTTCCATGAATTTGAAAACAGAGTTTCGTTCTTTATTTCATTCTTCGACGAAAATATGATCATTTTTCAACTCTTCGATGACGAAGTTGGATCATTTTTTATTTTCCTAGGTTCCTGGATTTTGTAAATTTTCTAGCTTGTTGATTTCAATTTTTTGGTTCTTAAGTTTCTCTAGTTGCAAATTTCTCTATTTCTGCATTTCTATATTTCCAAGCCTTTTAGATGTTTAAATTTCTATATTTCCAGATTTTTTAGACATTAAATTACTCTATTTTCAAGTTTCTATATTTCAATATTTCTACATTTAAAAATTTCTGTATTTCTAAATTTTTCTAGATATTTGTATTTCTATATTTCAGTATTTCACCATTTCAAAATTTCTATATTTCAACGAGTCAGGGAAGAGGGTGTTCGTTTTTAAGGGAGAAATTTTCAAGCAGTCGGTTGAACGGCAACGAGCTCGAATGAACAAAGTACATTGACCCGTAAAAAATAAGCATTACGGGGTTTCGATTACTGATTCAGGAACGCGTGTCCGCAATCGAGGAGGGGGTGAGCCGCTGTCGATATTAACTTGACGCAGGAATCAAGCCCCGGCTTTCGAGCGAGCTAATTAATATTCTCTTTAGCGGGAATTAGTGCGTGGCAACGGCGAGCTCAGTAATTGATGACTGAACCGAGGCCAGTGCCTCGAAAGTTAAGTCTCGAAACTTGAGCCGCTTAAGGCTTCGTCGGGTTTCTTCGTTTAATTTCGGAACACGAGGCCCTCGCTCGAAACGATCTTGTCACGATCAAAATGGTCCTTTTCGCACCAAAAAATGGCTCTCATTTCGTCCGTTTCTACGTTAATGATTAATCACTTTGTTCCGCGATAATTTTCACTCACTTATTTCTATATTAATTTTTACTCATTTGTTTCTATATTACATTTGACTCATTTATTTCTATATTTTCTTTTTACTCATTTACTTCTACATTTCTTTTACACATTTATTTCTATATTAATTTCTACTGATTTACTTCTATATTCATTTTTACTCATTTATTTCTATTTTAAATTTTACTTATTTATTTCAATAATAAATTTTACTTATTTACTTCTATGGTTATTTTTACACATTTATTTTCATATTAATTTCTACCAGTTTACTTCTATATTTATTTTTATTAATTTATTTCTATATTATTTTATACTCATTTATCGTTACATATATTCATTTTTACACATTTATTTCTATTATTAAATTTTACTCATTTACTTCTAGTATTCATCATTTAATTCGTTATGTATTGTTGTCTGAATATTAAGAGTCTTCAAATGTTTTTATTTGCTTTTTCTATAAATAATTAATTTAATCGAATTTGCAGAGCCGGTCACATATGTCACACGTGACAATAAAAACGAGGGTACTTAATCTCTCAATATAAAATATTTATATTATAAAATAAAGTAAACTATTTTTGTTTAAACATAAAAAATATTCGCTGGTGCAAATTGATTGCAAATGTAATTAGGGACAATAGGTTCATGATAATCACGCGAATTTTCATCCCCCCGTATACGATTAATGTGTCCCAACCTACACGAAACTCGTTTTTAAAGAATTTCTTGCTGCAAATTTCACCATTGCACCACCCGTTCATTGGATTTAGATTACTTCAACCTTAATGACACTTTATTATGCTCGTAATCACCTATTCAGCTCGAATAATACAACAGTCACTTTAACACGAATTTTTCCACGTCCTCGTACACGCGTTTCACTTAATTTTATCATTCGCTGTAACTCTCACATTATTCTAACTGTACTTCGTTTTTACAACGACAGTTTGTTTTTTGCAAGCGCAAAATAGAATCTTTGATATTGCAAAATTGAGCGGTCAAATTGAATTTTTTTTTACCGTTTTCACCTTTCGTCGCGTTTTAGTATGGTTGTTTCATTTGTTTTGTATCAATATTTTTACCGATGAATTTGTTATCGAAATGCAATTGTCCTCACGAGCAACCAATCAGTTGATCAATAATTTTCTGTTGTCGATATATTCCAGTTCAATCAACAAGTCCAAACGTTTTTTCTCGCGCAGTACAAAAGTACAGTGCCTTTTCTCTTCGATGCATTATTTCGATTGTATGCGTTTATTTATAGGATTTTATTTGATACACGTTCGATTAATTCGATTTTCGACATCGAACGTTCTAATCCTTTCGTACAAAATACGTATGGAATTTTTTTAAGTACATTAAACCGTGTTATGATATGTCATATTTCATTCATGTAATATTCATATCATATTCATATAGTATCCACATAGTATTCATATGATATTCATATAGTATCCACATAGTATTCATATGATATTCATATAGTATTTACATACTATTCATATAGTATTCACATGCTATTCATATTGTATTCATATATTATTCATTTTATATGATTTTTTTAGTACATTATAATTATTATATCATAAATTCTAATTATTGTGAGTTATGAGTATGCTATAATTTATAAATGAAAAATAGTTCAATAAGCATTTCTTCACATTCCAAACAAGAAATTCTATCAGAATTGCTCTATAAGAATTTTTCACCGTCCCGAGCAAGAGATTCTCTCAAAATCGTCGAATGTGAAATATTTCCAATATTATGATATATTGAACTCATTGTTTCGTGTCTCGAACCTCGTTTGTTCCTGTAACAGAAAGAATATTCGGGACAAAAGCTGCAGGAGAATTCGCGCGAAAACGAGAACATTGAAAACGTTAAAAACGTATGTCAAAAAGAACTTGCCCATGTGTGTTTGAAAGTTCATCGATGGCACGCGATATTATGCCGCCTTCGGCCGTCTGGGTAGGAAAGTTTTCGCGAAATTTATACAACTACCGTTTCGTATCCTTTGGCAGAATCTAATATTTCATCGTGGCATAAACGCGATGGCCGGTCGTTCGATATCCAATAAATTTGCGAAATTTAAAGGGTCCGTTGGCCGGGACACGTTTCAAAAGACTCGAGAAACTCGGCCGGTGGAATCGAATTTACGGGAGAATCTTTTCGTTTTCTTCGTCTCTGTTTGAGAAATTCTCCCACGAAGGAAAAATGACACGGTCCGCGTGTATGTTCACGGACATAAATGGATTAACTGCAACCCGATTTAATTCCCTTGCCGTCGTTTATAACTACAGAGTTCAGGTTTTTAACTAAATATATAATGTTGGAAATACGATGTATAATTTCAGAGTTCAGGTGGATTAATTCCATTTTCACCTCGATTATAAACGATAACAACCTGGACGTTTAACGAATACAATTAAAGGAAGACGAATGTGGACGACATAGATCGAACATCGATCACAGTAGGATTTCATTGAAATCTTGTCTAAGAATCGCTGTAGTTATATTTGCATTAACCTCTTGCACTCCAATGAAGGCTCACAGTCACCATTTTGTTTAACACATTAATTTGGGATAGATATTTTTTAACTAAATATATAATGTTGGAAATACGATGTATAATTACAGAGTTCAGGTGGATTACTCCAATTTCCACCTCGATTATAAACGATAACAACCTTGATGTTTAACGAATGTGGACGACATAGATCGAACATCGATCACAGTAGGATTTCATAGAAATCTTGTCTAAGAATCGCTGTAGTTATGTCTGCATTAAACTTTGTAAATCATTTAGGGGTCGCGAATAAAAGAGACGCACGATAAAAAAAAAAACGTATAATCGTCAATTACAGACGCGTCGGATCTCATCTCTTCGATGGCCGCCGCAATATTTCCCTCAAGTTTCCGTGGAAACTGGAGACGAACGGAGGAAAATCAACAGGCTCGCATGTCGGGAAACCATAAACCCTCGTTTCATATTAAACCTGGTGGCTTTCTCGTTGTCGTGATCAAAAGAGCGCGTAGGAGAAGAGGAACGGTTCGAATGGAGGCCAATAAATCCTGTCATATTTCAAACTGTACAGACAGAGATAATGCGAAACTTCGTTATCTCTTTGGCCGCGAATTTCGACAAAAGAATTTTCCGCTCGATGTACCCCGCAGCCTCGATACAGTCGAACGAAAAAAGAGAGGATTCGACTTGAAAATTTCATTGAATTTCATCCATAATTCATGTTCCGCCGTGCCACGTTCTATCGGACTTACGGGAAAAAACTTCGTGCCTGAAATTTTACAGCCCCGTGCGTTGTTTCTTACAGAAACGTATTTTTACCTGTCCGCGTTTGAAATAACGAATCGGCGTTCCGGGGTTGTTCAAATTATCGGAATCGAACTGTGTACGAAAATGAATATCCATCCCCGTTTGTACGGGTACTTTGATAAATTCTGTTCTTTGTATGGATACATGTATTTTAATTAAGGACACTCTTTCAGTGGAATATTTTGCGATTGACGTTTTCGGTGAAAAACATTGGATACAGTCGATAGGATGTTCGAACTGGGGAGAAACATGAAATTTGGATCTGGAGATTTGGAATACATAAGGATTTGGGGTTTAGGGAATTGGGGTTTTGGGATTTGGAATTTTGGGATTTGGAGTTTTGGAGTTTGGGGTTTTGGGATTTCGGGGTTTGGGATTTAGGGTTTAGGGATTGGGGATATAGGGATTTGGGCTTTAGGAATCTAGGATTTAGGGATTTAGGATATAGGGATTTGGGATATAGAGATTTGGGATATAGGGATTTGGGATATAGGGATTTGGGATATAGGGATTTGGGATATAGGGATTTGGGATATAGGGATTTGGAATATAGGGATTTGGGATATAGGGATTTGGGATATAGGAATTTGGGATATAGGAATTTGGGATATAGGGATTTGGGATGTAGGGATTTGGGATATAGGAATTTGGGATGTAGGGATTCGGGATATAGAGGCTGGGGATATAGAGACCCGGAATATAGGAACTCGCGATATAGGATTTTGGGCATAGGATGTTAGAATATATGGGATGTATAGAGTTCATGGGAATTTTGCATCTGGAGATTTGTGGTATATAGGAATTTGACACATATAAACATGGAACGTACGGACTTGGGACATAGAATTGTGGAAATAGGATTTTGGTATATAATGATTTATCAGGGATTTAACGATTTTAAACTTTGCGTATTGAGAATTTCGAGATATTTTATCTAAAGATTCCGTGGGTGAAGGGACGCGAAGACCTAACACTCTAGGGACTGTAAATATTCAACAACTTAGTATAAAGGGGAAATTCGAAAGTTAGGGGACGTACAGATTTTAATGCGTGAAAATACAATCATTTGAACTTTAAATCCTACATATAACAATGATTTAGTGATTTGGGGTTTAAGGATTTCAGGTTTAGCAATTTGGGATTTGGAGTTTATAAATTTGAGGTTTAGAGTATTGGGGTATAGGGATTTGGGATATAGAGATTTGGGATATAGGGATTTAGGTTTTAGAAATTTGGAGTCTAGAGATTTAGGGTTTAGAAATTTGGGGTAAATAGATTTGCAACATATAGATTCGGAATATAGGGATTCTGGATATAGCGACTTGGGATATAGGTATTGTAACATGTTCGTTAATCGCGCGGAAACCGGGATATGTACTTGCCGTGAAAAAGCGTCGATACAATCCACGGAAAGCTGTTCCGCATCGCGATAAACAGCCACGTGAATATAAATTTTCGTGCGCGTTATCTGTCGAGAGGCATCGACGACATATTTCACGCGGGATCACCGCCTGTTGGATCATGCACCATTTTTCAGAGGGGTAGATACGCAAATCTGAAATACGCCACGCAGCTCACGTCGTGGCTTGGAAACCGGTCCTGCCCCCGAACGTACGACGTTCTGCTGACTCATACGGCAATAAGGATTTTTTTTTCGAATGCTTTGACGCTTCGCGGGAATCCTATTTCTCCCATTTTTGATGCGTAAAAGGAATGAAAATGGAAGTCGAATGCCTGCCTTGGGGAGCGCCGCAGGTATTTGCTGATAAATATTTGAAATTGGTTGTCGAGAGTCATCGTGGTTGGTTGTTGCATATTGAATGACCCATTTCGATCTATCAAAAATCTGACGTAACCCGATTGCGTGAAAGTGGCTATCCCGAAGTGACAGCGGAAATGCCACTTGTTTGGGACGAATAAAAAATTGCGGCAATTGTTAGTCGATTTTTGCGTTTTCGGATATGATTTGATTTTTAGACTTTTACCTGAGATTCGATTTTTACACCTTTTGCTGATATTTCATTCCTACATTTTTAGCTAAACATTTGATTTCCAGATTTTTGACGGATATTTGATTTATTTTGGTGTTTTGGGATTTGGGGATTTGGGGTTTTGGGATTTAGGGATATAGAAACTTGGGGTTTTTATAATTTGAGATTTTGGGATTTGGGATATGGAGTTTTTGGGGTATAGGGATTTGGAGTTTAGAGATTTGGGACATAGGGATTTGGGATTTGGGGTTTTGGGATTTGGGGATTTGGAGATTTGGGGATTTGGGGATTTGGGAATTTGGGAATTTGGGGATTTGGGGATTTGGTGATTTGGTGATACAGGGACTTGGGGTTTTTATAATTGGAGATTTTGAGATTTGAGGTTTTGGGATTTAGGGATATAGGGATTTGGGGTTTTTATAATTTGAGATTTTGGGATTTGGGATATGGAGTTTTTGGGGTATAGGGATTTGGGGTTTAGAGATTTGGGACATAGGGTTTTGGGATTTGGGGTTTTGGGATTTGGGGATTTGGGGATTTGGGAATTTGGGGATTTGGGGATTTGGTGATTTGGTGATACAGGGACTTGGGGTTTTTATAATTTGAGATTTTGGGATTTGGGGTTTTGGGATTTGGGGATATACAAATTTGAGATATAGAGATTTGCAGTATAGGGATTTAGGTTTCGGGATTTAGGGTTTTGGGATTTGAGGTTTTGGGATTTGGGATATTGGGATTTGTGGTTTTTATAATTTGAGATTTAGGGTTTTGGGATGTAGAGACTTGGGTTTTGTAAATTTGGGGTTTAGGTATTTGAAGTTTAGGGATTTGGGATATACAAAAGCGTCGGGCTCATAGACGATCAGAAATGCGAGAAATTCTCATTAAACGACGAGGCGATGAAGCACGAGGTCGTGTCGCCATTGATCTTGCGAATTCCGCGAGGTTTCTGTCCTTGGTCGGCTTCGTCGTCGAGAATTCTACTTATATTCCAGACGCTCGAGAGCAACGAATAAAAAAAGGAGCCATTTACATGACGAGAACCAAGAACTTACGTGATTCCTCGCGGCAGAATTTTTGAAAGAGGAATTTTATTTCGTCGCAAATGGAAAAACGGATTTTCCTCCCTTCTGCTTGAGACGAGGAACACGGTTCCTCCTCGTAGAAGAAGGTTCGCGGATTTTAAACCAACGAAATTCTTTATATTAATATCTTTTCTTCCTTGTTATTTGATGTTTCGGACAAATAGAAATTCGAAGACACGGACAGTCACTCGAAATTATGGAAAATAAACATAACAAAGTATAGCGAAAATATTTGGTGAGATTTGTTAAAAATGAAAATACAACCTAACGCAATTTTCAATCGCATCCGTGTTGCAGTCAACGTGTTAAAGATATAAAATCAATCACATTTTCAGAACAAAATAATTAATTATTCAACCTTTTAGCGAGAATAAACGTTTCGATAAAAGTGAAGTATAAATACTCGTCGAAAACCGTGTCGAAACCTGAAATGAACGCAAAAATTCCGAGTAAATCACTTTGATCCGCGTAAACGTTACGCAATTTTAACATCAATGTCGAACAAAGCAATATCATAAAACGGTTCTCTTTGACGACTTGTTAAAACATAAAGCACGAAAAACACGCGTTCGTAACAACGGTATCGATACACACCGAACAAACGGTTACAGAACACGATCGATCACGTAACAGGTATTCAGGCGATTCGCATGATTATTAAGTGAAATCGCCATCGGGTATCGTCAATTTCATTCGTCAATAGCCCACACGATCAATTTGTTTCGCTGTGTGCCGCCGATTCATTAATAAATCGACCGTTCGAGCCAAGTAAACGTAAACGATCTCGAATCGTTACTCAAACAACCGTCGCTATCGGAATCCTATAATTTCTCGGCTATGTATCCGGCTCGTTCAAACGAAAAGATAAATGTTCGACTATACGACTCCTCCGAGATCGATTATCCACCACCATGGTCCCGTATCGACGCGTTTGATAGACTTTGATTGATTAGAAATAAATACCGATAACGTACACGCCGCTACGCTGTATCAGAAATGCGTTTTTCAACTTTTGTGTCACGTTGTCCGGGAGGAATTTTCAAGGTTAACTCAGGTTTCCTCGTCTTCCTGTTACGAATTCTGGATTCGATCATGAAAGGAATTCATACAGGAAATTGCAGAAGAAATTGATTATAAAAAATTCAGGAAAGAGAAGTAGAAGCTCCATTCATCTACTCGTTTGCTAAAATAATTAGAACCACATTTAATTTCGTCTGGTAATAAACGAAAAAGGACATGAATAATAATGAAAATTATTAAGTAAGTACAAAAGTAAGTAGCAGTTTCATTCTTTGGTAATTATTTTTACAAACGAGTAGATTATTTAATTTCACGTTTAATTTCGTCTGGCAATATGCAAAAGTGGGCCAGAATATTAATGAAAATTATCGAATAATTGAGAATCAAGGAGCAGTTTCATTCTGTGGTAATTATTTCAACAAACCAGTAGGTTAATGAACTCCACGTTTAATTTCATCTGACAATAAGCAAAAGTGGACTAGAGTATTAATGAAAATTATTAAATAAATAAGAATCAAGTAGCAGTTTCATTCTGGGGTAATTATTTCAACAAACGAGTAGGTCAATGAACTCCACATTTAATTTCGTCTGACAATAAGCAAAAGTGGACTAGAGTATTAATGAAAATTATTAAATAAATAAGAATCAAGTAGCAATTTCATTCTGTGGTAATTATTTCAACAAACCAGTAGGTCAATGAACTCTACTTTTAATTTTGTCTGACAATAAGCAAAAGAGGAGCAGAATCTGAATCCTTTGCATTCAAACGGCGACACACACCCGCCATTTTGTCGATCAGAAAAATTTGAGCAAATATTTTCTAGCTAAATGTGCAGTGTTATAAGTGTAACATTCAAATTAGTGAAATGGGCAACAATGACAATTAATAATCGAAAATAATAATTTCCAAAAAAATTAATTAAACTTTTCACTTAGAAAGTTTTAGAGATTTCACTTGCTGATAACAAATATCCTTTCGAGTGAAATGGTTAATAGAAATTTTAAAACAGGTTAACACTAAAACTACCAACGTATAATGCACAGTTACTTTGATGTTAAAAATGAAGTTGAAAAATAAATGGGCAAACGACGAAACATGAATGAATACACTTGTAGACTCTTTATCTTGATGGCAACGAGTATGAATGTCAAGAAAACCGGCTGAACAAATTTCAGAGGAGTCATTTGTCCCCTTTTGGTAGTTTCACTGTTATAAAATATAGGGTTATTCGTATTTAATATTAAAATTAAAAAAACAACGTGATTTATGATCACTTAACCGAGGAAACGATATGACAAATCAGTTCTACGTAAAAAACGAACAACAAGAATAAAAATGTATGACCATAAATCAAAATTTATGATAAATTGTAAATTGAATCAACGAATGTTCACCCTCGGTTGGCTCGATTATCGAAGTGCCGAATTCATTGGCGAACGGGTTAACGCGCCGTGTAAAGCATACCTAATCGTATTCGGTGAAAAATATGGACATCCTCGCCGGGTTCCGAAGAAAAATGGCTTTTTAACGCCGCGCGGGGGTGCAAACGCGAGGGGCTTATTTATCACGCGTAATTCAGAGCGAGAAATGTCCAGGAGCGTGTATCTGTTACGTTGACAAATTGCGTTTCATTTGCGAATGGTGTACAGGCATATTTAACGGATAAACGGTGACATAATACTGCTATGTCCCAGCGGTATGTAACACTTGGAGCGATGTTAAGATATTACGGTATCAGGTTGTTGAGTATCGAATGACTGATTACGAAACGTGCGAGACACGACAGGATTTGACGACGGAAAAGTATCGCGAAATCAACGCGTGGTAATTCGACGCGTGGAAGTTGAGTGCGTAGTATTTCGACACGTGGAAGTTGGGAGCGTGGTAGTACGTCGCGCAATACTTCGACGCGTGGTGATTCGACGCGTGGAAGTCGAGTGCGTGGTATTTCAACACGTGGAAGTTGGGGGCGTGGTAGTACGTCGCGCAATACTTCGACGCGTGGTGATTCGACGCGTGGAAGTCGAGTGCGTAGTATTTCGACACGTGGAAGTTGGGAGCGTGGTAGTACGTCGCGCAATACTTCGACGCGTGGAAGTCGAGTGCGTGGTATTTCAACACGTGGAAGTTGGGGGCGTGGTAGTACGTCGCGCAATACTTCGACGCGTGGTGATTCGACGCGTGGAAGTCGAGTGCGTGGTATTTCAACACGTGGAAGTTGGGGGCGTGGTAGTACGTCGCGCAATACTTCGACGCGTGGTGATTCGACGCGTGGAAGTCGAGTGCGTAGTATTTCGACACGTGGAAGTTGGGAGCGTGGTAGTACGTCGCGCAATACTTCGACGCGTGGTGATTCGACGCGTGGAAGTCGAGTGCGTGGTAATTCAACACATGGAAGTTGGGGGCGTGGTACTTCGTGTTCAACGTTGATCGCATAAATTCTGGATCAGTATTTTCGATACGAGATTTGGTCGGACGCGACGATGGCCTTTTTCGAAATACACGATCGTCCAACATATTTTCGGTGCAATGATTCGATGATTCAAGAATGTTGCAAAGTAGCACGCGTGTCACATAGATCTGAACCTCGAAATTTGAAAATGATCGTATAAAGTTTTCGCAAATGTTCCGCAACGAACCAAAACAAAATGGCTGATAATGAAACGTAAACAGCTTAACAGGATTTAATGCCACGAAGATCTCGTACGATACTGTTGGAATTATTAGTAATCTTAAGCTAGCAAAATCAAAAATATGCAACATTTATATATTTTACACTAAACAAAGGAGATAGGAAGACACCCAGTGAGATCTGGCTGTTGTCATTCGAAATTAAGAGACTTTATGGTTAGACAAGACCATAAGTCTTGTTAAGAAAAGCAAACCCTAATTTTCTTTTGGGTTTACGATGCACATACTCGCGGTCGATAATTCGTACAAGCTGAATATGTTTTTTTTAAATTGTTGTAATAAAATCATACAACAAAATTATAAAATTTATTTTATCACGCATTTGTAATGGAAATTGATTAAAAATTCGTTCGACAACTGAGTTTTTCTTAATTTATTTATTTTAAATCATGTTGTTTTCGATATAATGTATTTATATTATTATTTATACAATTTATTTATTTATATAATTTATTGTTAAAATTAGCGATAGTTAATTTTATTGTTTTGGTATTTATTGTGTTTGATTCTTTTGAAGTGAATTTTTCTGCCGTCCTCTCGTTTCATTTTCCGCCTCCTGGGTTTTCTTTCCCGAAGTTACGCGGAACCGATAAAATTAAGGTTTATGTGAATGGTCTTAGGGTTTGGAGGGGGCGGGTGTGTTTCGCAGCATACAAACATAACGAAGTCCAAATTTACGTAGGGAAAAGTTTGCGTGTGTACACTGGAACGCGAATCGCGCACACGGGAACCGAGTTTCTGCGCGCAAACTTCGATAAAGGTATAGGAAACTCGTTGCGTATAAACTCGGAAGTACTTAAAATTCAAATAACAATTTTCCATAATTGAGCGAACGAATTTTGGTGCCACAAAAGTTTGTCATCGTGGAAATTCTTCTGGAGAGTACCTACGGAAAGTTTGATGAGATAAGAAAATAATCTCCTCGGTTGTTAAGTGTGCAAAAAGGATTGTGCCTTCGTTATACAGGTATTAGCAATTTGCAGCGTTTTTATAAAAATTTAGGTACGAATTTTTATTGAGAAAATTTTGTTTCCTTGATTGATGATGGTCGAAATGTATCGCAATGATGATTGTAATTTAAGTTTGATTTTGTATTAAGAAAATTTTATTTCTTTGATCGGTGATAGTTGAAGCATATTACGATAATGATAATAATTTAATAATGTAAAGGATTATAATGATATAGTTTAATGTTATAGTTTAATAATGCACATTGTTAAACTTTAATAATACAAATTGTTATAATTTAATAATGCAAATTGTGGTAACTGAGTAATGCTAATTACAAGTTCTGACATTTTTCACGTGCTTAGGAAACACCCGGTACATTCGATTTTATAATGACGTATTAAAATAATTATATTAATAAATTGTTCCGCCCACCGGTCTCCCTAAAGGTCATTTAATTTGCAGCAAATAATTATAACGGCATAGTAAGCAATCACTTTGATCCGCGTACCATAATCGACCTTAAAAAAGGTAAAAGAATATTAATTTTACTCGACTTGTCATTAAACATGTTTGTTTTTGAATGTTCACGAAAAAACTCACTGACTCATTTTTCTCTTACAATCAGTATAATTTTTATTTATTCGTTGAAATATACTATCATTATGTTGTATACCCTATATTTTGATTGCACTATATTCTGCATACATATATGTACAATGCATAAATACATCATATTATTGCATTAATACATAAATACATTAATTCAACAGTATGTTACATAGTATTATAAAAATGTTGCACATACAATGAAAATCGTATGTTGTACATGACTGTTTATAAATATTATTATTCATTAATAATATTAATAATATTATGAACAATATTATTTATTAATATTATGAATAAGATTATTCATTAATATTGTGAATAATATTATTATTAAAACTATTATTCATTATTACAATGCTGTTGTTTATTATTATGATGAATGAATATTGCATCAAGTGCAGCTTATGTTCACATTCATTATCTGGAAGGAGCATTGTTCGATGAAAGCTTAGATAGAATCGACAAAAGAAAAATTGCAATAATAAATATAGTACAATAATAAAAAATTTTACTAAATTCATAAACTCATCGAGTATTATCAAATGATTCTCCTAGTGACGCTAATACAAAGTGTTTATCTCTTTACCATTATGAAAATGGTATTAACATTGAAAAATGAGTTCGATATACTATCTGGTATTATTTAAGGTTATGAAAAATCGGACGCACCGGGTGCGTCATCGGTACATGAAAAACAAGTACAACGAAATATACAAATAATAAAAAATGCAATGTATTCGTTAGTTTGTCCTTTTCACGGAAATAAATATTCCTTTCGATTTGATCGCGTTTGCACCCTCGTTTCGTCAAGAAGATGATCTTCTCGACAAAATGTCCACATTAGATTACGCGCGTAATAAAAACGTTTGTAAGATCGGCGAGCACTCGTCGCGAAACACGGTTCGATTGTTTCTCCGGGCGAGAAGTAAATTGGATTTCGTCTAGATCCGACGCGATCGTATACGCTTTCAGAAAATCGAGTTCTACGCCCCGTGAAATAGAGCAAGCGGATCACACGCGTTTCGGACACCGCGGCGCGAAATTTCCCCGGATGAATCGTGTTTCAACCGAAAGGTAAATTGGAAACGATCGCGGCCTCTCTCTGCCAAGTGACATTATCAAATTTTTCACGGCCGGGATCCGGTGATCCTCTTTCTGCCGGTTCGATCGCGTTAACGGTTTATCGGCCGGCGGCCGAGCACCGAGAACCGACGGGGAATCAATTGGGGAAACGTTACGGTAAAACTTGTACGTTCAGCGTTTTCTTGCTCGATTTCATCCCAACGGGATGAAATTGCTCGACTCTCTCGAGATATTTGCGCCGATCGCCGCGTTTCGAAATGTTGCCGGTTCGATTCGCGTCCGAACCTGTTCTCGATGTATCCACGCTCGCGCGATCACTGTCTTCCTCGTGCGGGTGCTCGATTAAGTTTGACGGTTCGATTGATTGATGTTTGCACGACGACTTCGGACGCCGGGATCGATTCGACGACGCTTTTGACTCCGTTATTTACGGACGCGGAATAATTAGATATTTTGAGAGCTTCTCAAACAGGGATTCGAAGTCGTTGATCGCGCACCACCGAATCAATGATTGTGTTTTCGTTTAGAGTCGAAATCTGATCGAACTGCTTTCTTTTTTTTACCGTACAACGTGGTTATATGAGAATGTTAACCATACAAGGTGATAATATATTATTATGTTACCCATACGAGGTATTACTATGTTCATATGTTAACAGGTCACTATGTTAACCATACGAGGTGTAATATATTATTATACCAAGTTGTATACCTGGGTGGTAGTATACATATACATATATATTATACAGAGGTGGTAATATATTATTATATTATATACCATACCTTGTGTGGTTAACATAATATATTACTATGTTGGCCATACAAGGTAATAATATGTTAGCATGTTAACCATACAAGGTTATAATATGTGAGTATGTTAACCATACAAGGTGATAATATACTACTATGTTACCCATGCGAGGTATTACTATATTAATCATATGAGATGGTAATATATTATTATATTATACCAGGTGGTATACCTGGGTGGTATACATATATGTATATGTCATAACAAGGTGGTAATATATTATTATATTATATACCATACCTTGTGCCATTACCATAATATATTGCTATGTTGACCAAGCAAGGTGATAATATGTTAGTATGTTAATCATACAAGGTTGTCGTGAATATGTTAACCATACAAGATTGCCATGTGTGAGTATGTTAATCATACAAGGTGGTACCATGTTGCTATGTTAACCATACAGGGTGGTAATATTGGTAATATGTTAGTATGGTAATCGTACAAGGTTGTCGTGTGTGAATATGTTAACCATACAAGATTGCCATGTGTGAGTATGTTAACCAAACAAGGTGGTAATATGTTGGTATCTCAACCATACAGGGTGGTAATATCTGGTATGTTAACCGTACAATCTGATAATATAGCAATCAGATTACTGTTACAGAGTTATAATGCATTGCAGTATTTAACGAGGCACGACGTTCTCGCTAAGCTAATTTGACAATTTCGATTAAAAAAAATCATAACGCTGGTTTCAACGAATCCGAGACGAGAACCGCACACAATCGACGGACGATCGTGACATAAAAAAAACACCCTGTACGTTTCAGCATCGATCCAGTGTCCAAGTGTCATTAATCAAAGGCATTTTCCACGCATCCTCCCCGACCGTAGGCATCCGTGAAACTCCGAAGAAGATCGTTCGCGAAACCCGCCAGGAACGCGACTCGTGAGAAAGCCTCGAGACAAAATGGCGAAGGACAAAGGCGAGAGCAGGCTGCTGAAGTAATCAAAGCTGACCGTCGGGACACGAATTCCTGGTCCCTTTCAGTAGTTGTCTATTTCGCGAAGAAATAAAAGTGGCGTTCTCGAGGGCATTCGAGCGTGGGACGTTTTCTTCTTTTTGTTTCTTTTTCCTCTTTTTTTTTTTTTCTTTCTTCTTCTTCTGCTTTTTTTTCTCCTTTTCATACGGTCGCGAGGGCGGAATCGCGTTTCACGTCGCTCGCCGTCGGAATAATTGACCCAAATGTACCGCAAAAATAGCGGATCATAAATTACAGGGACGGGAAGGGGAGTGCACTTGACACGGCCCTGTCGCGACACGGTCAACGAAGCCGGAGAGACAGACGACGCGGCAGAAAAAGAGGGTTCCATTCAAGGTTACTCATTCTTCCGGCGTGTCCTCGTTTCGAGTGGTGACAATCGGGAAACTCGCACAAAGAAGGGATTGAGGGACGTAGGAAGTTGGACACCCCGGGGACTGGAAACGGATGATGAACGTATAGTTCGCACGTACGAACGGGGTTGAAGTTTGTTTTTGGGACGTACCAAGTTCTCGATGATACACTTTACACGAATCATACTGCAAACCACATACACTTCAGGAAAAATTAATTACGTTCTTCTAACTTGTGTAGGAAATAATATTTCGTATTTGCGGACAATTAATTTAAAGACATTTCTTATCCTCTATTACGTATTCATGTGTAGGTAAACACATATGTGTACTAAAGAAACTCACATTAATATTACAAACTCTAAATAATTTTACTAATATATAGGTACTAGTGTAAACTTTATGAATATTGTGCTCTAAATAATTTTACTGATATGGACATACAGTCGTGGACAAAATTAAGTGGACAGGTATCATAAATAACAAAAGGTAAATTGAATTAACTAATAATGCCTATAAATCAAAATTTTATTGCACAATTATATACATTAAATAAATGTTTTTTCAAGTCTACAAAAATATCTCACGTTCTAAATTTAAAATTTATTTACAACATTGTAATGAAACAAAACATTTTTTACATTTCTGCAATGTCCACTTAATTTTGTCCAGGAGTGTACTAGAGTAGCGTTTATCAATATTTCCAGCAAGCTCCAAATAATCCTACTGATATGTATGTAGGTGCTAAAGTTCCCTTTACAAATATTATAATCAAGCTCCAAATAATTTTAATCATGTGTAAGTACTACAGTAACCTTTATAAATATTGTAAGTTTTAATAATTTTACTGACATATAGATAGTGCTGTAACCTTTATTAATATTGCAAGCAACCTCTAAATTATAATGCAATAGTGATGTCAGAGTAACGTTTATTAATGTTGTAAACAGGCGCCGAATAATTTTACTGATATGTAGGTATCGTGGTAACCTTTATTAGCACTGTAAGCTCTAAATAACCCTACTAATTCCCAGTATACATGGTAAATGCTACATGTCATGGATGTTTACCTTGCGTCCATATTTGGGATGGTTGCGACCCAGCTTATGCGCGATATACGTACATGTAATATTAAAATATTACGAAATGAAGAACATGATATATGATACGTCAACGGAGAAAATAATTTTCATTCTTTTCTGTTTCTATGCAAATTGCTGTTACATCCAAGATAATGGTACAAATAGGCGCTTCTGAAACATTTCAGCAAACTCTTCCATCATATTCTATTCACTATTTCCTTCGTCTTTTGTCTATGATGCTTTTCGAGATAGAATCGGCTGAAACTTCAGGTTCCGAAGGTGAAAATAAATTTTCTATTCTGTGAAATATATCACGAATCGGACACCTGAAACATCATAGTAGTTGGGCACATAAAAAATCGAGGCAATAAGACGTCCAAATCAATCAAATCAATCAAGCGTTCGAGCGATCAAAGCGTTCAGACACCTGAGGAATCAAAACAGTCAGACATCTGAGAGATCAAAGTATTCAGACACCTAGAGAGACCAAAGCAATCAAGCACCTAAAAAATCAAAGTAGTCAGACATCTGAAGGATCAAAGCGATCGGACACCTAAAGAATCAAAGAAATCGGACATCTAAAAAGACCAAAGCAATCGGGCACCTAAAAACTCGAAGTAATCGGACACCTGAAAGATTAAAGCATTCGGTCACCTAAAACACTCGTTGTTAGCCGAAGGGCATTTATTGTAGATGCGCATCTGATCATTCGATATTAATTTCAACATGATAATCCGAAAGTTTTGATACAAACAAAATTATCACACTTAACCTGTTAAACCGGGAGTACACATTTGTTCAATTACTTTTTTGTACAATTACATGACTCTTGAAGGTTATACGATGGTATATAACCACGCTAGAATTGAATAGATATGACTAAGTATATGAAGCGACATATTCAACATATTAAGGTTTGCATAACGAATGAATTTGCACGAAAAAAGAATGTCACGCTCATGGAAATATTTCGTACCCAATTAACAGGTTAACCCCTTGAGCTGTAACAACGAGCTACACTCGTGACGCACTCGCAGTTCAAATCTAGTGAATTTTGTTTATATTTTTAATACAATTGAATGTTCATTTGAGTTTATTTGTAATTCTCACGGCCGAGGATTACTACAATCTTGATATACAAATTTTCTTTAATCGTTTTGATGTTGTAGCAATTAATAGTTTGTTATGTCCGACGCATTTGCCGAACAAGTCATAGCACAAGGGGTTAATTCAACACCGACGACGTGCCTAACCGCATCGATTTCTGGTTGCAGGTGACAGTCACGGCGCAGTTAAGTCACGCAAAAGCGTCGAACGCGAACGTCTTCTCCGGGTGATCGTTCGTAAACTGCCGACACCGCTACGTAAACCGGTGTACCCCAGAGTCTATATCAGCGCGAAAGCTGGCAATCGTCCGAGGGGACAAGAAACTTGGCAAGAGGCGTCGCCCTTTTCCCGTAGCGAAGATGAAGGCCAACCTGGTACGTCGTCTGGTTGGCACGTCCGTGACCTAAGGCCGGCGATCGGGTCTCTTCCGGTCGAAGAGGAGGAACAAGGCCAAGGTGGAACGCGGCTGCTGAGCATGACGACGATCGTGACTAGCTCCGAGGCAACCGAGGTGTCCTCGGTGAACGTGACTACCCTGTTGGACGCCATCTCCGAGGACAGTCAATTCGTGAACGGCAGTTACACGAACGAACAGAAGTGGTCGGTGGCAACCACCATAGCCAAGGGCTGCCTGTTGGGCTCCATCATCGTGACGGCGGTGTTCGGTAACCTGCTGGTGATGGTGTCCGTGATGCGTCACAGAAAGCTACGCATCATCACGAACTACTTCGTGGTTTCGTTGGCATTGGCCGACATGCTCGTGGCGATGTTCGCGATGACGTTCAACGCTAGCGTACAGATGACGGGCAGATGGCTGTTCGGCTACTTCATGTGCGACGTCTGGAACTCGTTGGACGTCTACTTCAGCACCAGCTCCATACTTCACTTGATGTTCATCTCGGTCGATCGTTACTACGCGATCGTGAAGCCGCTCAAGTACCCCATCATCATGACGAAGAGGCTGGCCGCGTACATGCTGCTGGCCTGCTGGATCATGCCGGCGTTCATCTCGTTCATGCCGATCTTCATGGGCTGGTACACCACCGCCGAGAACAGCGAGTACCGGCAGAAGCATCCGGAACGTTGCGAGTTCAAGGTGAACAAGGTGTACGTGATATTCTCGTCCAGCATCTCGTTCTGGATACCGTGCACGATCATGACGCTCACGTATCTCGCGGTCTTCAAAGAGGCCAACAGACAGGAGAAACAGATGCACAGCAGGATGGGCAACGTGATGCTGCTCAGCCACAGGCCCAGCAAGGATCTGAACAATCTGAACGGCGAACTGAACAGCGCCGGTTCGTCCAAGACTTTAACCTTGAACGAGATCAACACCGATCATCTGCACACACCCACCAAGGATAAGAATATCATGAAAATGAAGAGAGAGCACAAGGCTGCTAGGACGTTAGGCATCATTATGGGTACCTTCATAATCTGTTGGCTGCCGTTTTTCTTATGGTGCGTTTCATCCCGGGTTCACGGGACTTCTTCGTGGTATTGTCCGTGAATTTCGTGTCTTTCATGTATGTTAACCCGTTGTGTCTTACGTGGTGCAGAATGCTCGTGGAAAAGTTGTTCGGGACTTTCTGGGTATTGTCAGATTTTCTGATAACGCTGTCTGATCTTTGCGTTTGATTTCATTTCTTGCGTTACTTGTTGAGTACTTCGTTTCACGTGCTACTTTCTACGTTATTTTGATTCTTTTGATTTACTTTTTTCTTACTTGTGAGTGGTGGCTGGTTATGTGTTGGTTTGATAGGTAATTAGGGTAACACTGTTCGTGAATTCGATCCCATCTTTTTTTCATGTTACAACATTGCTCTCAAGTGATAGTATAATATTACCATGAAGAGACTGTGTCACAACTGAGATAAACCTAGCTTGGATGATAGAACTTGGTCTCTTTCTAATATTTTTTTGCTTACTAATTAATTTCTTCGGCATTTGTGTTATAACATACTACGTGGACAATAGACAGTACGTAGACAGACTATACTTGGCAAGCTTCAGATTATTAAATACATTTTGCAAAGCTGATCTCAAATCTCGAGCAATTGATACGAAGAGCAACATTGAATTCGAAATGCAAAGTCTAATCCGTGCGTTGTCCTGGCTTCCTTTCGTTTTTTGTTTGTTAATTGTAACTTACAAGTGGTCATACGTTTAATGTAACATGGAAATTGAAGAGACTGCTGACGCACATGAGCATCGTGCTCGTTTAACGGATTCAATTGCCCTCGTTAGGATAAGAAAACACAATTAAGTAAATACGACCATGGAGAATAATCATTTTGCGTGAAACAATGTTTAATTTCTATCGTACTGTCTCAAATAGAATTCTAAAAACGTCTGTTTGCAGTACTTCTGTTCTTAAAAATAATTTACAATATTTGTTTTTCGTTGCTTTCGAATGTTTATTGAAATTTTGAATGCTTTTTTTCTGTCGAAAGAAATGCGATTTAAGTTAAAGTTGATGTCAAAAGGTGGTATAAATTGCATCAGAAATTTGAAAAATATGTAATTTTGGCTCTATGAATTTAAATTCGTGTATCTTTTTATTTAAGAATTCGGAACATTTCAAATTAATAAATTCAAAAACGTAGAAATTTGTATGTTTAAAACTTTTCAGAAGTATACGCTTATAAACTACAATGCTATTTATTCTATTCTATTCTATTTATAGAATATAATCAAAAAAAAATTTTAGGGAAGAGTAGAGAAGCAATAAAATAATTCAGTTGAATAACGAAGATAATAATATAAACACGAAATAAATTTAAAAAAAAACGGCACAAAGAGGCTAAATTGAAACCAATACCAAATTTTGTTTTTCTATACTTCTATATTTTCCAATTCAAAGGAGATCTTATTTCGACAACTATTTTACTCAGAATGACTGATAATTGCTCATCACTATCATCGCACAGTATGCAATCCTGAATGGGTTAAATTAAATCCAGACTTAAATGGAGCACCCTATATATTACTTTGTTCACATAAAACGCAAAAACATGAAAAAGCTAGGATACAACCAAGTTCATTTATCCACCCGAAATCTATAAACGGAGCACGAAATCTACAGGATGCCCCAAAAAAGGCGAAGAAGTCGAAAATGGGAGGTAGGGGGGGGCATTCTGAACAACTTCCTTTGCAAAAATGTCGGATGAGGTTTCATTTTTAAATAGTTGAACAACTTAAGAAGTTGTTTAGAATGACCCCGCCTACCTCCCATTTTCGGCTCCACTATTTTTGAGACATCCTGTAGCATCATAAATCACAAAAGGGGCAACGTAAATCAAAAGATCGAAACCTTAAGTCCACGTCGGAATATCGCATCTCGTCCTGACACAAAGGGCTCCTATCTGCCTCGCCAGTTATCCAGGCATGTGCCCTCCGGGCACGGAATGCCCGTCCGTGTCACGGCGAGCGATCCGCTGCAAGTTTGACCCTGTCCAAAGGGTTAACCTGCAGATTCTCTTATCGAACGGTTCGACGGAAGTTGCGAACATTGCCGTAAGCCGAAATCTCTGTCTGTAGGTACGTTATCACGACATTGTGCGGCGAGACTTGCCCGTGTCCCGACATCGTGATCGCGTTACTGTTCTGGATCGGATACACGAACTCTGCGCTGAATCCGCTGATCTACGCGTACTTCAACCGTGACTTCCGAGAAGCCTTTAAGAACACATTGCAGTGCGCGTTCTGTTCGCTCTGCAGACGAGAGCCGTCCGATCTCGAGGCGCTCGATTTCCGTCGGCCGTCCCTAAGGTACGATCTGGTCTGACACATCGAGGTACGCACTACATTCTATCGCTTTCTTTCTTTACCCCTTCTCTATTTGTTTCCCTTCCCTCGAATCTGCCAGGTGATTATCCAGAAACGGGTCTTGTTCGCGCTCTGTCCACTGTAACGCGTGCACACCTGAGATCATTAGTACTTTCGCAAAGCGATGTACACCTCGTCACCCAGGAATTGACGCGTGTGGAAGTTGAAATGAAATGTAAGAAGTACGTCTATCGTGTATCCTTCGAATTTGATACCGATCGCCGACTACCGATTGTTTATATTCTTTGAGTCAACTGGTATGCGAGACCAAGCTAACCTACAGGTCATCTGCGATTTTGTTTTAATTAAAATATGTTATAGTCTATGCGAAATTAGGGGGGGTTTAAGTCATCATTTTGCCGGTGTCGAATTTGTTTAAAAATTACAAGCCTTAAAAATTTGCAGTTTTTGCCTATTGAAAATAGACATCGCTTACGAATTTTTGTCTCAAAAACTACTCGTTCGATTGAGCTATATTTTTTTTTTATTCATAAAGGATTCTGATATCGTAGCAATAATTAGCTCTGATTGGCACAACTGGTGAAAAATGATTGGTTTAATGGTTCGACACAAAATCATAACGTCGCTAGTGACAACGTAAGAGCATCTTCACAAAATCTTCTTAAGAACTTCAAAGATTATTTAACCCTTCTTTAAAGGTTATTTTTACCGTGGACAGAGTATATCGGCTCTGAAATATGTTTTATTAATGAACATTAAATAATGTTGTTGCCAACAGGCCTTAATTCTGAAGATATCGAGCTTTAAAGCTTTAAACAAGCTATGTAACTAGTTACAATGCTGTTATTAGATCGATATGTACAGAAAAGGCCTGTTCAAAGTGTTGACTATGATAACGTATTTCAACGTCATCATATTGAACAAATTCAACATATTTCAAGGTAATAAAAGTCCTGTATTATGGATAATGACCAAAGCTGCTCTTCTTCGATGCTTTTGTTCCTACGCAAACAACGTGAAATAGGGGTAAAATTGTACTTTGTTCGATCGAACATCGAAATTGGAAATTGTATCGTCGCTAGACCTCTTTTACCATTTTTGTGCATATCATACATGCACGAGATTCGTGATTACTTGATTCGTCAACATCTGAATGTACGTTCAAAGCTGAACCGTTTTAAAAATATTTTCCGTTCGCTTGCTTCGCAATATTTTCCGCAAAAATCAGCGGCTGGGTGGAAGCTCAGTTTCGCTCGAAAGTTCAGTTTCATTCGATGTTTGAACTTTGTATCGGTCTAGCATATTTTTCGCGGAATTTTACGAACAAGTTATCCCCCTATCTCACGCGGAAATTGCAAACACGGAAAGCCGTCCTTAAAATACACCCTGTGTTTACCTTGATGAAAATGTATCCTCGATAGAAAGTTGATCCGGTGAAATCCGATGGGTTGTTTTGACGGTGATTCGAGTATACTGGAGATGCATCTTGTGCTCAAACAGATACCGTTTAGTCGTGCACACCGATTATTCGATCGTTAAAATTCAATCGATAGTATCGCCGATACGTATTTTACTGTCCCGGCTTCCTACTTTTTATTCGCGATTTTTACCGTCCGTTTAAACTTTGATCGTAAAACAGTTGTAATGAAAATAAATTACCCGGAAACTACACGAACACGCGTAACGATAACATATTGGAGCAATTTGCAATTCGCGAGGTTGCACGATACATAATTGCTGGATTAACAGCGTTTCAGCGAAGCTCGCAATTTTTCTGAAATTTTGCATTTTTTTAAACAGCCATTGATTATCGAGATAAGTACTAACTTTGACTTTTCATTAAGTGTATGCAAATTCAAATGTAAACATTCCTGGAGAACGATTTTCGTAGTCAGCACAAGAAGGTTGCAAGATTCTCATACGCCATAAAATCGTGAAGATTAAAATAAAACAATATTTAAATTGAATTAAATTAAGTAACGTTTAAATTTGATAAAATTAGACAACATTTATATCTAATAAAATTAAACAACATTTTTATTCAATGAAATTAAACAACAGTTGTTTCCTTCATTCGAATATCAATTATAATTTTGTGAGCTTAGCTAAATAGCTGTTCCACCAAATAGAACTTGAATAGATGCTTTACAAGATTGGATACTTTCTTGGCTTTGCAAGGTGGTTAACACTAGATTTACGAACGATTAATGACCATTTATATTCCAATTTAAACTAACAAAAGAATTTTTGTAAGATTTTTGTAAGATACAAAAATAATTAATTAATTGACAGAAGTTTGTCACTAACTTTCATAATTTAAAATAAGAAATCTAAGATCTGTCGTTTTGACTGGTTCTGTAAATCCAGTGTCAAATACCAGATTTTCAAATAAATCTGCAATTTGCCACTGTAGTTCCCTTTGCAAGCTCCAAGTATACTTGTTCTCCATCGTCGTGCAACTCTCGAGAGATTCGATCAAACAAGTAGGACTCGAATCGTCTCGAACCCATCGCTACCCGTAGATTAAAGACAATCTGAGCGACGAACAATTTCAATCCCAACCCGCATGAAAGCCGCTCGTTCGAACAAAACGTATTGGTGCCATTCTGTGTTTCTGCTTGCAGGTACGACGACCGCACTAAGAGTATATACTCGGAGACGTACATGAAGCACGTCGACCGACGAAGATCGAGCGAGTTTGGTAGCAGTCTCTGAGATGAGAGTCTCGTCTTTGTACCGTAAAAGACCGCATCCGCGTAAAAGACACGTATAAATACGTATACCCACCTAAAAACACATCAGTACCGTCGCCTATATACGCACGCAACAAAATGGACGCGTACAATTCGAGCGTACACGCGCAGAGCGGGTTGTTCACATTCGCCATCTTGCCAAAAAGAGAAGGAAACCACGAATCTCGTCGAATACTCGCGTTGTTCATCGGCCTCGTGTGCTTCTTGCTTCGTAAACCAGGCGTTCGTGTCGCCTCGATCCGCGATTTTGTCTACGCGAGACAATTTTCTGAATCGTTTTTCACGAAATCGAGAATCGACTTTCGGTGTGTGTCGTCGTTTGGGACCATCTACTTGACGCGTTCGTCGGAAACGATCAATGCTGCGGATCTAATACTCAAATAAAGGATACTCTGACACTTTGAGGGTCGCTGTGATCGTTCTCGTGTTTGCTTTTTGTATACGATGATTCGATGCATAGTCCAGTTGAGATTCGTACCTCTTCGTCGACGTTGAAATTAATTCCTGGTTAGCGTAAATGCTGTAACTTGCCATAATTCTGAGGTTCAAATGCTGGTCCAATATTTTTATTTCGTATTTTTCAAAGTATTTGTCAATATTTTGAAATTTGCTGATGAATTCAATGATAAAACTGTAGATACATGGATGATTTGCTGTGACGACGCAATTCAAATGTGGTCCAAACTTATTTCACGATGTATAATTATTCATAGCGGAGCTAGTCCACGAATGTGCAAAACTGTATCATAAAGAACTGATGTCCTCCACAGCAACTACATTGAAAGTAACATACAGACAGCAAAGTAATAATTAAAAATAATATTCAGGCAACAAAGCAACAGCTAAAAATGATATTCAGATAGCAAGTAACAACTAAGAATAATACTTAGACAGCAAGTAACAACTAAAAATAATATTCAGACAGCAAAGCAATAACTAAAAATGATACTCAGATAGCAAAGTAATAATTAAAAATGTTATTCCGACAGCAAAGTGTCAACTAAAAATAATATTCAAACAGAAAAGTAACAGCTAAAAATAATATTATGACAGTAAAATAACAGCTAAGAATAATATTCGCACAACAAAGTAACATGTAAAAATAATAATCAAACAGCAAGGTAACAACTAAAACTAACATCCTAACAGAAATTAACTGAAAACGCAGCCAGGCAGAAACTTAACTGAAAATAAAATCCAGACAGCAAAATAATGATAAATAACGTTTAGGCGAGTTCACAAAATTCTCAACAAAACTAGCATCAAACACCGCATCATCCAAAATTGCATTAGAACATTCATGTTGCACAAACATTCTCAACAGAAAGCAATAAATATCCAAGAACATACAATCTATCTGTTCGAAAGTTATCGCACACGCAAGATGTAAAATTACTTGATAAAAATTTATTGTAAGCCGTGTAAAATTTTGTTAGCGACTCTAATAAGATGGCGGGCTGATTTCGAAGCAGCGAATGTCTCGTTAAAGCTGCAACACGAGCGAAATCAGTGTACTCATCGCACAAATCGGGATTCGGTCGTGAAAGCGGGAGCACACGTGGCCAGAGGGCATAGGGACAAACGGGAACCGGGTAACGAAACACAGGTGCACACCTGAAACGCATCATCATTGCCAAAGATAGTATTTTTAAGCGAACTTTACACGGATCAGAAGACACGTTTCACGCTGGAATCGATCGATCGACGAGCGAAATACCGGAAATCAAGGGATAATTTCGTTCATGAACCAATTTCCAGGCTGTCTCCTTCGACGGGAAGAACGAAGATACTGGTTGGGCGAAGAGAACGGATCAGCGAATTGACCAGTTCGTCAGATTCTTGTATTTAGATTCGACGAATATCGAATAGAGTTTTGGAAAGATCAGGATCATTGGCGTAACTAGGATCTTTCGAGCGGAGATCATTTTTCTTGATGTATTGGTAATTTAGAGGTAATGCCGGAGATATGTCGGACGAAATATAATCGGTGATTTGGGGATTTCGATATGTGGGGATGCGTAGGTGTGGATATGTTGGGAATTTAGAAACTAGGGAATTTAGGAGTTTGGGGATTTGAAAATATGAAAAGTTGGGGATTACAAGATCAAAGTTATAAAAATCCTTAGATCTACGGACTTCTAAATCCCCAAATTTCTAAATCCAAAAAATCGAGATCCCATAATATGTCAATGCAAAAATTCCTGAATGTCGAAGTCTGTAGACTTTCATACGCAAAAAGAACTAGAATCCTCGTACAAACAAAACTCCAAGTCTCAAAATCTCTAAATTCCACAATTCACAGATTATCAAATTTGTAAATCCAACACGGTATAAGTTTCACAGTATATAATACAAAATATTCCTAAATCTGGAAGTATGTAAGCTTCAAAAATATCTATATACAAGAATCTCTTTATCTCAAAGTCCCCATACACAGAAATCTCTAAATCACCAAATCCTTAAATCCAAGGAAACCAAAAATGTCTAGATCCCAAAGTACATGAATCCAAAAATGTCTAGATCCCAAAATACATAATTCCAAAAATGTCTAGATCCCAGAATACATAGAACCAAAAATGTCTAGATTCCAAAACACATAGACCCTAAAATGTCTAGATCCCAAAATTTATGAATTAAAAAATGTTCAGATCCCAAAATACATAGATCAAGAAATATTTAGATTACAAAATGCAGGGACGCAAAAGACCCTAAATAGTGAAATACGCGAAACAAAGAACCCTATATTCCTAAGTACGTGAAAGCAGAAAACCCTAGATCCAAAAATGTACGGACCCAAAAAACCCTATATCGCAAAACACACGAAACAAAGAACCCTATATCCGTAAGTACGTGAAAGCAGAAAACCCCAGATCCCAAAATTCACAGACGCAAAAAACCCTAAATCCTAAATTACATAAATCTAAAAGTCCCTGGATCAAAAGATCCATTAATGCGAAATATCTCTCCGGTACCTACAACTAAAAATTCCCGAACCACAAATTTCTTGAATCCGACATATCTGTCGGTACCAAAAGTATTAAAAATTCCAAAGTTCCAAAATCCTTACGTTCCGAAATATTGCAACTAATTAGCGAACTCTCGAATTCTGAAAAATTCCAATATCATCGGTTTCCCATAATCGAGAAACGATTTCCCTCGTCTAGGGAACCACATTTCGCTCTCGATCATGGTTAACTTGCCGCGATCGAACGGAACTTTTAGCGTAGACTCGACGAGAATTTTTGCGAGATATTTGGGTCATTCCGGTTCCTATCTAGTTACGCCAATGCCCGGAACTCGAATCGCTCTTGAAATCGCTTCTGTTCCCGTGCCTCTTTTTCACTTGAAGCGAATGCAAATGTATATATAACGAAGAGGCACGGAGAAGCTCGTGTTTATGGAACAAGCATTCGAGTTTGATTGGCAGATCGAGAGCTCGATGCACGCTTTTGGCGATCGAGTGGACGGCGTATGCAATAAATAAAGATGACGCGTATAGATAACCGTTTCCGACGATCGACGATTTCGCGCCGATCAAAATTTTGAAGGGCCAGCGTGGAAAAGACCGATTCTTCGACGAGAATATTTTTCCCGTTTCAAATGCTCGCCGCGAAGAACGTTTTATTGTATGTTCGTTTTGTCGTTCGTTTCCACCAATGATCGATACCGTCGTCAAATCGCGTGTCATTCGGTCGAACTCAATTTTTTTAGACACTGAAAATTAGACAAACTGTTTTCTTCTTTTAACACGATGTGATAAGGTTCCTAGAACCTGTCCTTAGACAGTATGTATATTTTTTTTTTTTTATTTTTATCGTTGAAACGTTGTCTAGTATCATTTCGAACAATTTTTGTATAGAGCAGTTTATATTTTATTAGGAACGTATGTTTATGGAAAATATGCGAGCACGATCGAGAACTGTTCTATAAATTCGATAAAATATTTAATTTTTTATTGCAGTATTTCATATTTAAAATTACTAGTACAGATGTAATTAAAAATACTTCATTGTGAGATCATTTTGTGCGATGTGGATTTTATCTGATTATTAATTTTCTTGCGTATTGTTAAATTTCGGTGATATTTGCATATTTTGTGCAACCATACGTTCGTCGTAAAATACAATCTATTTTGTACCGACGATTAGGGTAATCGGTGTGATTTACGTACAGGTAAATTCGAACGTAAGACGGTGTATGATTTGAAATCGTTGTTACTGTTCATGTTTGATTGTTTCCTTTAAAGTTGCGTCTGTTTCTAAGAAATTTTTGTATTTTATCGCGGTAGCGTTTACAGTTCGTTGTTACCTTGATTTTAAGAAAAGAGATATTTATAATTGTAATCATATCAATAATTTCTTCTCGTTGCGTATTTGTGAAATGGGCTTCCTTTGAAGAAATTGCAATCATCGTGTAAAATTTTAAGAAACGACATAGTGATAATTAAATGTGATTGAATCTACTCTTTTAATTCTTATTTACTGCTTAATTTATTATTAACGTGGATCCAGTGAAAATTTCGCGTAATTTAGTAACGTATCTGTGATCGACGCGTTCGTGTTGCAAAATGTTTAAAACTTATTTAAAACAGTAATTTTCGAATTACTATTAATTTTAATTCGGGTATGATCAAGTGGTGTTTCGAGAGTGATGTGTTATTATCAATTTTTTATTATATTGTTAAACATCCAAAGTTAGATCAATCGAAATTTGTAGGTTTTCAATTTTTTTCATTTTCAAATTGTTCGAGTTGTTTGCAAATTAAAAAATTTTATGAGCTGTAAATTGCTGAATTTCTAAATTTTATTAAGGATTTTTTAAATCATATTTGTAATTTGTTAATTCAAAACTATTACCAATCCCCACGTGTTCGAATCCTTGAATTATCAAATTCTGAACTTTCCTCATTCTAAAATTTCCAGATTAACATATTCTTAAATTTCCGAAACTCCAATTCCAAACTTCATCCAATCCTAAACTCTCGCATTTCCGATTCTCGAATTTCTTAAATCCTTGAAAATTTCAATGGACCTACAAAATAAAATCGAAAACACTATCTGTCAATGGGAGAAAACACTTGTACTCGAGTACCACTCGATCCTGCCTGACGTAATTAGTCAAATTAGAAACGAAGTATTTTGTAACGAGTCGTTTACGGTCCCCAAAAATTCTCTATTTATTTAAACGTCACTTTTTTAATTCGTGCCACTTATCCACCGTCGAAGGGTGTTTCGCTCCCTCGAACTTCAATTCGAATTAATTGCAGTTTAACTGCAATTCAAATAAATTGAACTTTAATTCGAATTAATTGGAGATTAACTTTAATACTAATTTATTTGACTTTAATACGAGTTGATTGGAATGCAATTTTAATACAAATTTATTGAACTTTAATTCGAGTTAATTGGAGTTTAACTGTAATTGAAATTAATGCAACTTTAATTCGAGTTAATTGGAGTTTATCTTTGATAAAAATTTATTAACCGTAACACAACTTGATCAGACCTTAATTCGAAATAATTGGATTTTAAGCGTGATTCAAATTAATCGAACTTTAATTCGAGTTAATTGTAGATTAACTTTAATACTAATTTATTAGGCGAGTTAATTGGAGTGCAATTTTAATAAAAATTTATTGAACCTTAATTCGAGTTAATTGGAGTTTAACTGTAATTCAAATTAATCCAACTTTAATTCGAATGAATTGAAGTTTAACTGCAATTCAAATTAGTCGAATGTTGATTCGAGTTAATTGGATAAAAATTGATGGAACTTTAATTCGATATAATTGGATTTTAAGCGTGAATCAAATTAATCGAACTTTAATTCGAGCGAGTTGAGGCTTATCAATTAAATTAGTCGAACCGATCAAACGAATTGATTACCGGAAAAGGAACGACAGACAATGAAAAATGAACGGCGTGTCCTCAACTGAACGAGCAGAACAAATAACGGGACGGGACGAATGGAAAGAGCGCAACAATTATGTGTCGATAATAAAATAATCTCGCGGGAAAACCGTGAAAGCTGAAAAACCAATGCAATAATGTCGCTTCGTTAGGGATATCGTTAGATAAGGCTTGGCAGTAATTTAATTCCTCGCACGTACACGTACTTTAAGTCGTTAATTAACGTTAAGTTAATTTATACCTCATCGTTGAAACGTCGTTTATCGCGTACTCGTTTCGCATCGAAGTCTGACAATTTTAATCGAGAATGACAACTGTTATATTATGTATTGTTCATCGCGTCACTACCTTTACTTTCTGTTCGATTTCTTATACCCTATTCCTCGACTTCCATCAAATTCATCGTTCCTCTGTGATAGAATTCGTCAACATCGTCGTGCACACATTTTGTAAATAGCTTGTAAATATCGGCTTCGTTTCGTACGAAACGGTGTCTTTCATGGAGAAATTGTAGCCTGCGTGGATCACTAGTTAATAAATCAGCGATGGACGAAAGTGTATCGAACGGGTATCGTGTTTCGTTGTGATTTCAATAAAACATAAATCGTTCCGTTTCACATTATTCGAGACGCGAGAATGTTTTCTGATTTTGTACCCGTATTTTCCCGGGAATTAATTAATGAATTCTTGGTAAGAATTTTTATTCTCCGACGAATTTCAATCGTTATCAGAATTTTAATTAAATTAATTGTATTTCGCGAGAATTTCGATTCTCGCGAGAATTCTAATTAAATTTATTCGATTTTTGGTACGTTTTATTCGACGAGAATTTTCATTCTTGTACGAATTATGATCGAATCGATTTGATTTTGCTGGAACTTTGATTAAAATTTTTTTCATCGTGAATCGAAAGAAAGAATAAAGATTCTGACGAAGAATGAAATTTATCGATTACGAAGGGTGATTAATTTATGTATGATTTCGGATCTAGGTCGACACGAGTTGTTCGAAGAGTTTATTTTTTATGATTGTACGTCATCGAGATATTTTCTTTTCTCTTTTTTTTTTTGGTTAAGATTGTGTGTAACGTAATCCGAAATGAATTTATTCAGTTGGATGTAACATTGTGATAATCAACGATTGATTTTTAATTTTGTAAACTTTCCGTTTGAATGTGTATTAATTTCAGCCGTTACGTTTGTTTCGTTGATGGAATTTTAATAACGCGATGCGAAGAATCCTGTACAATCGATTTGTCTACATATCTGCATGTAAACATACTCTCATTCGCATTTTTTAACAACGAAGATATGTTATGGAATATTCGTTGTTTCGTATTCATCTCTTTTTTTGTATCGGTTCAATGAAAATAAAGCTTGATTATATTTCAGTCAGTATACTTTGTTTTCTTTTTCTTTCATTGAGTTTGTTTCATGTATGTTGCACATTCTGACAACAAAATTATTATTTTCATCGATACCAGGTGCGATTTTTAATTAACCGAACGACTCAATTAAAAACCGAGTATGTTGAACAAAGTTTTCTGTTCAACATTTCAATGGAAAAGGTTCAGTCGATTTTGTAAAAATTTTTACGTTGCTCATTTTTATATTGGTAGGTTAATTTTTCAAATTTCTAAATTTCTGGGTTCCCAGGTTTTCCAGGGAGTGAAAAATTTGGGAATTAGAAAATTTGAGAATTTAGAAATTTGGAAAGTTGTAAATTGGAAAATGTGGAAGTTTGGGTATTTGTGAATTTAGGAACTTGAAAGCTTCAAAATTTGACAATTTTTTAATGTAGAAATTTGGAAAGTTGAAAATTTCAAAATTCAGAAATTTGGAAAGTTGGAAATTGGAAAATGAGGGAATTTGAGAATTTAGGAATTTGGGAACTTGGAAGCTTCAAAATTTGAACATTTTTTAATGTAGCAATTTCGAAAAATGGGACTTGGAAATTTGAGAATTCAGAAAAAAATTCAAAATCGTAATATTTCGTAAGTACAATACAGATAAAGCATTTATTACAAAGATACATTTTTAATTATAACCCCAACACTGTTCCAAATTACCGGAAGGATCTAAATAACTGTAAAAAGATACAATAAAAATTAGCAAAGGAGAAAAAATTGATGATTTACCCTAAAATAAAAACGATTCACATTCAACGATTCATAGAAAAAATAATCATTTTTTGATGATTTTCTCTTATATTTCATTCTACTTCCTTTATGTCTGTATTCAATTAATTCTACTTCCTTCGATTCAATATTCTTACGTTATATGCCACACAATCAACATTTTTTATCAGGACAAACTCACTTATCAAACTTACCAACATTCCAACAACAAACATCAAAGTTTCACTATAAAATCAACCAATACAAAGAAACAAAGTCGTAAATCGAAGACGCACGATTTTTCTCGTTGAATAATGCAACGGAAGCGATTAAGCGGATGAATAATCGGGACAGGCTCCCAATAAGGATAATTGTCACGACTAATTAATGCGATCATGCTGACACGAACGTCGAGGAGGCGGTGACAAACTGCTATCAACGAAACTCAATGATCGAACCACCTAAAAACGTGTGCTTCAATTCTCCGGGAACTCGATCTAAAAACTGCGTGGACGAACGTCTTCACAGAACCAATTGACACGTTTACTGTCATAGTGAGAAAACTCGTGTAATAATGAATTATTACATTTTCATTCTTAACATTGGGAATAATTAATTTTCAAATTCGAAATTTATATTCGTCATCTCACAGAATTGGTTTATTATTGTACTACTTGATATTATTCAAATTTGATGTTTATATTGGTGATCTTGTAAAATTGGTTTATTATGCTATTTAACATTTTTAAATTTCATGGTTATATTGGTGATTTCATAAACTGAGTGTATCGATGCTACTTGGCATTTTTAAATTTGATGTTCATATTGATGATTTCGTAAAATTAATATATTACATATTACTTAACATTTTTAAATTTCATGTCTTCACTATACCTCGCAAAATTAGTATATCATGCGGACACTTTCAAATATAATTTTTGTGTTGTTACTTTCACAAAATTGCTACTTAACCTTATCAAGTTTGACGTTCATATAGGTGAACATACACGTGTAATTCACTCACAAAATTAATATAACATTTTCAAATTTTATTCAGTTACAATTTTTACAATTTTATTCAGTTTAGAATTTGTTAAAAATGTGGTTATTAATATTCTTGCATTTGTGATTTTGATATTCAACATTTGATATTAAGTAATATTCTTTACTGTACATTTTATCTGCAACAAATTCCTGAATAACATAATCAAACAAATTCCAAATATTCACATTCCAAAACATCCAAATCCGCGGAAAAATCATTTTTTCTTTCCACTTATTAAATACTTTATTAATCGTTCATTTTCCGCGGTCAGCGTGTTAAAACGATCTCATAATACAGTTAATATTATACTCTACGATCGGGGCATAATTTTTCCCCCAAAATTGAAAAGCTACGAATGTAAATAACGAGGGAAACATCGTTAAAAAAGTTGCAGAGGAAACAAGAGAATTGGGAGAGCGAATCTTCACGAAATTGTAAAAATGCGGCAAAGAAAGAAGAAAACAGTTCGTTGCTATTGTAACGAAACAAATGGGGCTGGAGTACGGCGGAATATGGGGTAGAAATGTGTGGAAAGGTATTGTTAAAAATTTGCTTTGTTTCTGCAGAAAGTTTCATATGATTATGGGACACAATGGGAAAGTAAGAAGTATCGAACAAGAAAGAGCCTGAAACATATTTTACGTGCGAGGCCTAATAAAGCTTTAAAGAAACATTTTAGACATTTAAGTTACGAAATTGTTGCAAATGAAATGGCAGACTTATTAATAATATCAATCGTTATCAAGTGCACGTTTTTGGTCGTAGCTGCTTATTTGGCTCGAATATACAATGCACCTTCGAAACACGTATGTTTCAATCAAAATTTGTTAAACAACGCGATATTGGGCTGTATTCTCTCAAATGTTTGATTAAATTACCGGTAACTGCTGTTCACGTTGAAATCCGCGAAGGAACAATGCACCAATTTCGCTGTGATTATGGCTGCCAATCGGCCATTTTGCATTCAGAATACTAATGAAAGGTTTATATTGTCATTTCCGTTAAACTTCGCGCTCTACATTGACATACTAGGATATGTTTTGCGATCTCTCTGCAGCACGAAATTGGATGCTTGTTACAATCCATTAAGCCCGCCATTTTGTATTGAAAATTACAGTACAATTTCGATCGTAGATTCACAAATAGATAACGAGTAATATTTTGAAGAACCTTTTCATTGTTGAATCGTGGCAAATTAATATTTGTATATTTTGTAATTAATTATTTATTATATAGGATGTCTCATTAAAATATTGCACTGTAAACATTTTGTTACGCAATTCGACAAATAAGAGACTGTTCAATAAAGGACATTCATCTTGAAACTTCGAAACAACCAACATTAACATTATGTGATATTTTGGCTATTATTTTTATGTACACATTTATGTATTTACGTACACATTTTATTTGAACGCCATTTTTCGATAAGGACATTACATCGTGTAATAGAAACACGAACGAAAGACTTAACTTATAATCTTCTGCGACGAAATCGTATGAAACATTTTATGTTTTTAATCCGTAGTTTTAGCCTGAGCGAATAGGAGAGCGAAGCTTTTCGATTTTTGTCATAAAATCTTGAATGCCATTCAATGCGCAACAACTTCATTAAAATCGAACGAATGCGACATGTACCTTCTGTAATTTGTATTTCTTCTGAATTATTTGAACTCTCAGTTTCGTATTTTGATTCTTTCCTTCTGAATGGAAAATCGGAGCGTTTGAAACGTAAAAGGTGATTGCAAATTGTCCGTTTCGATCGTAATGCAATATCAACGACAAAAGAGCATTTTCCTCGTTCGCGTTGAGTCCCTGTGATTCCGAACGACGAGCAAGCAATAATACGATAATGTGTGTGATAAGTAAAGTAAGCTGTTTCGAATCATCGCCAGTTTATCGTCTATTTGTAACGCTAAGAGCGCGACGTATCATCGGCGGCCATTTTGCGAGCACGCGGACATTTCGTGGTAAACCCGAAAGCGTCGGGAATTAAATGAAAACTGTACAGAAGGTATACAAATGTTTCGACAAGTTGAACGTACTTTTTAGGGTAGGTATTTTAAATGTGTCGCAATAAATACATTAATAGGAGATCGTGAACGTCGATATGAAAGTTTCGAGGTTTGTAATCGTAATAGAATGCCGGATCGACGCGATCGTACGTCGAGAAGAATTCAATTTATTGTCAGAATAAGACCCTCAACGCTTTGGTCGAACATTTTATATCAAATTTATTTTAAGCACAAAATTATTTCAACTAAAACGTGAAATCAACTTTTGCAAAAATTGAGTTTGAAAGCGAAAATATTTTAGATTTCAAATTTAAATTGCATCTCAAGGTGATAATACTGATTTTAAATTTGAAGTTTGAGTTGAGTTTCAAGTAAACAGTAAATTTGATCTTCGAAAAAGTAAATTTGAGAATATTTTATACTTGAAATTTAAGTAGAAGGTAAATTTGATTGGAAACATTCGGTGTCAGAATGAAAATGTTTATTTTGGTCTCGAAATTTAATTTGAATTTCAAGCAAAGACTATATTAGACTTCTGTAAAAATTCAGTTTGAGAATACAAATATTTTAGACTTAAAATTTAAGTTGTTTTTTGAGATAAAAAAATTAATTTTGAAATTTCACTTAAATTTCGAGATGAATATATTGATTTTTATATTTTACTTAAGCTTCAAAATGAAAATATTAATTTCAAACTTAGATTTTAACTTAAATTTCAAGTAGAATGTAAATTTGATCTTCAGAAAAGTAAGTTTGGGAATGAAAATATTTTATACTTGAGATTTTATATCAAGATTCAATCGAATTAAAAAATGTTTCTCTCAAACTTAATTTTTAACTTCATTACACAACTGAGAAATTATTGTGAATGGAACGTACATCAATAAATTTCTTTATTGAAACTGGAAATTGTTAATTTAATATCCGCTAATTACATGGAAACTCAAAGAAATGATATAGTTATATAAATATACTAAAACAATCGACAAATTCTGTATTTTGTTCACGAAACGATGAATTATGGTTACTTTGAACTTATTGTTAGAATATCGTCGAAAGTTATTCTTCTCGGTGTGCGATATTAAACGCGTTGCACGCTGATTCGCAGAAACTGCAAGCACAGAATTTACGGAAATTTTACAGCATTAATCAAAACTTTGAAAACTCCTCACCGATTGAAAAATATTCGCTGTTGTGCTGTAACTTGTTGCATCCAGTTTATGTTTGTTCGTTAATACCCATCGGTGCACACGGGAATTGGACAAAAAGTTTCCGGATTTCAAAATAATGCACCGGTTCAAATAAATTGGAATTAAAATTATTCACAGAATTCAAATAGTTTCATTATTGAAATATTACCGATTAAGATCGATCGATGTCATATATTAAAACATTTCCGTTTAAAAAGCTCGAAGTAGCACGAATACCAATTACAGTGAATTGAAATTAGAATAAATTGAACAAAATACTTAAATTTATGAAGTATAAAACTGAAGATCATTCATATAAATGGAGCGATTCAGTAAATCGATTTAACAAAATTTAAATATTTATGTAGACTTTAAGCGAAAGCAGAAAGATTTTTCTAAACAAATACCTGCTCAATTTTATTCCTTAAAAAGCAACATTGTAAAAATGATCGTCAACCTTGTATTGGTAGAACTTTTTTAAATTTTCAAAATTTGATTCCATCGGTTTGCAAATTGCATTTTCCTTCAATTTAATTTTAGTGTACATATAAACTTAACGATTGAAGGTATTTTTCTCACATGTTTAAGAATAATTTAAAAAATGATCCAGATAAAAGGATGTGATTATTTCTACATACAGTATCTATACACAATTGGCTATTTCTACATACCCATATGTGTATGTAGAATACACATGTGGCTATTTATACATACAGTATGTATACACAATTCGCTATTTCTACATACGATATGTGTATGTAGAATACACATGTGACAATACACATATATGTATACACATATAAGTATATACAATATTAATAAAATGACATAATAAACGATTCACTTAACATGACATTACTAACAAAAATAACTAAACTCGCTAACTTGTACACATACTATATGCATAACTAGCCAATTGTGTATACAAACTGTGTCTATAAATAGCTACATCCTGAAATTCGATCGAAATTTTGACGAATATCATCATCCACCGCGACAAAAATACTTACTAATAATAATTAACAGCAATAATATCCGTAGTACGAATCAATATACAAATATCAACGATCCATTTAAAAAATGCAATTTCTCACGCGATGAATCAATTTTCACCCAGTCGAAGACTTCTCGGTGTCTTTCTTCTTTCCTTTCAACCTGCTTAAGTATACCCGTTAAAGAAATGGCGATTTCCATCGTAAAGAATACACGGGGGTAGAAGAATTCCTCCAAATGAGATACCGCCAGCCGCAAAAAAAAAGAAGATACAAAGACTCGGGTCTTATTCCGCTACGCGAAAATACAATGGCTTTTTGTTCCCGTTAAATCCGACGCGGACGATTCGCTGTTTGAAACGGAGACGTTCTCGCGAGGAAATATTCTCGCTTACAAACGGTAGAAACCCCTATAGAATGAGAAAACATTCAGTAGCAGAAAGCCGATGAAAAATTCGCGTTTCCTTTGTCACTGATTATTTCAATGGGCTCGATTGTGCGCCGAGGTTGTAATTGCTTGTTCGCTGTATCGTGCTCGGCCGCATTGTGTACATGTTGCGTGCAAAGGAAAAAGAAATTAGCGATTTCCAGAAAATTTTATCGAGCCTCCAACAGGATATTAACGATACATTAAAAAACGTATAAAACGTTAGAAAACGTTATGGGAGCTTCGAGGTTTGTGTATTCATTTATTAAAGATTTTATGTATCGTGCACAGAGTAAATAATTTTATCACGCACAAACATAAACACACCGTAACAAATTTTCTGTCAGAATTATTCGGAGGAACGGACGAAAATACTGTGAATAAATTTGACTTCGCATTTTCGTTTTTCTATATTTGTATCTTCATTAGGCAGATTTGGAATCTAACGCAGTTAATTGCTTAAAAATTGTACGATTAACCCTTTGCGCACGAAGGTATTTTTACTGATAGCAAATGTAGAACTATTTGGTTGCAAAGTTTGATACTTTCGAAGTCATAAAAATTAAAAATTGTTTCTATTTTCAATTGGCACTATTAGCTTCTGCATTACGTTTATCATTCGAGCAACATAATAGATTTAGTTAAAAAATGTAAAATTATTTGGTTGCAAAGTTTGATGAATTCCTTCGAAGTTATAAAAATTAAAAATTGTGTCTATTTTTACCTGCCACCGTTAGCTTTTGCATTACGATTATTATACGAGCAACATTATAGATTTAGTTAAAAAATACCTGTTCCAAATTGTTGTATTGAGTAAGATGAGGAGTGCACCTTTCGAGTGCATAGAATTAACATCTGTGTCTTGCAGTTTCGCACGAACGGCGAGTGTCGAGAAAATGGCGGAAATGAGAAAATCTAGCTGTAATCGTACGTAATATACATACTATAGACAATCAAATGCGTGTATGAACACGCGATCGTATCGCGACAAATATCGCCTGCATCATCGTTCGATTTCGCGTGCTGTGTTTCTAATAACGATAATAAATATTGATAACCGTAATGATGATGATGATGATGATAATAATTATAAACGTAATCGATCGGTGAATATTATCGCAATAAACGGTGGAGTGATCGAGATAAACGCGACGACGAAATGAAGCTAATGAATGTCTTGTAAATAGTAAGTGTATAAAATCGTGATTGTATAGCGATATTGTAGCTGGATATACGATTGTATTTTAAGTGTCCACTATTTCGTTTTTGTTATGGCTCATTTAACGAGAATCAGTCGAAATAAAGATTGTTTTTTCGAAACGCTGCACCAACATCTCTGTCTTTCACCTTTTCTTACGACCGATCGGGAACGGGTGACTTTAACGAGCGGACGACGATGATTTATTTGAATTTTTCGCTGCCGCTGATGTTTAATCGATACTCCAGCTCGTTTCGATTAGGTTCGGGCAAACATTAGCGCGGTTTTTGTCTTCGGCGGAGCTGACAATGTTCGGTAAATTTTCTCAACTAAAAATTATGGGAAAATAAATGACGGGGAAACAGGAAGATAAATATCGATTTGGTCGAATCTTATTTTGATATTTCGGTAATTCGTTTTACACTCCGTGCTGTTATTCATTTTAAACCCTGTTCCTATTTGAGCATTATTTTTCTTATTTAATTATTATTTAGCCTAGTTGATCGAATTATAGTTCTTCGAGTAAATCTTCGAGCGAATTTTTCGTTGCGTAAAACTTATTTATATCTATAAACAAATATTAGTCGTTCCATTAAAGAAAACTGAAGATGGTCTTCATAACTCGATAAAAAAAAATTACAACAAAACACATAGAGTGTAAGTCTCTAGGAACCATACAACTTTTGTGTAAAAAATTTATTTCTGCAATAAACGATTTATGAATTCGAAATCGTAACGAGTAAAGGATGATTCATAAACGAGCAAATGTTTCATTTTTCATCTCGACAGAAGCACCTCGATATATTCTATAATTCAAGACGAGAAATGTAAAATTTATTGCTCGCGTTATTTATTTTAAAGTACATATAAATTCCTGCAGCTAGTTTAGAACACTATTAATTCGAACAATATCTATTTAACAGATATAATTTTCGTCGATGAGAAACGTGCCTATTTATAGCGAATTATAAGACAATTAGTAATAAATGTTTCTTATACTTTGTTTAACTCGTGTCAAGCTTGGAACGTGTTCTTTACAAATACCACTGTAAACATTCTTGAATAAATGTTCTTGACACCGATTCACCGGCGTTGTTCCACTTTTTGAAATTCATACAGCAAACAATACTCTGCACGTGTTTAGTTACACTCGGAATGTAACACGAAAATGGTTCAAGCACTGAATTCAAACCGAAACAGCCGAATGCGACGAATTACAGCGTCGTTAAAAGTTTATGCATTCTGTTATACGAGTTTCAATCGAATGAATCATGACAGGATACACACATTCAAATATTAAGTACTAAAACATTACAATTAAACTGTGCATGTTTAATTTACCCATATATTCATCTATACATATTTAATTTATACACGTATTTATGTATGCATGTTTAATTTATTCACATATTGATATATGTATGTATAATTTATCCACATATTGATATAAGTAAGTACTATGTATGTCTAACTTATCAAGATATGTATCTATGTATATTTAATTTAACCACATACTGATGCATGTATGTCTAACTTATCCACATATGTGTCTATGTATATTTAATTTATTCACATATTTATCTATGCATGCTTAATTTATCTACATATTTATCTATACATTGAGACATGTATGGTTAATTTATCCACATATGTATCTACATATTGTACATATTTCATTTATTCACATACTTATCTATCGTGTTTAATTTGTCAAAACATTTATCTATGCATATTGAATGAAACAATACATACACTTATCTACATATGCATATTTAATCTATCCACATATTTATCTACATAATACATATTTTCTCACGACAAAAACTACTGCAAATTACGAAAATATCGAAGCTTTCGTAGCTCCAGCGTTAGATCGCGAGAAATAATTAAAAATGAATGACCTTTCAGTCACGATCAGTAACAGCGTCTCGCAATCGAACGTCCCGTTCAATTTCGAATCAATTAAATAGATTCGTCGCGAAACAAAGAAGCAAAATACCTAGTCGTTCGCATTTCGAAGAGCAAATATCTGAAATTAGCCGAGCGTTCCTCGTCGCAACAGCGTGTCTCGACTTCGCAGCCGTTATGGTGGTCGAAAGTATCCTCCTTTTGTCCCGAATATTCTACGAGCCGTCTTAATTACGCCCTTTACGTCTCCCTTTCTCTCGCAGTCACGACAGGCTAATTCGTCATACGAAACGTTTAATGAAATTCCTAAATACAGTTGGCGAAACAGCGTTGGTCCTGGCTTGGCCGTTGCGCATTGCAGCAACCCCACTCTACAAACACCCGTTCGGGGTGCATGTAGTAAATGCAGCAGCCGGCATGCGGTGCAGTTACAATTCTGCGAAACCAGCCTCTTTGATTGCAACCTGCACCACGGACACCTAATCGTGCAAGATATTCTTTTGTTTTGGGCAAATAGTTGCGTGAGTAGATTGCGTGAACGACCCGACATGTCTTCGATGAGCCGAGCCTTCGATAGCGAATCGTTCGTTCCATTTTTGCACTCGTATGATTCGTTTACGAAGGTTACAAGGTTGCCTCGCGGAGAACTTTCGGAGAGAGAAAAAGCCACAATGGGTGCTTTGCAGATTTCTACCTTTTCAGACTTTCACGTTTTGCGCGTTTTTACATTTTACGGTTTTTATATTTGCAAATGACTACATTCGCGTGTTTCTGCATTCTCAGATTTTGACGTTTGCGAGTTCCTACACTGTTAGATTTTTATATTCGCACGTTTCTACATTCTGAGATGCTCATATTTGTGGATTTGCACATTTTCAGATGTTTACATTTTGTACGTTTGTACATTTTAAGATTTCGAATTTGCAAATCCTGCATTCGCGTGTTTCTGCATTCTCAGATTTTGACGCTCGCGGATTCCTACATTCTTAGATTTTCATATTCGCACGTTTCTACATTCTAAGATTCTCACATTTGCGAATCTCTACATTTTCAAATTCTCACGTTTTGTACATTTTCTACCATCTCAGATTTTTACGCTTTGTACATTTGTACATTTTAAGGTTTTCGCATTTGCAAATTCTGCATTCGCGTATTTCTACATTCTAAGATTCTCGCATTTGCTAGAATTAGACCCAACAAAATACGTAGACTTCGGATATCTTCATATTTCACTCACGAAGTCCAACAGCTTTTAACTAAACTCTAACATGATGTCTTTTGCGATAACGTTAATAAAAATTGCTAGAACCAGATAGCGCTTTTAGTGTCAGTTTTAATCTGCTACTACTTCATCGGCTAGTTAGTGTCTATAACTTCAGGCAGCTATGTACTTGAGAACTTAAACAGCAAACTATTCGATCGAGAATAGTTATGGTTACGTGAAAGTTAATGGAAGCAATTTGTGTAAATCGATATTCGGAGTCGAAAAGTTGGAATGCTCGAGTATGAAGCTTATTTACGTCGGTATGTGTACAGTCGATGAGGCTGAAATATGTGACCTTGACGACGTAGAGAGGGTTGATTCTTGGAGCTGATTAAGCGCATGCAAAACTACCCCTTCCACGATGACCTCGCGAATATGGTATGATGCATTTAAAGCGTGCACACCGAATGTCGTAGAAAAATGTTAGATGACAGCTATTTCCAGCTGGGAGTTATGATATTGCCCTCTCTCGGTGCAATCTGATGTATACTCGAGTGCAACGTAGCTTTCCTTGGACGTATATACATATGTGAGCACGATAACTTGAAAATTCGCAAATTTTCGTATTAGCACAATTTTCAGTTCTTTAGTTTTAATGTTTGCACATTTCCACGTTTTAAGATTTTCACATTTGCATGTTTCTACATTCTCGGATCTTCATGTTTGCGAATCCATACATTCTTAGATTTTCACATTTGCATATTTCTACATTCGCAGATTTTCTAATTTGCAAATTTCTACATTGTCAGACTTTCAAATCCTACTAATTTCTACATTTTGAGATTTTCATATTTATGAATCCATGCATTCGCACATATTAAAATTTGCAAATTTCTACATTGTCAGATTTTCAAAACCTACTAATTTCTACATTCTGAGATTTTCATATTTATGAATCCATGCATTCGCACATATTAAAATTTGCAAATTTCTACATTCTTAGATTTTCATATTTGCGAATCTATACATTCTCAGATTTCCATAGTTGCACATTTCTACATTTTAAGGTTTTCGCATTTGCATATTACATTTTCATATTTTCACAATTTGTATATTTCTACATTTACAGATTTTCACATATGGAAATTTTCGAATCGTCGAATTTTCAGATATTTCAACTTTTCAGTTTCCAACCCCCTAAATTCCTGACGTGAACGCATGTCATTTACATGTCCATATTTCGCATCCTGTCGATGGAAGTCATACTACCGACCAAAAATCCCTTTCGACTTTAAAATAATAATAATGTAGCACGTTCACGAAAATCTTCTTTAAATTTTAAATTATTATTTTACTAAAGATCTTCCAAAATTACAATTACAAGATTAACAAGAACTATGAACTTCAAAGCATCCCATATGAAACCAACCAAAATCGCTCGGATAAAATGAACATCCTTTTTTTTTTGTCATTATCGTCCACAAATATCTTATTAACCCATTCAAATTAATTAATTTCATTATTTCGATCAGTTGTCTCTGCACAAAACAATTCTTTCTGATCCTCGCGCCGTAGACTCTGGAATCACGTCGAGGCACAAAAAACAATCAATCTCACGTGCAAAGTCATAAAATTTCTCATGTTCCATAAAGTAGAACCAGTACACGGACAGATACGAGGAGTATGTCGTGAAAATTTTCTCGTTCGCGGTATTGTTTCGCCCCGAAGCGTATCAGTTCGTCGCGGACGAAGCATCTCGCGTGGTTTCGAAGAAATACGAAAGACGTGGCGGTAACTGCGGGTATCCTTACGGAAGTAGGTCGACTATAAAGAAAAACGGAAGAGCCCCACGACGGCGACAGAAATTTACGGCGATACGGGATCATCGAACGAACCACGATGGCCGATTTCGCTCTACGCCAACCAAACGATTTCATAACCGCCATTACGGAATTCCATTGGATCACTATAATCTTTCTGTGGAGTTTATTTAATTAGGAAATGAACAGAGGATGGTGCACGATAGATATACAATATATCAGATCTGAAACAGTTTCAATTTCTTCTAAAAAGTGATTTTATTTTCGATAAATTTTATAGACTATTTCCATAATATTCTACCCTGATTAATTCGATAAACTTTGTTTACAAACATTTTTTATACTTTGTTATGTTAAATATTTCGACTAAAGAAAGGATTGGTAGATTGTTTAATGTATTAAAAAAAGCATCATTTTCTTTGTCCTCATGAACGAACAGTACTTTCTGGTAGACCTAATATGTACATACAGCGTGGCCCATAAATATTGTTGGAAAGGGGTGGTAGATTGGACTATTCTGAACAACTTTTTCCTTTGCAAAAATATCGAGCGAGGCTTCATTCTTAAATTATTAAGGAAAAACACCGACCAAACACAGCGCGAGAGGCAGAAGTGTAGATTCGAGTTGACCGTGGTCGTGAACAAACATATGGGCATCGCGATTGTAACTCATCGGATCGGTTATCCACATTTCTAAGGTCATTTTTAGGGTCAGACATTTCTGCCGCAGAAAACGTCGATCGAAGTTACAAAATCACCTTCGTTTTCATTTTGTAAGGAAAATAGTTCGACGAAACACGTATTCAGCTCGCAAAACTGTATACAAATTTCGCAGTGGCTGGTATAAAATGAAAAAAAAAGTAAAACTTTGTTTGTACAGTGATTTTCGTGCGGCGTTTTCCTTCTTTTCTTCGTATCTACCGTTAAAACGAAAGAAAAGAACGAAAGAATTGCAACGATGCATCGGCAACCTGGCACAGCTTTATCATTTCACCTCCGGGCTATCGAAAACTCCATCTTTTGCCCGCTTCGATGCTTTCCTTCGTTCTTTCTTCGCCGATCGAACGATTCATTGCTGTTCGACGAAAGTTACGGTTTCATTTCGAGTTTCTTTCATTTTTCTTCTGGTTGTGTTTATGTTTTCTTTTTAATACCGTATCGTTTCTCCCTTTACGATCGCGGCTGCGGTTTCAAGGAAATTGACTTCTCCAAAAGAAAATTGTAGTGTCGTAGTTTTGGGAATCTTCATAAGAGCTTGTAGAGATCATTTTGTGAAGAGTTTTGAGGATATGGAACGCTGAAATGTTCAAATGTTGCAATGTTGACGTGTTGAAGTGTGAAAATGTTGTAGTCTTAAAATATTGTACATAGAGTCGAAATGTAAGAATTTTGCAATGTCGCTATGTGTTGGAATGTTGCAATGTTTCAATCTTGTGGTGTTGAAATGTCACTATATCTCAGTGTTGGAATGTTGCAATGTTGCAGTCTTGTGGTGTTGAAATGTCACTATATCTCAGTGTTGGAATGTTGCAATTTTACAATCTGGTAGCGTTGTAATGTTATAGTGTTGAAGTGTTGTATGTGGAAATATTTAAATGTCGAAATGTCGAAATGTTGAAATATTGAAATATTGAAATATTGAAATGTTGCACTGTTAGAGTGTTGAAGTGTTGAAAACTGAATATATTTTAACTTTCTTACAATTCTCCGGTTGCTTTCCTTAAAAAAGGAAACAAACCCCGACCGTAGTTAGGTATTTTTCTAATCAAAAATATCGAAACAAATTTAACATTCTGTTTCGGCAAAGAACCAGTCCGAGTCGTAAAAACAAATTGCGCTCTCAACAATCTCGGACTCGTTTCATTCCCGTTTAACTTCGGTCGACTCTAGCGAAATGGAAATACACCTCATTAGAATTCCCGTGCCGCGTCCCGGTGTCTTTCAAGCGGGAAAATGGCCAAGAATACTCCCGACACGCTTTCCAACCCCCTGTGTTCTTCTCGCGCTGTCCCGTTCGTCTTTCCATTCGTAACGGACGTCCGTCGCGAATCCACTCCGTAGAAGGTAAATCGAGTTTGTTTATGCAGCTGCAAGGCTCGCTACGTAATTGAATTCTCGCGAGCCACCCCTTATTTGCTACGCAAACGAAACACGCCCCGATCGGCCAAAGAAATCGGATTTCCGATCGATCGGCCGAGAAAAACCGGCCGTGAATATGTAATCAACAATGAATCAGCCGGTCCGATTGTACGGATTCGAACTGAATGGACAAGAATTATGCGACCAACCCCCTTGCAACTGATTGACGATTGTACGCTCCTTTTTAAAAAGGATACGTTCTACGGGGTCGATGTTACGTTGTCCTCGCTTATGCGATGTTGCAGAAGGTTGTCACGAACATGAACGCGAGGATGTGGCACGTGGACATACTGTTATTAGATTAACTCATCGACAACGAAGATAGTACTTCATAAGCACATAGAATTATCCTGCGACAAAGATCCTTGTAAAATTCAGATGAGTTGATTGACAAAATAATTTCAGATGTTATTGGGTTTTCTTTAATGGGTGACCTCGATGCAGGAAATGCTATAGGAGCCGGAAAGGGGTAGTAGGTGGGGCTATTATGAACAACTTTTTCCTTTGCCAAAATAACGGAAGAGGCTTTATTTATGAATTATTAAGGAAAAAGACTGACCAATCAGGGCGCGAGAATTGCGCGCGCTCAGAAGCGGGAGTGTAGGCACGAGTTGACCGTGGTCGTGAACAAACATATGGGCATCGCGATGGTAACTCAACGGATCGATCAACTGTTACAAGTCCCTCGTTTTCAATAATTAATGATTAAGCTTGTTTTTAATAATTATTTTGAACGATAAGGAGCGAATAAATATTTTGATGGTACAGAGGCCTACTTAATTAATACCTCGACTTTATTTTGCAATTTATGTCAGATTGTAACAAATAGCAGTCTACAGTAAATAAATGTCGTACAGTAAATAATTTAAAAAGTTCAGAGTATTTTGGGAGCGACATTCGTGTAATTATTTAAAAATCTATGTTTTCGCGCGCATTTACCAAAAATGGTACATTCTTTGCCATCTAGCGGTCAGATGTGGACTTTTACATGAGAATAATGCATTTTCCTACATTTCTGACAGTGTGTAGGTGTCAAAAAGCTTAGCCATCTAGTAGTGAAAGATAGGAACTAATATAACTAAACATCATGCGCAATTTCCTTATGTACTTTTTTATCATTTCTGGGTAATTATCACTATTCACCCGTTACAATATTCATTAATATTGCATTGTGAATAAATTTTGAGTATAATAATATGATGAAAGGAATTACAATAAAAAATAAACAATAATGTATTTTAGGGACTGTAGTGGCCGTCCATTTGATCAATAAAGAAGACTGCAACCTTACCTGCCACCACTATCTTTTCATGGTTACGAAGAAATCTACTATTTCTTATTACAAATTTTGTTCGATTAATGCCAATGTGGTGTGACTGGATCGCCAGTCATTTTAATCTATTCAATTTTGTTACATAACAAATGTTCAATTATTCTTTCATCAAGACTCATGCGAAACAGACGTATTTAATAAATTATAACATCAATTCAAAATATTTGTTCATTAGTGAATTTATTATATGGGAAGAAAACCTCCATATTTTCGTTCAAATTCAATTAAAATTGATTTTACTTAATTAATATCGAAAATGTTATCTGGCGAGTAATGTTCGTAAATGCAAAAATTGTATTTGTAATTTAGGTCCATTAGTTCTTACCTTTCACTGCTAGATGTCTGAGCCTTTTTGAGTCCATAAAATACAATTTATCCAATTTTCGAATACAGAGTTTTATGAACATCATGGAGACATTTTTATAATTGTAATATGTTTCTAGAAGGATTCGCAAGCAGAAGTGAAATATGAAAGTGCTTTATTTTAAGAAAAATAGCAACCTTTTATTGTGATATTTCCACGGTTCATTGCCAGATGGTGCTGTTAGTATTGTTTTGAGACACCACGCGCGAAAATATACATGTACTATCGCATATAGTTTTATGATGTCAAATTTGACATGATTTAGACTTTATTATTTTTTGATTTTAAATTTGACACAATGTAAATTCTGTTATTTTATGATTTTAAATTTTACATAATTCAGATTCTATTATTTTATAATTTTACCGAAAGTTACGCAAGTTTTACATACAAAACACAACACAATTTTACCATTAAAAATTTCACGTACACTCTACAATCTAATTTTACAATTCAATATATTATATACTCTACAAAACATAATTTCATAATTTACCAATTACTAGTGCAAGGACCATTACCGCTTTTGTAGCAATTATAATTACTGATATTCAGTACCCTCGATTCGTTCTTGCCGAAAAAATCATCGAAAGTTGAGAACCCTTAAGTTGTCCCTTTTAAAAGCGGTAAAGAGATTAAAAATACCATCGTGCATCGCCAAATATTTACGCGAAACGACCAGCAAAATGGTGGAACGAGACGTCTGAGGCTCACCCGCCATGGTTAATTGACAGAATCGGGTCAAGCGGTGTCTGTGTGATTTTACAAGGTTCATTCTTTCCGTAATACGAAACTAATTACCAGTTCAATGGCTGTTATTGATTACCGTCTGCTTTCGAGCACTCTCCAATTTCCGCGAGTTTATCTGCCGATTGAATATTAAACAGAATCGACGGATAAACAGCCAGCGTTGATCTTACTTTAAGCGTCGCGACGTTGTTCGTTGGATTTATTATTATTAAATTGAATTCAATCACGAACAAAACATCCACCTGAAAGTTTCGCTGGCAAACTAAACGGAGTCTATCTGAAAGCAACGAAAATACGTAAAAAAATTTAGTATATTTAATGAATACGCTTTGGACAGGCCAACAATTTTTAAAGCATCTCATAATTCTGCACTTCGTTATTTTAATTAGATCAATTTGCGAAATTGAAATGCTTCCAATAAGTTGCTATCGCAATTATCCACACTCCATGCTTTTAATTTTTGTGATATAAAAGGTGCTCCAATATTATTGATTAAACTTTGTCACATTTTTTTACAAGCACTCAACGAGTGCAAATAACAGAAAATGTTGTATAAAAACCAATCGTTCGGTGAAAATATTGAAAACAGTTTTACGGAATGTATTAAAAAAGATATATCGATGAAACGAGCAGCAAAACTTTTTAACAACCTTCAATTTTGTACACTCCAGAAATTTCGGGTGAAAGCCTTTGTCCTTAGAAACATGACTGGCTTTTATTAACTTTTTTCGCTGAACGGTATTTTTACCGGTAACAGATAGCAACCCTAATGGTTTTTGGTGGAAAAGTTGATGAATTCTTTCGCAGTTGTTATTAATTACCACTATTTGTTGCTTCATATCTTCTTCCTTGGCTACATATGTGGACTACATATGTTTATAACCTACATGAAGCTATACTCTTTTACGAAATCGTTACAAAAATAAATGACTGATCTTTTACAAATTTATTAATCAGAGAATAAGTCCTAATTGCCGTAAGAGAAGTAAAAGTACATGTGTATATGTAAATGTAATATGCACACGTAATATGTAAATGTAATATGTATACGCAATATGTACATGTAATATGTACACGTAATATGTGCATGTCCGAAAGAATAGTTGAAGCAACAACTGATTTGTTATATGTTATGAACAAATTGTTATGTTCAAAAATGTATTTGCAACGCTATCGATTTTTTAATGTCTTCAAAAAAATGATAACGAGTTTTGCAAAAATAAATATGAGTAAACCTTCACATTTCTTTTATTTGTAGTCATTTTTTGAAATTCTGCAATGTGAACATTATTTTGTCACATTGCATTTACTTTATCGTGCAAACATGAAATAAAACATAATTTATTCTTTTTGTTATAACCAAAATGAAAGATTCGTCACTTCATCGTATCTGCAACGCCATAGATTTAATTAAAAAATACCTATTTAAAATTGCTGTATTAAACAAAATGGCGAGTGTGAGTCACTAGCTAAGTGAGAAATGGAGACAGATTTCGAGATATTGGTATAAAAGTTGAAACGAGCCGGTGTATTAATTCCTGTGACAAATAGACAACGTCGTTGTCAGAAAATTGACTCTGCCTCCTGTCAAAAGAGATTTCGCAAACAGCCACCCAGGATCACCATATTAATGGAACCGTGGCTCTGTCCGTGCTCGAATATCAGTCGATATTAATCAAACGTTAAATCGCAGTAAATCAAATGGTATCACTAATCTAACCGATTATGTTCTTAACCGACCAGCATGGAGATTGACAATGATATCTACTCGGTCATATCGCGTTAGGGATTTGTTTCAATTGTGATGGAAAAATATGGTATTTAAATTATTATTGGAATTACGCTGTTTTCGTTGTCCTGTGTTGGTTGTCGTTTACAATTTTATCAATAAATGCAATTTTAATATAGCTTTTATGGCCCTGTGTTGATTGCAGTGTATTTATAATTTTTTCGAGAAATGCAATTTTAATATAATTTTTATAGTTTTGGTTAAATTTTGGTGTGATTGATAATTCTTTCGAAAAATGCAATTTTAATATAGCTTTTATGGTTCTGTGTTGATTGTGGTGTGGTTTATAATTTTTTCGAGAAATGCAATTTTAATATAATTTTTATGGTCTTGTGTAAATTGTGGGGTGGTTTCTAATTCTTTCGAGAAATGCAATTTTAATATAGCTTTTATGATTCTGTATAAATTGTGATGTGGTTTATAATTCTTTCGAGAAATGCATTTTTAAGATAGTTTTTATGTCCTGGGTAGATTGTGCCGTAGTTTATTATTTGTTCAATGAATTCAATGTTGGTGTAGTCCATAATTTCTTCGATAAATACAATTTTTACGGATTCTTCAATGAACATCAATTTTACGTGGACGTACAGGATACTTATGCAAATGATTCGAAATGAGAAATGAATAGAATTTAGCATATTCTAAAATAGAATATGAAATTATCTTTTTGCTTCTGAGTGCTGAAAAACTACAAATTTAGAAGTGAAATATTTTTGGTTACATAACGAAAGTACACTGGGCACTTCTTTGACAATGTCGATGTTTTTAAATCAGAATAATTAATACTTACCTACTCATAATAATTTTAAATGTGTAAATATATAGAATATTCAATATGTAATATATAAAACTTGTAAATATGTATAAGCATGAACAAATATGCACGAGTATGTACATATAAAATATACAAAAATATCTACAAAATATTAAAAGTAAACTCACGTATCTGAACTAGTATGGAGGTACATTAAATGAGCAGACGAGAAAGAAATTTTTTGGTATTAAAGGCACGAGAGAAGCACTAATTAAATTCCGAGAAGGTAGTTAGCTTCTTCGCTTTGAAAGCTGAAAGATAGACGATTTCTTACTTTCCGTAATTCTTACTTTAAACTTCGGCGAGAATTCCCTTTTTTTTTCTATTTCGCTCTCTCGTCCGTCTTATGTAACCCGGGAAACTATCGTAATCGATCAAAAGCTCCTTCTGTTTTCAAAGAGGATCAAGAACCGAGAAACGCAAGAAACCCACGCAATTCGTACCACAATAAGTCGTAAGTCATTATCACAGCGGCTCAGAAAATATTTTTAGACCTCCCAGATTCTATGACGTTAGTATACATTGTAACAAATATCCTGTCAATGTTTCAATTTAACATGACGCTCAAAGTGATTTAAAAGTTTACGAAATGGAGCTGGACATGCAATCTTTCAACCATTTGTTTCTTTATGAAAAAACATTTGTTTGTCGGTGGTTATCTTTCATACTAATCAATCGTAGTTATTCTTAATACCAATTGTACGTGTTCTTAATATCTATAATTAAAACTGTTAAAAGTTATTCTTGATTAATCACCTTTACTTATTAATGGATTTCTCAACTATGTGATTATGGTTAAATTAGATGATTAACGTGTTCTTAATACCTATAATTAAAAACTGTTAAAAACTATTCTTATTTAATCACCTTTATTTATCATTAATCGATTTCTCAACTATGTGAACATGGTTAAATTAGCTGATTAACAATACTGCGATTTAACTGATTACCTATTAACATTGCTAATACAATTGATACATCGATAAAATTTTATCACAGCGCCATCTTTAATCGTAAACATCTTAATTAGAAGTCTATGCAATAAAAAAATCAATATACCCATAGAATATTGATTTCAGCGGCTTAAATTTACCAGCCGAAACCTTGAGAGGATCTTTTTCACATCATGCGTTAACTTTTTAGAGGGTGAGAGCGAAAAAGAAGATTTTCTTTAAGCCACCCTAATCTTCGCCCTTCTGCAACCCGAATTAACCATTTCGCACGCAAAATCCGCGGGTCTCGTTTATTTTTTGCCCACTAAATTAGCCCTCGTCCAAAATTCGCGGGTCTCGTTTATTTTTTGTCCCCCGAATTAACCCTCTCTCATATAAAATTAGCAGGTTTGGTTCATTTTTTTTGCCCACCGAATTAACCCATCCTTCGTCGAAAATTTGCAGGTTTCGTTTATTTTTTGCCCGCCGAATTAACTCTCTCTCGTCCAAAATTTGCAGGACTCATTAACCTTTTCCGAAATCAAGTTGTACGAAATTTAACCCCTTACGATTTCTTCCACGAATGCGTCATACATAACGAACTATTCACTGCTACAATTTAACTTACATTTACACTGTGCAAATTACAATTAGACTGAAATTGATGAATAAAATATAAACGTGATTTGCCATATTTGTATTGCGAGTGCGTCACGAGTGTAGCTGGTTATTATAGCGCAAGGGGTTAATTTATTAACACTAAAACTACCAAAGCGGTCAAAATGACTATTTAACGAGTCTTCGATTTTAAGTTACAAAGTATGCGAGGTGATTTTATGGAAATTCGTGTTGATTTTCATCAAAATAAAGAATTAACGTATACATTAATTTGCATTTTATGGTTCGTTTATTTATTCTTCGATTTCATTTTTAATTTCAAAATATACCGGCATTATACTCCAGTAAGTTTAGTATTAACACTTTGACTGCCATGTCAGCCATATATGGCTGACACTCAAATTTCTATACAGATTTAACAGCTGTATTATCAAAAATTTGTTCAATATTCTAACCGAAGGTAGCCGTGTCAGTTACTTGGAACTATGAAAAATAAATATAACAAATTATCGTGAAAGTATTTGGTAAAATTTATTAAAAATGAGGATACTACCTAATGCAATATTCAATTGCTCCCTCGTGGCAGTCAACCTGGTAATTAATTCTATACGTGGGACTCTGTCAGGGATGCTGCGTTGGTTTCTGTCGCGATGATAGATTCTTTTTCCATCTGTTCTCCCGTTGCAAACAAAAAAATGGAACTGTATCTTGATAGCTGGCACGATGCCCGCATAGTTACGGAAAGTTCGTCGGGTGCTCTTGGAAACTATCGTCGAACTTAACGCGAAATCGTGCCCCTATCTCCTTCTTCCGTCGTTCTGCATTCTATTTATACGTAGAAGTCGAAATCCCGACGCGTTTTCGGCGATTTTCATTTGTCCCGAAGCAACGAGTCGAAAGTAATTAAACACGAATTCGCCAACCGATCGATGCGTTTAATTGTCGATCTTTTCGCCCTTTCAAGCATCGATCCATCTTTCCGTCGAGCGAAAATTGCAACAGCGTTGTAGACTCACCGTGGTCTCATTAGCTCTTATTCGACTTGCAAATTCAGCCATAATTTCAATCTCCCTGTATCCGATTAAACGAAAGTATTCGACTTTTTGCTAATACTTCGAGGCTATGAAACCGTGATCACGCGGTTTCGGGTCCAAAATTGAATCGTGTTTATTGGAATAAAATTTGTAAAATTACTGATGTTATTTAACCTCACCAGGAACGAATTTTTAATTTCATTTACAACAAAGAAAATTAATTGTATTTTAATTCGTATTTGCTCAATAAAGACAATGTAATATAAAAAATAAAATGTCCATATATGTATGTAGCCATATGGGTTATAAATTAACTGTCCACATATGTATGTATGTAGCCATATGGGCTATAAATTAAGTGTCCATGTATGTAGTCATAGGTTATAAATGAACTCTTCACATATGTATGTAGCTATATGGGTTATGAATAAACTGTCCACATATGTATAAACCCACATAGGTTATAAATGAACTCTTCACATATGTATGTAGCTATATGGGTTATGAATGAACTGTCCACATATGTATATACCCACATAGGTTATAAATGAACTCTTCACATATGTATGTTGGCCTATAGGTTATAAATTAACTGTCCACATATGTACATATGTAGCCATACAGGTTATAAATGAACTATTCAAATATGTAGCCATATAGTTTATAAATTAACTGTTCCCACATGTGGTCGAATGCACGAAGAGAAACAAATCGAAATACTTTGCATAAAAATAGGAAGCGAAGTTGTCTATAACATCGAGGTTCAACGACTGCGGCAGTTCGAAAGAAGCGAAACTGGAGCAAAGCGAAACTTTTTTTTTTTTAGGAAAAATCGTCGTTCGATGTTCGACGAGAATGGAACCCTTTTCGAGGGAGTCTCGCGAAAAATGCGAAACTCTCTGGCCGGCCTTTAATTACTATAACCGTGAAGGAAAAGTTGGAAGGAAACGCGGCCGAGTTTCCAGACGAAAGTTCTTCTTCCATCAAAGTCTGGCGAACGGGCAACTTCCAAAGATTGGCCTATCTCTTTCCCTCTGGTTACTTCTTATTACGTAACGAACTCGAATAACTTTTTGCCTCCGAAGAACTGTCGCGATATTTTAACTTCTCTTTAAATTACGAAATGTCCTTCCTCGAAAATATAAATAAACCAACCTAATTTCGGCTAACGGGTATTTTTTGAAGATATAACCGCTAATCGATCCGTTTCATCGTTTTCCGAAGCGAGTCCAGCTGGGTTTCTTTTGCAAACGCTGCTATTTTTAATTTCGGTCATGACACTTTTAAATCCTCGAATTTGTCAATTTTTAAATTCCTTAGCACATCTATGTTCACTGATTCTTGTTCGAACATATTTATATATGTACGTTTATTCTTAGAGAATCTACATTTATTATAGCATAAATAAAGCTAACAGTTTGAAGCTGATAGAAGTTTAGATAAAAAGGCACAAGAATGAAAAGAAGAAACAGTTTACAATATTATGTCCTTCCTGCACCACCAAATTCCAAAACGCACCTACATTCACATATTCGTCCGCAATTCATACTTAACCACATACAGGTGCATCCAATCGTTCGATCATTCTTTTGAAACGAATATCAATAATGTCAATCGAGAAATATGAAACGAACGAAGTAAAATGAACGTCTGAAACGAATTACAATATCACCGTCCTTCGCATAATGATCATGTGCATAGTACACGAAATGTGTATACCTTTTCATAAAAAGAGCTAATATGTAGTGTCGTAAATAAACCGCGTGTGTGACAGAGTCAGCTTAGATAAGAAAGCATAAAAACAAAAAGGATGAAACAGTTTGCAAGATTTCATTCTTCCTGCAACAAATTTCAAAACACACCCACAATTCACATATTCGTTTACAAATTCATACTCAAACACATTTGTACACCTAATTGTCCTGAATCACCAAATTTTATATTCGACCACATTCGTACAGCTAATCATTCCTCTAAGAGTGCCATTTTTTGACAACTATGAATCGAATGAAATAAAATGGACGTTTTAAACAAAGAACGATGTCGTCATCATCATTCTCGTAATGATGGTGCACACATTAGGCCTCATAACTAGGGTCAAAACCTAATTTTGTAGATAAAACATGCACGTAATGGAACCGGTTCACATAAGAAAGCATAAAATGAAGGAGAAGAAATATTTCGCAAGATTTCATCCTTCCTGAATCATCGAATTTCAAAACAGATCTACATTCACATGTTCTACCACATCCTAATCGTTCGTCCAAACATTCATTTAAAACAAATGCGATTTTTTGATATATATGAATCGAACTAAATAAAATGAACGTTTTTAACGAACAACGATATTCTCAGCATCATCATGCTTGTAATGATGGTGCCCACATTAGCCCCCACAACTAGGGTCAAAAAGTAATTTCGCAGATAAACCGTGTACGTAATGGAAGCGGCATAGATAAGAAAGCATAAAATAGAAGAAAAGAAATATTTGGCAAGATTTCATCTTTCCTGAATCACCGAATTTCAAAACAGATCTACATTCACATGTTCTACCACATTCTAATCGTTCGTTCAAACATTCATTTAAAACAAATGCGATTTTTTTATATATATGAATCGAACTAAATAAAATGAACGTTTTCAACGAACAACAATATCCTCAGCATCATCATGCTTGTAATGATAGTGAGCACATCAGCCTCCACAACTAGGGTCAAAACGTAATTTCGCAGATAAACCGTGTACGTAATGGAAGCGGCATAGATAAGAAAGCGTAAAACGGAAGAGAAGAAATATTTTGCAAGATTTCATCCTTCCTGCACTGCTAATGACAATAATTATCGCTGAACGGTCGTTTCACAACGGAAGTGCACGGTATCCTCGAGGCTTTAAACCGCAGTAAGGTCGCTTAAGCGGCGCGCAGTCGATTGTCCCAATTCCAGCTGGAAATCGATAGCGACGCCGGAAAATTTATTTGCAAACGCGGGCCAGATATGCCTGGCAAAAGTGACGACCCGCTGGTTATTGCGTCCCGTCGCTGGAATCTTCCTAAAAGCGACGAAAATTCGCCGGAGACCGAACCCTCGTTCGGGGTGGATCGCTCGTTTTTATGAAAATTAAAACTGTAAGAGAAGACCGACAATTTATTCTACATATACTCTACGAATTGATATTTGACAATTACCGACCATAAGTTCTTGCCAGATGCTTACCAAGCTATTGTACGTCCATTGTTTTTAACACAATTTATTCTACATATACTCTACGAATTGATATTTGACAATTACCGACCATAAGTTCTTGCCAGATGCTTACCAAGCTATTGTACGTCCATTGTTTTTAACACAATTTATTCTACATATACTCTACGAATTGATATTTGACAATTACCGACCATAAGTTCTTGCCAGATGCTTACCAAGCTATTGTACGTCCATCGTTTTTAACAGAATTTTATTCTATATACACTCTACGAATTGATATTTGACAATTATCGACCATAAGTTCTCGCGAGAAGCTCGGACGATCGGAAACACGAGGGGTTATGTTTACTCAACTCGCCGTGAGATGTTTTCCTGGAACAGCGCAAAGTTTTTCGCCCGTTTCACGAAACTGTCGGAATCCAGATACGAAAACGCATAAAATCGAATAAAGAATCGCGCGTCGAGTATCGTGGATTTTACTTCGTGAGAAAAAGTGGCTCACGATGGAGACGTTGACAAACAGCAATATGTTTGGTGCCCGGGGTTCCACCCCCGCCGGATCGTGGCGGAAAGTTTCGTTCGTCACCTTGAAGCTACATCCCGAAGAAAAACGAGATGTCATTTACATTTTTCTTCCGCACTCGTACGCAACCAGTCACTTACCGGCCACGAAAAATCTTTTCCTCCCGTTCTCCTTTCTCCAGCCGTATTTCTTCGGCTTTCACTTTTCCCTCCGCCATCGTCGGTCATTTTTCTCCGCGGCCCCTTCGTCTCGATGTGCTACCAGCCACGAAGAAGGCGTTTGATATACAACGGATCTTCGATCCTTTTCAGTGAAATACTAGGCATCATAATAGAAGCTTTTCCATTAATGAAAACGTCTGCTCCTGATAAAATACCATCCGACAATAGATCGTGGCGAAAGAAGTTACGCCGTGATTTATAAAAAAAAAACGATGCTGGATCATAGGATCTATCTGTTGTACTATTATTCTCGCGTTTCGGATCTGCACACGGGCTCGTCGGAAAAATTATATAGATTTCGTGCTTTTCGATCTTCTTACCAAAGAATCTGTTCTTCTCGGGTATATACTGCACGTGCGTACAATAATGTATGTAAATTATGGATATCACAGAAGGAAATAAGATGATCTTTTCAACATTGCGGTTCAGAGAGCTTTATAGTTTTTAACCGACTATTATTTTTATTCGTCGGTTGGTTGTTTTGTGTTTTCACGAATTGTCACCTGTGTAGTACACAAACTTCTTTATAATACTTAACTTTGTGCAGTATATATATATTTCTTATACATATTTGTAAGATTTATAAATGTATTATTTATGACATATGAATTATAATTTATGATTTATAATTTATGATTTATAATTTATGATTTATAATTTATAATTTAGGATTTAGGATTTATAATTTATAATTTATAATTTATAATTTATAATTTATAATTTATAATTTATAATTTATAATTTATAATTTATAATTTATAATTTATAATTTATAATTTATAATTTATAATTTATAATTTATAATTTATAATTTATGATATATATTATGTATTATCTCTCTGTAAGGTTACTTCATTCAGTATAAAATGGATTATATAAAATCAACTTTAAACGAAAAATCGTTTCACTTTTCGCTTCAGAATTTTTCCCGAGAACAATAATTTTCATTGCGCGCTCTAAAACTAATTAAATTAACTGTTGGGTTAAAAAGTTTGTAGAGTACAGTATCTCCGTAAAAGCGTAGTAAGAGAAGCATAATACATAAAGTTGTGTAACGCGTCCTTAAATGTAGCATCAAGTTCAACAACGAAGCATTTAAAAGAACCTGGACGCGTTTGACGAGCAAAGGTTTGCGCAATAAAGATACCATCCTTCTAATAAAATCATGGCAATAAAACGCGGAGAAGGCGTGTTTCGAGTACACGTTCGCGTCACGCAGTTTCTGCGAACGTCGGCTGTTACTTTCGTATGCACGTAACGCGTTTAAAAATTATTGTCACGGTTGAAAATGATGATTTCAGCCGGGAACGCGAGATATGGAGGGCATCGTGAGCTTCCAGCTTTGTAATAAAATTTTCATTCGGTAATAGAGCAAGAATAACAAAGCGTGATGGGGCTAAATTTAATTATTCCCCTGCGCTGCTAGATTGAAATGGTCCGATAAAGAAAACGCAAGTGTCTTTTTTATAATCGCTATTCTCGCGTGTTATGCGTGAGGGTGGGTTTTGAAGAACGTGATGAAAATAAACGTCCTTACGGTAAATAGATTTGGCTGTTCACTATTCCGCATTATTGCTAATATCGTGATAAAGTCAAATTTCGTCTTGTTAAAATGAAAGCAACATCAGACTGTTTAGTTTAAAAAGGTTATATTATATTTTACTGAAAGAAACTCGATAACGTTTCATTTAAAAAATTACATATTTATTTTGGAGAAATTAAATATCTATTCTAAAAGAATTAAATAATATTGACTTTAAAAAAATTCAATAATATTTTAAAAAGAATTAAATATTTATTTTAAAGGAATTAAATGATACTTATTTTAAAGGAATTAAATAATATTTGTTTTGAAGCAATTAAATAATACTTATTTTAAAGGAATTAGATGATATTTATTTTGAAGAAATTAAATAATATTTATTTTAAAGAAGTTAAATATACTTCGTTTAAAACACAATTAAATAACACTTCATTTAAAACAAAATTAAATATTATTTACTTTAAGAAAATTAAATGACTTTTAATTCCAAAAAATTAAGCCTTCTGTGTGTTACTCAAAAATCATTTCTTTTTATACTCGAATCTAAATTGTACGCAGAACTAAATAAAAAATACCATACATGCTTCAACAAGTTTATTGTTTGTTAATATAAAGATCATCTCAACAAATGTGTACAAATATTATAGAATGATTGTAATTATAAATGAATATAAAGTACATCCTGTAAATTAAAGAAAATAATACATTTTTTCAGCAGCGACGATTACGGATTAAATTATATCTATTTATTCAAAAACAAAAAATTCCGTTTCCCAAAAACACGCGACGGAAGCATCGGTTCGTTTAAATGCCGCTATAAAAATTTAATGCACAACTCGCGGATGTATAAAACACGTTTCAATGCCATCTCGAGATACGAAACTGACAAAAAAGAAACATCTCATAGAAAGTAAAAAGCTCTCGCGCGGTGTTCAAACAGTAAATTTTCAGTGTGTTTCGTGGAAAACATTTCGCGCGAATTCTGCGAATCCAATAAAATCGCGTTCCGCCAGAACAATTTCGCAAAACATTTGCATATTTTAACGCGGCGCTAAAAGCGAATTTGTCATTCGCGAACAAGCGATGTACTTCGTTTTAAGGATCCCCTAACCGAGAATACGAATAAAACGTCAGAGTATATTTTTCGCGACGTGCCACTCTCGTACCGATCGTCGAAAGGACTTGAATTTTATTTTTCGTCGTATCAATGATTCCGAATATAAAAGGAAAACCGTGTTTCGGTGTCTGTTCCGCTTTCCATTTCGATTCGACTCCGACAGTGACGGACCGGCTTGATCTCGAAAGAAATCACGGTTACTTTATTCCTTCCATCCAGACAAATATCCTTTTCTGATCTCTAAGAAACACATCCCCGATTGTGATTCACGGTCGAATCGACCGAAAATACAAGCTTTTGTTATTTTTAACGTTCCCTCTCGTCTCGTTTCTCGGGGTGCATCGAAAAATGCTATGAATGATCGGATATACAGGGTGTTCCGTGGTGGTACAAGCGAAAAAAGGAGTGATTCTACGTGAAAAAATACGTCGAAAATAAAGAAGGGTCATTCCACGCCGAATCGATCACTTTTTGATCTCACCATCTGCGATTTTGTTTTGATTAAAATATGTTATAGTCTATGTGAAATTAGAGGGGGTTTAAGTCATCATTTTGCCGATTTCGAATTTGTTTAAAAATTACAAGCCTTCAAAATGTTCAGTTTTTGTCTATTTTTGCGAAAATAGACATCACTTACGAATTTTGTTCTCAAAAACTACAAGTCCGATTGAGCTAAATTCTTTTTTGTTTTATTCATAAAGGATTAGGCTACTGTAAAATATTTTTTTCTGACTTCGTCAATTTGTTATATAATATGACAAAATTTAAACAAATTCATTTTTTACATTTTTCAATAAAAAGCGTACCTGATTAAAATTTGAAAAGAATATATTGCATTCCCTGAAGATTCTCCTTTAAAATGAGCCCTTCAGAATTATGGAAGCTCGTAAATTAATGTCACAATAAATTGTAATGAAAATTTTTGGTACGAGGTTTGGTTTTAAAGAAAATCGACTTTAAATTTTTGTCGGGTTTAACATTGTCTAGATCGTAATCGAAAATTAGGAACATGCAATGAAATACAACGATGAAGTAATCATAACATGTATATTATTACAAAAATTTCTGAAAACGTTGTCCATACTGCGAAATACACAATTCAGATCTTCTAATTTTTCTATGAACGCTTTTTAACGTAATCCAATTTTTCTGTCAATTACTCACGACTTGTAATTCCGTCGGAACACACAATTAATTTAATATAAATTAAAAAAAAAAAATCAAGCGGAGCATGACAAATTTTCATTCTATATTTTTGACTTATTTTTTAATTACTGAACACCCTGTATATTAATAAGCACGGGTACAGTAATTGCATAAGTAGCATTCTACGTACACCGAATATTCCTGTGATACAGATTTGTAAATTTTACCGAAAGAATATTCCTGACAAACATATTTTTATCAAATTTTTTTACACTCGATTCTCTTTTCTATAATCGCGGCTTTATCTCAAGGGGTTGTTTTTTCTACGCCACTCTCATTTTCACGCCATTTTTTTAAGAGAGTTAAATCAACGTACTTGTATGATTTCAAAGCCTCGATGTTTTATCGAAACGACATTTTTGATCGAATTTTACGATATTATTTATTTATACATTCAGTATTTCTTAACCCATTTGCTATTGCGATCAGCAAATAGGAAATTTGAACATGTATTTTTACACATATACATATGTATACATATATTGTATACATATATGATTTTATCACGTACAACAGGGTTGTATTAAATAAAATATGTTTTCGATAAATGCATACATTCTGGTTTTCAAAATTATTTTTTTGTTTGAATGTTACGAAAAAATACCATACGAAAGCGTCTAAAAATATGGATCGTGCGAATATAAACATTGATTAATAAATTTAATTTAATGTTATAAAGTTGTGTTATTAAAAATTTAATTCGACCAACATCAATTCGAAAATGAAAATAAATAATAAAAAGTTAATCAAGAATAAACACGTCACAATCGAATTCGTCAGACATTTTCTTTAGCGCTGATTTTACATTAAGAATATTATCATGGGGTTTGCATAGTCCATTTATTATACTTTAATCTTCGAAGTGGCATCGGAGCTATTTCAGGATACTTCTGTGTCATCGAATATACGATTTTATTTTCTGCGTCGGCCGTTCGAAATGCAACAACCTGATAATTCGATTGCTCCTCATAACGTTAAGTACTCTATTCAATTACATCCCTTCCGAAAGGATCAGTGAACCTGTCCCTCAAAATGGAGTCCATAACACGTCGACGGTCACGGTCGACAATCGATCAATCACCTACTTTCTTATCTGCCATCATGAACAAACGACGCGTCATCTTTTCCCGTCGCCTTGTCACTTTCGTATTAATCCGTTACCGAGTTCTGTCGCGTTCAGCTTTCCGATAGACATCTGCAAAGTTTTCAAGAAACTTCGGCCCCGTTTTCATCGGGCTTTATTAAAATGAAGCCCCTTTAGCCGCGGCATTTCGCGCGACGTTGATGAAAAGCGAAAGACGACGAACGAAATCATCGATCATTATCGATATTTAACGTTGAATTCGACTGGCGATATTCAAAGTATTATTAATACCTCGCGATTTGAATATTATAAATGCAAATACGCTTTACGCATTTATAGTTTCTCGAATCGATATTAATTATCGATGCAGTTCCCCGATTATCGTGTTTATTTCGTCGTGAATGTTTAATACGCTGCTATTTATTGTTCCACGTTGATTATCATCGATTTACCGTTTGTACATTATTTTATGCACAGTTACTCGTTAATATTCGATCGCTAACATTTTGTCTCCGCGTGTTTGCACGTAACTCGTCAAACGTGTATTTTTGAGAATTATTTAATCGTAATTCTATTCGATTGTAAATGATATTCGTCTTGTTACATCGAGTATCAACTATTCTTTATCTTCAAAAGGTGGAAACACAATTTGAATAACGCAAAATTTGACATAAAATATGAAACTTGCATTCAGACATTTTGATTTTGATTTAATTGGTAATTTGATGAAACTTGTCGTTCTGATGGGAGACGATTTTATTGTTAATGATGATGTTACTATTAACAAGCAATGTCATTTTTAATAAGCTACGTCATTGTTAACAAACAATGTTCTTGTTAATAAACAATATCATTGTTAACAAACAATATTCTTGTTAATAAGCAATATCATTGTTAACCAGCAATGTCATTGTTAATAAATAATGTTCTTGTTAACAGGAAATGTCCTCGTTAACAAACAACGTTGTTGTTAACAAGCAATGTCACTTTTGACAAACAATGTCGTTGTGAACAAACAATGTTCTTGTTAACAGGCAATGTCCTTGTTAAAAGGCAACGTCATTGTTAAAAAACAATGTTCTTGTTAACCAGCAATATCATTGTTAACAAACAATGTTCTTGTTAATAAGCAATATCATTGTTAATAAGCAACGTCATTGTTAACAAACAATATTCTTGTTAATAAGCAATATCATTGTTAACAAGCAATGTCATTGTTAATAAATAATGTTCTTGTTAACAGGAAATGTCCTCGTTAACAAACAACGTTGTTGTTAACAAGCAATGTCACTTTTGACAAACAATGTCCTTGTGAACAAACAATGTTCTTGTTAACAGGCAATGTCCTTGTTAAAAGGCAACGTCATTGTTAAAAAACAATGTTCTTGTTAACCAGCAATGTCATTGTTAACAAACAATGTTCTTGATAACAAGCAATGTAATTATTAACAAACAATGCCACTTGTAACAAGCAATTCCGTTATTAACAAGCAACATTACTGTTAATAAACGCTACTATTGTAAATAAACACCACTATTGTTAACAAACAGTAAAACAGCTGTTACATTCCCAAAGAATGTAAAACCCTTCGTAGAATGTGGACTTCAAAAGTGGACAGAACGATCCCGTGATAATACGATTACCTTTTTCCACGATTATCGTCGTGCAACCGGAAATAGCTTCATGAAATTCGATGAAGATCCCGATAGGCATCCGCTGGCTCGGCAACTATGAACATTGTTCCATTGAACGGTGTCAGATGAAAAAGCTGTTCGAAAGGACGAGAATATGGGTCATTACCCGGTTATTTCGTTCCCCGAAGCTGCTGAAAACACGAAGAGAGAAAGTTTCGATACTCGCATGCTGCACGTGTTAGCACAACTTCTCTTTATTTTCTGAATACTTCCTTCGAATAATAGTGTCTCTCGCTATGTCACGAAAGTTTCAACGCCCGTTCACAACGGGTCTTCGCGTCGCGTGAGTTAGTATTACGCGATATTTCGTTCTCTTAAAATTATACGTCGGTCGATGACGAACAAAAGACGTTGGCCAACCTTCCGCTGCACCCGGATGTTCCGCTGAACAACAATGGAGGCTTCGATCTGAACGCTTAAGAAATCAGTCAGCGTTCGCGATTGTTTCCTGACACATAATTGCAGAAACTATCTGTAAAATCTGTGACAATTATCGACAACGATTGTTCATTCTTGACATTTTAGGATTCAGGAAATTTGTACGAGGTTGCAATAAGCGCTTATGTGTGCATTATACTTTATTGGGTTATGTTTACCTGTAATTTTCGATATTCTGCACTGAACAAAAGTTCTTCGGAAAATGGACTTACAATTTTCTTGTGTTGTAATAATTACTATAGTTGAAATTAACAGCGGATCTTAATAATTCTTTTTGGTAACTTTACAGCAATTATGTCATATTTTTAATGTAATGAAAAATGTAAGTTTTTCTGTATGCATAAATAACGTTGCAACAAAAGTGGATCTGAATCATTCTTTTTGTTCAATTTACAGTAGTTATGTTAGATTTCTAATGTAAAAAGAAATGTCAGTTTTTATACATGCATAAATAACGTTGCAACATAAACGGATCTTAATAATTCTTTTCGTTAAATTTACAGCAATTATGTCACATTTTTTATGTAAAAAGAAATGTGAGTTTTTCTGTATACATAAATAACGTTGTAATAAAAGCGAATAATAATAATTCTCTCTGTCAAATTTACAGTAGCTATGTTATATTTTTAATGTAAAAAGAAATGTCAGTTTTTCTACATGCATAAATAACGTTGCAACAAAAACGGATCTTAATAATTCTTTCTGGTAAATTTGCTGCAGTTATGTTAAACCTTTCTGGTAAAAAAATGTAAGATTTTGTACATAAACAAGTAACACATAATACATTAATAACATTGTAAGAAACGAATGATTAAATGAGTATTTAATCAGACCAGCTTGTAATCGCTTTACAAAATCACAGTATGGTTTTATTCACGGGTGATTACATCGTCGTGCAGAGGAAAGTTGGTGACAAAAGGAAACGAATCGTCATCGAGAACGATGATGTTTGATTTTACATCGCTATGTCGCTTTTCATCGTCTCGGTTTACATTGAAGCTACGACTGCGATTTAACACGTACTCTTTGGTTTAATTACACAGAGTCGGAGGCGTTCTCTAATTGGAACCGTGTCTAAATCGTGGATACTACGAACGGAAGCCCAATAGAAAATATCTATGATCGCGTCGATCAGGTGATTCGTGTGTATGTACATAGAAAAATAAAGTCGATGCGTCGAATGGAACACACGCGTTAGAAAAATAACAATTTTTAGCTCGATCCGCTCGAAATTCGTCATTTTTTTTTCATTCCTAATAGTTTATCGGGAGCACTTCTCGTTTAAAATATCATGTTATCGTCATAAAGTAATCTATGAAATTTTTGATGATTGTCAAAAACGCGAACAACGAATTTTCTTTATAATTTGATGTTTCATTCGTGAATTTCGTTACCGAATCTCATCCACGTTTCTTTTCATCGATAGGCTCTTGAAATTACAGTTACCGATCGTTCTTTTTATTTAGGGCACATTATTTTTAACTTCAATGCATCTAACATTCATTTTAGTTATATAAGTAAAGCTAATTTTATTAAGAAATATTTCCTTTCTTGAGAAACTTTGTCTTCACAGAACTGATAAATTTTTTTCGGATACAAGAAACTTTTGAAGTTGAATAAAGATTTTTTCATTTTTCAATTAAACAATTTTTAAGTCTGGAAACATAACAATTTTCAAGTCTGGAAATGTAAAATTGTTCAAGTTTGTAAATATAACATTTTTCAAGCTTGGAAATGTAAAAATTTCCAGGTTAAAAAATATAGAAATTTTCAACTTTAGAAAGTCAGAAACTCGCGAATATTCATATATACAAACCTCGAAATCAAATTCGCAAGCTTCGAAAGACGAAAAATTGTCAAACACAATTTTTTCCCCATCTGAAAGCACGAATGAAAAAACGCATTTCCACAGCTGGAATTTAATTTGTCGGATAAAAAATTGCATCGCAAATACCGGTACACCCAGTGCATCGAAGACATCGCTTCTCTTTTCCAATTTACAAAACGATGAATAGTTTCTTTCCGACTCGCGAGTTCCATTGAAGTTTCCAATAAAGTAATCCCTGAAATCTGTTATAATCGATTGGAAGTCGGCGCTGTATTTCAAAGCTCTTCCGTAGAAACATGAAGCAGCAATTTGTGCACGAGTTTGTCAGCCATCGACGATTTCTAATTGCTCCAGATATAATTCCCCTTTGAATATCACAGTTTTCTGTCGATATCCACTTCTATCTACTGGTCAATTGTTACTATCGCGGACGATTTGAATAGAACGAGTAGGATTAATCGGAAATTCGAGCGATTCGAGGCTGATGACGCTTAGTCGGACACAGTGACGGCGATCGATCGAAAGAAATCAATTCTTTACCATTTCTTCTCGGCTGGATTTTTAATTCAACGCATTCGCGTGTCGGTCTCAGCTGATTACAAGTTTATTCGGAGGAATAATTGTCGTAAAAACTCGTAACACGAAGAAAACAACTGAAAAACAAACAACGTGTCGGTGAATTCATCTTGCTGCAAGAATAAATCCTTTTTATCTTCGATTTTATCTTACGAAACAAATATTTGTTTCATTTTCTTGATTAAAATAAGAAACACGAATGTCGAGACATATTTACTTGTTTCGATCGAGACAATTATTACTACAATTCCGAATATCATCACGTTCGTTTTAATCAGGTAAATGGTCACATACGTGTTACGAAGTGTTGTATAAACGAGAATTGAAAGTGAAAAAGTTAGCAACGCATTGGCATTGTAAATTGTACAACAGTTTTGAACTTCGTCGACGTTCACAATCGCATCTCTTTCGCTCGCCATATTTCTCCGCGTTTCAAATTTATTATCATCGATTAAACCGGTAAATATAGTTCAACTTATATCGTGTTTGGTCTCGTTTTAATCAGAAAAATGTCAGTAATCTATCGATACAAATTTTATAGCAGAAAAATGAAAAATAAAGAAGTTTCATATTTGAAGTTGTTTGCCTCGCGAATATACCCTAAGCCGGGTCACGTGACATTTCTCGGCGAAGCGTAATGGCGTCTCGAGTGGAATAACCTTTCTGCTCATATCGCGTACATCATTTTCGCTTATACCAAGACTTTGCTGCATTAACCCTCCGAAAATCGCGTACGTCATGAAGTGAAAAATTTGTTGGAAAGTTCTGTCGACATTCTGGAAATGAAGATTTATCAAATATAGGAATATCGAATTTTCGAACATTATCAGAGGGAACGCAATATCAAATTTACATTCCCCGAATAGCCGGGTCCGACATCCAAACGGGCATTCGTAGTGTAGAACATTTCGATTAAATGGAATTTTCACGAATCCGTTCGAAAAATTCAATTTCCTTCGATCGATCCGTCACGTCCGTTCGAGAAAAGAAAAGAAACGTCTGGTTCCCCTCGGAGCTTTCTTCGACCGGTCGAAATGAACGAAAATAAAATAAATCGCAGCTATTTCTGGAATCTCGTCAGGAACCTAACGACCCGCTGGACTAACGATGTACAATAATTACGCCGCTGTTTTTGGTAGTGTTGCGTACACAGTTTAAGCAACAACACGTTTAACAATCACGCTACACGACGCAACGTCGGTCATTTACAAAAACGACGATCACAAAACACACTCATACTTTCTCGCGGCACGTTGATACGTCGCCGACGTGTATATACAGTCCTCGATAATTATTGCTATAGTACATTTATACAGTCTAGACGCGTACAATAGGCCGTACGAATGAAAGTGAAGCGTTTGCGAGTCCTCTAGAAAAAATCGAGTCTCTACCGCCAGAGAGAATGGTACTCGGCACCGTGGAAAAAAAAAAAATAAACGAAACGGAGCCTTTTCTGCTTCCCGACACGGCTCGTTTGGTATTTGGATCAAGTGACTGTTTCAACGAGTAATTCATTCTTACGTAAACACAAATAAATTTGACCCTCTGGAAATGTTCTAATTGCTCGTAAAATCGCTGCAGGTTGTCGCAGATGCTCGATTCTAAATAGACTGCGAATTTTTACTCGGTTATAAGGTGATTATCTTCTCTTTGTATCCTTTCTTTGTATCTGTGTATTCGTTGTACTCGTTTCTCAGTGTATTTATTTTATTTATATGTCAATATGTTAATGTTCTCATTTTTGTTACGTGTCGATGTGTCAGTGTGTTTATTTTATTTATATGTCAATATGTTAATGTTCTCATTTGTGTTACGTGTCGATGTGTCAGTGTGTTTATTTTATTTATATGTCAATATGTTAATGTTCTCATTTTTGTTACGTGTCGATGTGTCAGTGTGTTTATTATACTAGTATGAGTGTATCTAATATGTTCATTTTATTTATGTGTCAATATGTTAACATTTTCGATTTAATTACACGTATGTTTGTCTAATGTGTTGATTTTATTAATGTATCAATGTGCTTATTTCGTTTAGTGTGTCAATATGCCAATGTTTACATTTTGCTCACGTGTGAGTATGTCTAATGTGTTCATTTTATCTATGTGTAAATGTGTCACTGTACTTATTTTACATATGTATTAATATACCAATGTTCACATTTTAGTTACCCTTCGGTGTGTCTAATGTATTTATTTTGTTCGTATTTCAATATGCAAGTGTGGTTATTTCATTTATGTTTCAATGTATCGATATACCGATGAGCTTACCTCAATTATAAGTCAAGATGTCGATTGGTGTATGCAATTTATTAAAAATAAATTGAAAATATTTGCAGAAAAATATAGTTTTGTTGTTTTGTACAGTGATAAAGAAATAGTCACTTGATATTTTGCAATAAACGAAATTGCAGTGCAGTACCATTCTCTCGCAACAATCTCATTGTTAATAATAATTGTATTGCGTTACAGATAATACAGCGTTTATTCTAATTACACCTAGGTAGCACTGATGGCTTTATCCTACGTTCATCGTTGACAACTTATTTACAAATTCAATACATCGTCGAACAGTCTGCGTGCTGTTTCGTGTCCAGTCAAATATTTTTCAGTACAATTTCTATCAAATTATTGTTTCCTCCTTAATCTTCAACTTAATCAACCTTTTAAGACACGGACATCTTTCTTGTATTCTTAACCTCTGGTGCGTCGAGATTATTTCAATAATATAATAAGCGAATTATGTGTCACATAAACTTGAACTGTCCTCCGATGTGTTTTATACAAAACCATTCTTCGCTGAACTTAAAGTATTATTTACAAAATCTTTTTACAGGACGTAAAGTATTTGTTACGGGACTTATAGTTTGTACACAGACAGATCGCGCAAAAATGAACGTAGTCAAACGTTTCCTAAAAAAAATCGCCAAGAAACTTGCGACACGCGCTCGTAAAATCGAGTTTTTATACAAAATAATTGCGTATAATAAATAAAAAAATGTTGTCGATATCACGGGCGTGTGATAAATTAAGTAAAGTTTCATTGTCCGAGGCGCAAACATGACTGGCAGACGAACGGCACGCAAAATCTGCTCCGAAACTGTTGCCCAATTTGTAAAGTTTCAACGTTTAGTGGAGTACGCGTTTCCGGCACGTGATCCAACGTCGAAATTTGCAATTTCGTTGCGTGCCGGCGAAAGACATAGAAGAATACTTATCATTCTGCCCCCGTTTCCGGTTGTCGACAGCCAGTCGCTGTCAATGGCCGCGCCGAGACTCGTGGCTTCCGGATGCGCGCACATTCAAATCGCCACTAATGCATCGATGCCCGACGAATTTCATTTCCAATCTGAAAACATAACGCGTTCTTGAGACGCCATTCAACCTTTCAACGTTAGATTTACAGAGAATTGCGGATATTATAATAGATTGTTCACTTTCGCGTACGAGAATTATTAAGAAACTATAGTCAGCGTGTTAAATGATGAATGTTGTGACGACGTTAGCCTTCGTCGAGATAAAGTATCATTGTCCATTTCAAGTTAATAAATAAAATCAATAAAATCAATATCAAGTCGATTTACATATTACCTGTTACTTATTTATTTTTGTAACTTGGTTTGTAGGGATTTAAGAATCTAGGGATTTGGGAATATGGAAATTTTTGAATTTAGGGATTCGGAGATTTGAGAGTCCACGGGTTTGTGAATTTATAGAGATTAGGGAATATAGGGATGTGGTATTAGAAATTTGAGTGTTTCGAAATTTTGAGATATGGACATTTGGGAATTTAGGTCTGTTGGGAATCTAGGGACTTAATCAGGAATTTATGAATTTGAAAATATAGAGATTTGTGAATCTAGGGATCTGTGAATATTGGAATTCGTGGATCTAGGGATTTGAGTTTCTTGATATTGGGAGATTAGGAAATTTGGGAATTCGAGAATCTAGGGACTTGAGAATACAAAAATTTACGAACTTTAGAATTTCGGAATATAGGGATTTTTGAAGAACTGAGGATTTGGAAATTCAGAAATTTGGAGATTTAGAAATTCTGGAATTTGTGGACTTCAGGATTCGAGTGTTTTGAAATTGGAAGATCCTGACATTTGGAACTTTGAGGGTCTAGAGATTTGAAAATCTGGTGACTTGGAAAACAAAGAATTATGGAATCCAAGGATTTGAGAATCTACAGAAATAAGATTTGGATATTTGCAAATTTAATAATTTCGAGATCCTTGAAGAATTTCGGATTCTAGGGATTTCGCAATCTACGAGTTTGTGTATGAAGGAATTGCAAAGTCCAGGGAATTGGGAAATTGATGTTCCAGTGATTTGAAAATCTACAAATTGCGATTTTAAAATTAGTGAAAACTTTCGAATTTGATCATTTAAAAACTCGAAACTTCGAAACTATAACCCAAAGATCCAGAACATGTGGAGAATCGTAAAAATTCAAGAATTCGAACACAAATTAATACAACTTACCCGATAATCGTGAATAACTTCGGTCGTGGTTTATCTCGTTCGCAATTCCCTCATGAAAGGCAAAATCTTCCATCTCTCTATCGTCGAATAATCGTTCGCGTGTTCATCGGTCGTCGAACTGTCGTCGTTCGGCCTAAAAAATGTCGAATAATCTCCAGCGTGGTTGCCGAATGTTCGTCCGTTCGTTCACGCACAGTTTAAGTAGCGAAAATCGAGGCACCTTCCGGGCAAACACAAATTCGATTTCGTCCGGCGGATCTGACGATTCGAAAATCTGAACGCGCCGGAAACCGAGGCTAAAGAAGGGCTCGAAGAGCTGATTGCGATCCACGTACAGGAAGTTCCTGGAAGAGGGATTTAATGGCGGTCCAGAAATGCATGAAAATCAGTCTCGAATGGCGTTGCACTCGAACAGTTCGAGGGAACCTCGCACGGCCTCCATTTTGCGCGAGGATTAATTAACGTGGCCCTGATTAATCGTCGAAACGAAAACGACTGCACGACCCTGTTCGATTTTCTCGGTCAAGGACCACTAAGAAACGAGGATTTTACTAAATACGTTGCTCGTGTCCTTGGGAAATTAACTGAATCGATTAAGAAGAATTCTGAACGAAAGAGTTCATTTGTTTTAACGCTCGCTGCGGACCGAGGATCGTTAACGAGTTTGTTAAATAAATTAAGGAGATGGAAATCGTGGTGTTAATACGTTCGAGCTATTCCGGTTCTGAATTGTAACTTGTAGGGATTTTTAATTATAGCGATATTTCACATTTTTGTAAGATGATATGGAGTATATAATAATTAGAATATTGACACGGTAAATGTTGCGAGAGTAAAAATTATGAATTATGGCGAGGCTTGGAACTTGAAAGTAAATTGATAGAAATTATCCAAAGGTCTTGCATATTAACATGTTAAATATTATCAGTTTCAAAATCGTCAATCAATGTAAATTCTAATTATAGTGATATTTGAATGGAAATAAATTCATATAAATTATCCAAAATCCTTGAATATTAATATGTTAAATATTGCCAGTATCAAAATTGTCAATTATTGTAAATTCTAATTATAGTGATATTTAAAATTTGGAAATAAATTCATATAAATTATACAAAGACCTTGAATATTAACATGTTAAATATTGTCAATTTCAAAATTATCGATTATTGTAAATTCTAATTATAGCGATATTTGTAGTTTGGAAATAAATTAATGTAAATTATCCAATGACGCGAATTTTAACATGTTAAATATTGCCAGCTTCAAAATTCTAAATACTGTAATTTCGAATTATAATGATACTTGGAATTTGAAAATAAATTGATATAAATTATCCAATGATCATGAATACTGTCACGTGATATATTGCGAGAGTGAAACTTACAGACTACGGTGATACTAAATCAATGTCAAAATAAATTAGTATAAATTACCCGATACTCGTTAATAAATTCTATCGCAGGCTAATTCAATTCGTTCGCACGCTATAGCTAAAAGAAATTAAAGAATATTTCAAGCAGCACCGATATTATATTAATTTGATTAAATATCAATGGAGGAATATAAATTATGAAATATAATGTAATTTTGATAATCGCGACTGTGGTGAGCATAAATGATGATGATTTCGAATTTTTGGAAATTTACAGGTTTCATTATTCGACAATTTGATCATTTGGAAATTTGATAACTTGGAAATCTAATAATTTGAAAACTTGAAACTTCCAAGAATTTGATAATTTTGAAATCCGATGAATTAAAATTCTTGATAAGTTGAGAATTTTATCATTTGGAAATTTGTGAACTTCAAAATTTAACTAGAAATTTCAAAAAATTGTATAATTAAGAAATCTGAAAACACAAATATTTGTATAATTAAGAAATCTGAAAATGCAAATATTCGATAATCTACGAATGTATTAATTAAAAAATTTGAGAACTTGAGAATTTAATACCTTGAAAACTGAAAACTTCCGAAAATTTTATAACGATGAACTCGAAAAATCCAAATATCTTCATTCCCTACTAGAAAATTTCGCGAAACAAAAGAAAAAGAAAACGAGCAATCTCGCCATTAACGTTAATAATATTAATTGAGCATGACGTCCGTAGCGAATGCGTTAATAGAAAGTAAATTAAGTTTGACGACGTTTCATAAAACGAAGCATGTTTGCACATATCTGGTTGAAAGTTTCATCTCTATTTACGTTTCCTCAATTAAGCCGCGAACCACGAGGGGCTAATTAAAGAACTCAACCAGACGATTGTTAATTTCGCTAACGCCGGCTTCGAGTTAATACCGCGATTCGCTCATTTTTTTATTATCTATCACAGATTACCCTCATTTTCATCTGCGCCTTCTTTCCGTTCTTAGAAATAATTAACCAGCAATTGTACAACCAAAAATTGCTGTATCTTATTAAATCGCAACTAAACTTGCAAGTCTTCTACGCGTTTTACGTCAACGTAACAGGGACGGACATTCGAATAATGTTCATTAAAATATTCATTCAGATGTTTATTTAAACGTTCATCTAGATGTTCATCTAATATGTTCATATCGATAATACTCATTTAGATGTTCATCCGCGTACACATTCGATTAATATTCCTTTAGATGTTCGTCTAGATGTTCATCTATATTTTCATACCAATAACATTCATTTAGATGTTCATTTAGATACTTATTCGAGTAATATTTATTTAGATGTTCATTTAGATATTCATCTAGATGTTCATTCGGACAATACTTCTTTGGATTTTCATCTAGAGGGTCATTCGACTAATATTCATTTAGATATTCGTTTAGATGTTCATCTAGATCTTCATCTAGATGTTCATTCGGCTAGTATTCATTCAGATGTTCATTTAGATGTTCACCCAACTAATATTGATTTACATGTTCATTTAGATGTTCATCCAGATGTTCGTTCGACTAATATTCATTTAGGTGTTCAGCCAGATGTTCATTTGAACAATATTCATTTAGGTGTTCATTTAGATGTTCACTCAACTAATATTGATTTACATGTTTATTTAAATGTTCATCTAGATGGTCATTCGGCTAACATTCATTTAGGTGTTCATCTAAATTTTCATTTGGATATTCATTCGAATGATATAAATTTAGATGTTCATCTGGATGATCGTTCGGCTAGTAATAATCAGTTAGCTGCTCATGTAGAGCTTCATTTGGACATTCGTTCGTATTCCATTAGACGTTCATCTAGATGTTCATACTATTCATTCATGTAGACGATCGTCTAGATGTTCATCCAGATTCATTCAGACGTTCATCCAGATGATTCGAGCAACGTTCGTTCAGACTAGAGACACTCGTTGTCACTCAACGGCGGCGCAACTCGAAACATCCCCACGAGACAACGTAATTAATAAGACGTTAAGATTGCTGAAGAAGCTCGTCGAGTTTATTCGTGATTAGTCAACATTTTCATGAATGCAACGTACATTGACAGTCCTTAAAATCGGGCAAAATAACAGTCTTACAACGTCTTCGGCGGCGATCGCGTGACCGGCGCGAAAGACAAAACGCGATCGATCGGTTCGATGCAAACGTCGTCAAACAGAACGTGAAACGGCCGTGTATCGATTACCCGTTGTTCGGTTGTTCGTCGGCGGGCAACGAACCGGGGAAGAAACGGGCGATTCTCGACACCCCGGGGACCCACACGACCGTTCGTCGAAGGAAACGAAAGCAACTTCCGTCGTGGATCGCAAGATACGTGCTCGGCGCAACTGTTCACGGGGGTTTTTCTCGCTAGACGAACTGCGACGGCGTTTTCCAGCAACTGGCACAGCAGGGTAACGCGCTCTGCAGGGTGTCCTTGAATGCCTCGCGGAAGTCACGGTTGAAGTACGCGTAGATCAGTGGATTCAGGGCGCTGTTGAAGTAACCTATCCAGAAGAGGACGGACACCACCGTGTCTGGACAGTAGCAAGCTTCTCCGCACAGGCTCGTCGTTACGTACCTGAAATCAAACGAATATTATGATATTATGAGTTGAAATTATTCGGAAACACGAATACTTATTGTTCGATCATTCGGAAGATCGGACGAGGCAAACGTCCTTGACCCTAACAAGCAGAACTCGGCCTTGTTAGGCCGTAGTATTACAATAAACGTCGTGAAAATTAGGCGACCACCCAAGGTTTCTTCAATACAATGGACATCCTTTTTCGTCCCTTCGACCATTAGATTTCATTCATTCTCCATATATTTGATATGTGCAAAGAATTAGCTGCAGGATAAAACAATTGACTGTAGGTCTGCAGTGCATACGCCACATATTTATTTTTCTTTGAAATATTTGAGCATTCTACAAAATTGCAAGAACTGTAATCGCTATTATATGTATACATAATTTATTAACTATTTTGTATTTATTGCAACGAACAAATTAGTGTTGAATATGTACTATTATAATTGTAGCAAAGAACACAATTAGGGAGTTTGTTAAAATTTGGGATAAATTGTGTATTAGTAGTAAGTTTATTTATAAAAAAAAAGTGATGCACCAAAGCGAATCGAACGATAGAGATAGAAATACATTTTATTTTCAATCAAACGAACGAGGCACACTCGAAATGAGAATCATTCTGGGCCGTCATGAATGATTTCCGAAAAGCCACAGAAAATGGAGAAACAATCCGGCTATGTAGCTGTTTCAATTTTCAACGAAACATCGCTATTACGTTTCACGTTCGCGAATCGCAATGAAAATACATCGATTAATTAATTCCCGTTCGACGAGCGACGTCATATTATCTGGCGTTATGTTTGCTGGTTCGTGACTCGATGCAACGTGTCACGATGCAAGAACGTGGCAATTATGAACCGGACAATTCCGAAACTTCCGACTGTCTCGGTTACAATAAATAATGACCCTTCGACTGTCTGTCGTTTCAATTTTCGATTCGAACGCGCGCTACTTCGTGAAACCAACACATTTCAAAATTAACTGTTCGTAAGGAAAATGGTGCGAAATAGTATGTTTAAAAATGTGTTATTTTGGAAATGTCGAAATATTGTTGCGTTAAATATACCAGTATGCAACTGATAAATTTATAAACCTGTAATGTTAAAAATTTAGAAATGTCGGAATGCCGAAATGTAGATATTTAAAAATGTCGAAGTGTCGAAATGTCGAAATGTCCAAGTGTAGAAATTTAGACATTTAAAAATGCAGAAATGTAGAATAGTTGAAACCTAGAAATTTACGAAATTATATATATAGAAATGTAGAAACCCAAAAACGTAGAAATGTAGAAATTTGGAAATGTAAAAATGTAGAAACCCAAAAACGTAGGAATGTAAAAATGTAAAAATGAAGAAACCTAGAAATGTAGAAATGTAAAAATTTTAACTAAACCAGAAATCTATAAATCCAGAAATTGCAAATTTTCTGCCAGTCAATCTTCAAATTAACCAATTCCGAAATTAAAAAAAGTCCACCTACATTCACTGATTTAAAAAACCTATTCACTGGCATAAAAGTCGATTTCCACCGAAAGCCGTTGAGCTATTCACTTTAATTTCCTTTAAGCTCGGTTATTCGATTACATTTGCGGTAATTCGGGGCGGTATTCAACCCGATGAAATTATTTCGCCAGTAGAAAGGTAATAGTTGTTACCGTGTCAAATTCGTGCGATATAACGAAAATTATTCGTCGACACCTGTTTTATTCGCGGCTTAATCCGCTCGCGAGTTTCACAAAGTAGCGGAGCAACTTCAGCTACGAGTAGAACTTATTATCAGATTAAGTTGCTCAGCCTCTTGCTCGAGTCGTGAATTGATTATTTCGACGGTGGCTGCATTAATCTTCCAGACGAATTAATGGTACTCGCAAAATACGTCAGGAACAATGAATTTTTTTTCTCCTCCGACAAGAGTACGATAATTGCTTGCCTATTATTCGCGAAAACTTTTTGCGTTCACGGTGATTCAACTTTCTTTCCGTTAATACGTCCATAGCAGTCAATTACTCGAAACCAATGGACCGATTTCATGTCGTCGATGCTCCGGATAGAAAGAAAATATTTATAAGAAATCTATCTATAAGAAGGCAGTGCCATTTGCTCGGCAACTGCGACCGCATCGCTTAGTCAGGCAAATAGTTGAACTACGAGGGCCGACCGAGGCGGACTAAACTCTCGGCAAACTCAACGAGATGCACTCGGCTTTGCATTAATAAAACATGCGGCTGGCTCAGCTTTCGCGCGTATTCAGCGACTCGGGAAAGTCCACGTTGATAGAACGGGAACGGCGAACAGCTTGCGAACGAAATCGTCGGAATTTCGACGTGGTTTGCGCGAAAACTTCGTTCGAGATACGGATGGACGAGAAGAGATCGATAACCGAAGGATCCAGTTGATCTGCTCGATAGTTGTTGTATACACCACTACAAGGTATTAAAGTACAGGACGATAACTAGGATGCTGAACGCTGACCTAAGTTTTTACCGATGTACAGTCATGGACAAAATTAACACTGGAAGTACCGGCATTAAATTCATGCTTACCATATGTGTGGGACACCCTGTAGTAGAAGAACATACACGTGCAATATTCACCAAAGCGCGAAAGAATCTTTTCCAACCGCGATCGTTAACAGCAATAATTGAAAAAGTGTTTTTCATACCTTGGAAACTTGGTTATACTTGTCCTATATACCATTGTTACAAAACCTAATTTACTTATTATCACAAAACTGTTATTACCAGACCCCCGGTATTTATGCGGTTACCATTATTACACGACCCAATTTACCTATTCTTACAAAACTGTTATTACCAGACCCCCCGTACTTATGCCGTTACCATTATTATAAAACCCAATTTACCTATTATTACAAAACTGTTATTACAAAAAACCCCATATTTATGCGGTTTGAAGCAGCGTCGAATTAAGTCAATTTTTCTCCGGACCGCAATAAATTTTTTCATAAAGAGACTGTACGAGGTTCAACTGAGATATTCCATTATTGAGGCGATCCTTTATACTTAAGATTACACAAAAAGTGAATGTTCGTGTCCGCTTACCAAAGGAAAAATGGCAGCCAACAGAGGAGGAACGCGCCCATTATTATTCCGAGCGTCCTCGCAGCTTTATGCTCGGCTCTCCAGCTCTTCGTCGGCTGTCGTATCGAAGTGCCTGCGAATCATAAATTAACCTTAATTACTAAAACTTACTCGTTCGTTTGTAAGAACATAATAAGATGTAACCTTTTTTCACGGAACATCTTCGTTTCGGTATCATCGTGCATTAACACTAAAATTACCAAAGGCGTCAAATGACTTCTACAAATTTCCTACTTCAAATGACAACATTTTTTAAGCTACTCTTCTTGACATCTATGCTGATTATCATCGAGATAAAGAATTTATAAATGTATTCATTTATGTTTTATCATTTGCTCATTTATTTTCGAACTTCATTTTTAACATCAAAATAATTGTGCATTATATTATATGTTGGTAGTTTTAGTATTAACATTGAAACTACTAAGACGGTCATGTAACTGTTTCAAATGTTTCTTATTTCAACAATTACAACAATTTTATTACAAGTTATTATAACAAGTGCTGTTGCAACAATTTTATTACAAGTTAATATAACAAGTACTATTACAACAATTTTATTACAAGTTATTGTGACAAGTACTATTACAACACTTTTATTACAAGTTATTGTAACAAGTACTATTGCAACAATCTTTATCCTGGTTTTCTTGTAATCCGAGTCAATACTCATCGAGACAAAGAATGTATACATACATTAATTTATGTTTCATTGTTTGTCAATTTATTTTTCAACGTCATTTATAATTTCAAAATAAACGTACATTGTACAATAGTAGTTTTAGTGTTAAATCAGTGTTCCAGTATCGAACACGACGTTGACGTTCAAAGAGGAACAAAAATGTTTTTGTATTTCAATTTACGTTAAACTTGTTGCTGTTTAATTCTGTAGGTAGAAACAATTTTTACTGTTTCGTGCCTGTAATCAGAAATAATTTTTGTTATTTAATTGTTTCTGCCTGTAGAAATATTTTATTGCTTAACTGCTGTCTAGTGAGAAATAATCTTTGCTGTTTAATTATTTTCATAATTAAAAATAGTTTCTGCAGTTTCTCTCTGTGATCAAAATTAATTATTGCTGTTCAATTATATCTAAGGTCATAAACAATTTTTGCTACTTAATTCTTTTTGCAGTCGACAACCATTTTATTTAATTAACGCGTACGGTAATCACTTCTCTCGTTTTAATTAACGTGTAATCAAAAACAGCTTTTACTATGTAATTGTTTTTACAGTCAGAAACAATACTTTTTAATTATTCCCGTAGTCGAAAGCAATTTTTGCCGTTTAATCGTTTGCGTAGTTCGTTCTCGTTAATTTCGCGTAAATGAAAATTCGAGGTCTATAGCTAGTTACTTTCGTTCCTGTCCAACGTGATATCTTCGGCGATATTAAAACGATAAAATGACGCGACGTCGATCGAGCGTCGTCTATCGACGCGTCGAATTGATAATTTTCAATTTCAACATAATCAACGCGCGAACAGTTCGAATATTTGCGGCGGACAAACTCATATTTATCGCCGCTCTGATTCTCGGGATATTTTTAATCACGTTAATTAGTTCGATAAATATTTGCACGTACGTAATTACGCCGTGATAAAGCGCGAGAGAATATTAATAAAGCCGCGTCGATGCGCAATCGAGACGATTCTTTGTGGGCGTTGATCGAATCAAAACGTCCTCGTTTTGCTGCAACGAAGCCACGATTTATTTAAACGCGTTAATTATCGGGACGATGTTCGTTCGTTTCGGTACGTTGACAGAATCCGTGTGCCATTTTGTGCGGATCCGCAACGGGATTACACTTGATCCTGTTTCATAATCTAAATTCAGCGTGTAACCGAGAATGCATTAAATCAATGATTTGCAATGTATAAATTTTAAAAACTGTTCTAAAAATGGCATTGTACTCTCTGAAAGGGTCATTACTTGGGGTCGGGAAAAGTTACGTGATTTTCAAGAATTTTTTTTGTCATTTTAATAAACATTTTTAATAATTCACAAAACACTATCAAAAAGTTCATCTTTTAATGTGTATATACAAATTTTTGTATGAAAAAATATTAAAAAACAAATGAAATATAACTCGTCTCTCGGATCGCCAGTTTTTTTTTATATCACTTACGGTGACCACGATATCTTCGGAACGCCTTATCTGAAGTCAAAATAAGAAAATATTGCGTTAGTACATTGCCTTAAGAAGGGCCTGAACGAAGGGTGTCGTAAAATTTCGATTTTTGCAAACATGACAATAATTTTACGAAAAAATCAATTGTTCGAGGTGAACGAATTTTGTTTTTCTTGTAATAAAAAAGAAATATGTAATCGAAATGAAAAATCCTTTGTTCAAGCCCTTCTTAAAGCAATGTACTAACTAATATTTCTTTTTAAATTTGAATCCGACGGGCTTCTTGATTACAACAGAATCGCCGATGATGAGGTCAGAAAGTGATCGATTCGACGTGGAATGACCCAAAAGATCGTCGGTGTTTCTCATATTTCGCCGGACGAGGGCTTCAAAGCCAATTCGTAGTTGGTCCGTCGCTTTGCTAGTCCCTTTTAAATCGGCCACACCGAAGTCGGCTGCATCTTGATAGACGAGCACATCGATTGCACGAAAGCGGAGAAGCCAGTGAGCATCGACCAGCCAACCTAGATCTGCCTCTCTGACTGCTTGCGATCACGCGAATCCTTCGGTTCTCTCGCCTTTACAACATTCCTCTTCCAGCAATTTGAATTATCTAGTTCTAGTGCCGTCCACGTGAACTCACGGAGAGTTTTCGTGCAACTGATCCTTCGTTCGCTAGTTCCTTTATTGTACACGACGTGGTTCAAAAGGTTCGGACCGATGCAACGAAATATCGATTCGCACGAACAACCACGAACGCGGTTATCATCACATACATTTTATATCATTCTGAAGTAAAAGTGTTAGAATGCTAGAAATCTGATAATGTAATTGAAAATGGAACATCTTCCTTCTAAACACAAAAAGGATATACACTAAAATGATATAAAATAGATGTAAAACTAAGAATATGATCACAGAGATGAATCTAATCAATGTAGCCAATGTATGATCAATATAATCAATAAAATCAATATAATGAATATAGTCAATACAATCATTACAATCAATACAATCAATACAATCAATGCAATCAATGCAATCAATACAATCAATACAATCAATACAATCAATACAATCAATATAATCAATGTAATCAATATAATCAATATAATCAATATAATCAATATAGTCAATATAGTCAATATAGTCAATATAGTCAATATAATCGATATAATCGATATAATCGATATAATCGATATAATCAATATAATCAGTATAATCAATATAGTCAATATAGTCAATATAATCAATATAATCAATATAATCAATATAATCAATATAATCAATATAATCAATATAATCAATATAATCAATATAATTAATATGATCAATATAACCAATATAATTAGTCATCAATAAGAGTCCGTTCGTGGTAAAAAGAATAATATTTCTTTGAAAATTGTAACCGCGAACCAACGAAGCAATCTTAGTCGAGATTACTGCAGCTTCAATAATACCACGTAGTCGGATTACGCGTTTCCCATTGGCGACCGGCGCTAACTGCTCCTTATCCCCATTAAAAAGTTTCGTATATATATCCGATTCGCGTGGAAGTTTTCCGGTTGCAGCAGTTTTTCGCGATCCCAACGCGACGATCCCGAACGGGACTCCGGGGAGATTTCGAACAAACAGGTTATCATAAACTTTCCCGGCGGCAACTTTAAACGAACGGACAGGTGTAGCTTTTTCCACCGACGCGACGGCCGAGTCCTATTTCCTGCCGGTGAATTTTTCAACGCCCTTCAAGACATTGCTCGACCCATTTCCGACCCTGTATTTTCGTCTCGAAACGTTCGAGCGCGCTTTACATTGCTAATGTAACCGGCAAAGTGTACCCCCGGCAACTTCTCGCGCGTTATTTTAATAAATAAAACGCACGAGGTAGTCGATGTTTTTGTTCGTGCATCGCGGCGTTACGAGGACACGTCACGCAAAAGATTCGGACGCTTTACTTTGGCACGGGTTTCTTACAATTGGAGCGAATCGTTCGAATTTTGGTTGAAGCGGATCGGGTTGTTAGGTAACTCGTAGTTTTAAGAAATTGCAATTATTTTTGGGACGTTGTGTTTCACGTTTTTACTGTATTTTTGTAATGTTTTTATAACCTTGTTACGTTATTACAGATTCTATTCAATATTTTTATATTTTTATATTTTTACGACCTCCTTACAATACTTTCGTAATATTTTTATATTTTCGTATCGTTTATATATTTTTGTAACACTCTTATATTTTTGTATCATTTATGTATTTCTGTAACGTTTTTATATTTTTATATCGTTTATATATTTTCGTAACATTTTTATATTATTATATGGTTTATATATTTTCGTAACATGTTTATATAATTTTTCTACGTTTGCTCTATTTTTATAATTTTAAAATACTTTGATGACATTTTTTAGATATATGATCATTTCTCTTGAGTGACTGTAAAATTTGTCAATACAAAAACACGTGTAATCTTTTCCTACATTATATTTGTTTTTCATACAAAAAGTCCTACTTCATAAATATATATGTGTAGAAAACATGTTACATAATTTGTTCAATTTTTTCATCACTAGAGAGTAAAACATTAAAATGCAACGTAAATTATTGTCATTGAAAAAATATACAATTTATGGCATGCGTGAAAGACATCTCGAAAACACTTTCATTGAAAAAGAGCCATAATTTTGGCACGATCCGAAACGTTTTTATTTTATTTAATTTTTTTATACATTCAACAAGCGTATGTAGCAAGTTGATAAAGAGATTCATACTTGCCGATGAATGTAATTATTCAGAACTAAACGTTTAAAAAATATTCATCATCTTATCGTATTTTAAAATAAAAAATGTTCCTACTGTGCGTGATTTCGTGGTGTTATTTTGTTTACAGTATACAAATGAGCTGGTAATTCGAAAAGATTCAGCAAAGTTACGGGGTGAATTTATTCGCCGATCTCGTGCGAGTTAAAGCGTGATAGACGATGCAAAAGGATTGTTTAAACAAAACGATCGCACGGGACACGATTTCCATTTATATCAACGTTTCTGGGTGAACCGAGCCGAGTTTCAGCGACGTTTCAATGGTGCCATAAATATCGCAATAAAAACAAATTGTTCGACCCTCGACCCTCTCGTGGAAAACGGGTGCATATTTGCAAGCGAGTTTTTCGTTCGCCATTATTGTCGGAACGCGTTATAAGCTGAGCAATCCGGGAACGATAAGCTGAAAATGAGCGAAAGAATGTAAACGAACGATTTGAATGAGAAAACATCAAACTGTGCGCGTACCGTGATTCTGATCCGTACATTTGATTCGCGTTACGCGATCGATAGATTCGATAAACATCGAAATTGATGTTTCGAAAATATGGGGATTCCGAAATTTAAAAATTTGATCGTCTAAACATTGGTATTTGGGAATTTTGGGAATTCGAGGATTTTCAAGTTTGGTAATATGGAAATCTGAGAATTTAAGTATATGGGAATTTAGGAATTTGGGGATTTGGGAATTGCGGAATTGGGCAATTGAGAATTTGGCGATTTGAGAATTGGCGAATCGAGGAATTGGGGAATTTGAGAATTTTGGGAATTGGGAATTGGGAATTGGGAATTGGGAATTGGGAATTGGGAATTTGGGAATTGTGGAATTGGGAATTGGGAATTTAGAGATTTGGAAATTGGGGAATTGGGGAATTGTGGAACTGAGGAATTGGAAATTTGGGCATTTGGGGATTTGGGAATTGGGGAATTAGGAACTTGGCAACTTCGAAGTTTGAGAATTAGAGAATTTGAAATTGATGAGATTGGATATTTTGAATTTCGTTACTTGGGAATTTGGGTACTTGGGAGTTTGGGGACTTGAGAATTTGGAACTTGAAACCTGAACCTGAAAACCTTTGGAACCTGAAAATTTTTTAATTTGGGGATTTGGGAATTGGGGAACTTGGGAATTTGGGGATTTGAGAATTTGGAACTTTAAGAACTTGACAATTTAGTATTTTGGGGATTCGGGAATTTGGGATTTGTGAATTCGGACATTTAGAAATTTGGGAATGTGAAAACTGAGGTATTTGTGAATTTAGAAATTTGGAAATATTGAAATTAGGTAATTTGGGAGATTAAGAATTCGGTAATTAATATTAGCGAATTTGGAACTTAGGGAACTAGGGAATTTAGGAAATAGGGTCCTTGTGAACTAGGGAATTTAGAAATTTGGGACTGTACGAATATGTAACTTTGGAAATTTACCAATTTGAGAGTTCAGGAATTTGATTAATTGGGAAGTTAGTAACGGACGGTCCCGAACGTTCCATCAATCCTACCATTATCTTGTTACCAATAAATTTCACGATCACCGAACAGTTAATATCTCGATCTTAATTAGCAATTAAAGAAGTTTCTACAGTACCGTTCCGTCCGTTTCCTCTCCGACGCAAAAGATCCTCTGCTATACCGTTTAATCGATAGAACGTAATTTCTCTTCGTTCGACGGGTTCGTTTTACCCCGGACCAGGAAGAGGAAGTCCACGATACCGCCGAATCGCAGGATCGACAGTAGACAGTTTGTCTCCATGGTGAATCGACGTGACCCGCAAGAACGAATCCGTTTCTTCTTCAATAACAAACGCGACGAAGAAGAATGACGTTAATTCAGGCCTCTAACGCAATTTGTTACGCGACAAACGATGTCGCGCGACAAGGATGAACTTCAAACTGTTCTCCTTTGCAGCTATCCAACCTTTTCCTTAGTCTTCTTGTCGTCGGACGAGAAGATTGATTCAATACACGACTCGGTGAACGTACTTCCTCTTTTCAAAAGGGCTGATCCGGGAAAAAAGAGAGGTGGAGGCGTTTCATTTGCTCCGTGCTCGAGCTCCGTTGCGGAATCCTCGGATTTTATGAACCCTGCAAATCCCTTTTTTATGAACGCAAACAGTACAGTTTGAGGGATTAGAATTTACCTGGGGGAGATATACAAGTTTCCCGGAAAATCTGATATATCGCAGCGTTTGGATTCGGTTTCGACTTAATTATTCGTGCTTCGACTCGTTTTTATCTGATTTTGATCTAATTGTATGATCGTCGGGATTCAACTAAATGAACCACGAACTAGTTACGTCGCGAGTCCGCTCCAAAGGCAGAAATAACCAAACAACTAGCCAGGGTAAGATGTCTGCTTTATTAAAACTGAAACTCGATTTAGCGGTTAAGAAAAATAATAACGCCTCGCAAACTGACGGCGGACTTTAAACATAAATATAATCTTGGTCGTGTACTCTTTGAAAGTTATTGGAAATCTACCGAAGAGAAAAAGTAATGTTCTCCCGAGAATAAAGTATGTAGTGAGTATTGGAGTGCCGCTGGGGGTGAACAAACGACTAAGTTAAAATTAAACTATTTAATACTTTTAACTCGTAATTCGAGTACTTCCAATTGTGTAAATGAATAAATTTCGTCCATACGTGGATGACGTGGCAGTCAAAGTGTTTATAGCTTCAACAGTCCACTTATATGTATACATATAATACATTTGTCAGAAATCGTTGATTTCATCGCGTCGTTTATTCGTCACTAAATACTGTTGTGAATTAACTGCATGACATTAAACACATGGTATTATAAGCATGATGAACGATGAAATGAATTGATTGATTGATTGGATTTATGGACGTCGATTGATGTGGTCTTTAGCCCCGAAATAAATGAAACGTATAATATTAACAATGCAATTAATTAAATTCTTGGTATCAACAACAAAATTAATAATTAAATGAATGATACTAACAGCACGTTTAATAATTAACCCCCTAACGTACAATTTTCTAGGCAGTTGCGTCATGCACATATAGTCAATTATTACTGTAACATTAAGGCAATTAAAGAAAGTTAAAATGTTTGGCACATTTTATATTCAACGTCCCTTGATTATACAGACAGTAATTATATTCGAGCCCTGAATTTAATTGCAGCGAAAATACGAGTCTGGTTTATAGAATTCGAATTGTAGTGTGCGTCACGAGTGTGACACGATATTGTAGCCCAAAGGGTTAAGTACTAGTATCAACAACAAGATTATTATTAACAACAAAATAATTAAGTTCATAGTATCAACAATAAAATTAATAATTAAGTGCACGGTACTAATAACACGTTTAATAATTAAGTATACGGTATTAACGAGTGACAGTTAAATGCATGATATCGAGCATGATCAACAATGAGATGCAAGGTATCGGTTATCGATGCAATCGTTGTTCTAAGCGATAAGCTCGACCCGAGAGGTCAAGTTCAAAGATAGCAGAAAAATATATCGGCTCGGATGTAACGCGACCTTCGAAATCTCCGTGGAAGCCTTTAATCTTCGCCGGCGGAATAAATCTCTGATCCCCGAAACTATCTGCATCAGTCGTTGAACAGAGCGAGAAGATCAGGGTCATCTTGATAAAAAGAACGAGCCAGAAGAATAGCCACGATGGATCGGAGCATTCTGAACGAATCGCTCATGGATCAGCAGCCCAGTGAAATTGGAGAAAGATAAGACTGTGTTCTCGAGTGATTTCATCGCGGTGGCTCGTTCAGAGCGAAAAGGGGACGAGATGGTGGAGAAAAGGATCGCGGTGAAATTAGAGCGGACGGTGGATATACCGGAGGTAGAAAATTTAAAAGAAACCTCGTCGGATGAAGTGAAAATGACGGTACGACGGGGAGAGGGAGAGAGAGAGAGAGAGAGAGAGAGAGAGAGAGAGAGAGAGAGAGAGAGAGAAATGATCTGTGCAAAGATAAATCGAATTTGCACGGATACGAAGCTCGAGATGAGCAAGTCGAAACCCCATCAAAGCGAATCAAGATGCTCGCATAATCTATTCAAAGCTGTAAGAAAAAGAATCATCTTCCAAAATTTGTTTCCGCGACGTGTTCCGGGCGATTGTAATCGATACATCAAATCGATGTATTAAACAATGATACATTTGGAAATTTTAAAAGTTTATATGACACTGGAGTATCAAACTGGAAACTTTGTGTTTGGGAATAGATACACCTTAAAATTGGTGTCGTTTTAGGGACTTTAGATGTACCTAATTTTGCAATAAATAGGAATTGTTTAATTTCGCAAATTATTAAAAAAATTCGAATGAATGCTTGTGGAATGGGAATTCGGAAGTTTGGCAATATGGGAATTGTAGGCATTTGGGACATTTGGGAACTTGGGAATTTTGGAATTGGGGAATTTGGGAATTGGAAAATTTGGAAATTTAAGTATTTAAAAATTTGAGAATTTTTGAATTTGGTAACTTGGGAATTTGGCGATTTTCGAATTTAGGGACTTTGGAGTTTGGTAACATGGTAATTGCGGAATTTGGGAATTTGAGAATTGGGGAACTGGAGAATCTAGGAATTAGGAAATTTGGGAATTTGGAGATCTTGAAATTTTGAAATTTGGGAATTTGGGGATTTTGGAATTTTGGAATTTGGTAACTTGGAAATTTGGTAATTGCGGAATTTGGGAATTTGAGAATTTGGAAACTGGGGAATCTGGGAATTTGAGAATTTGGAAACTGGGGGATTTGGGTATAAGGAAATTAGGAAATTTGGAGATTTTTAAATTAAAAAATTTGGAAATTTGGGGATTTTGGTATTTGGTAACTTGGGAACTTAAGATTTTAGGAATCTGAAAATTGTTTGGTCCATCGAACTTAGACAGCACGAACTGCAATATCCCAAGAACCCGATCATTCAGAGATCGAGTTGTAAACAAACAAACGGATAGAACACAATCTCCCGACTCCTCGTGTTTTATTGCCGGTAAGAAACAAATCGACTCGCAACGAAGGAAAAAACAGAAATTATCGCAATAATATACGTTTTGGACAGGGTCCAATACTCTCGCTGTGAAAAGGCAATATACGACATGGCATAAGCGTGAAAGTCTCGTTGGACGGGTGGACCGTTCGGCGATAAAAAGCGTTTCCAGGCCCGAGATGGCCGGTGGTTCGAGCAGGCAGGCTGGTGTCGTTTCCAGATATCGAGCGAGCGCAACGGAGGGCGAGGGTGCCCGGGGTGCTCCCGTTGGAGCTGGCTGCTGGAACCGCGTTCACTGACCTACCATACTGCTCACCGCAGGCTGGGAGAGATCAAGCCACCTCCGACACTCTCTCACCCTCGTTGTTTCGCGTTTCTCTCGTCGCCACTTCTCGTGACTCGTCTCACCCCTCAGGGGCATGCACTTCAGACTCATCCCACGAATCCGCTTTGCATTTGCACCTAGACGGGACGCAGTCGCGAACCGGAAGCCCGAACCGTTTCTTCATCCTCCTTGACTTTCGTTGTCCAACGATATATTGACCCTCGTTACGACGCATGATCGTCGCCGACCAAACACGAATGATATTCTTAACGGTATTAGGAAATTTCGACGGGATTCGATATTTTGGATCGGATTTGCTATTTTTTTGGCTAGGATTCGTCACTTTGGACAGGATTCGGTATTTTGGACGGGTTTCTGTATTTTAAACGGTATTCAGTATTTTGGACCGCATTCGCCATCTTTTGGCTAGGATTCGTTTTTTTTTTTACTAGGATTCGGTATTTTGGACGGGGTTTAATATTTTGGCCGAGGTTCGATATTTTGCTCTAGACTCGTTATTTTGGACGTGATTTGATATTTTCGACCGGATTCGCTATTTTTTGGCAAAAATTCCTTACTTTGGACAGGATTCAGTATTCTGGATGGGGTTTGATATTTTGGCCTAGATTAGCTATTTTGGACGCGATTTGATATTTGGAACCGGATTTGATATTTTTTTACTAGGTTTTGGAAAGGGTTTGATATTTTGGAATATAATTTTTTAACCCAGAGTCCAACATAAAGGAAAAGTAAAGAACAGAGTATATGTATAGTCCCGGACCTGTTAGTCGAATTGTCGGTAATTCTATCAAGCCCGTCCCTCAGACGTCGGGACATTTATTAACCACATAACTTATGATCATGTCGGCCAGCCCGTCAGAGCGATTGAATTATTGTTGTAACGTTAAGACTACGGTAAGGTAAAGATAGCCGACCTGTAAACTGTAACTACAATTCAACATTATCAACGTTTACTTTCGTTAACTAGTTAACTGCGGAATTTAGTTTCAGAAATATTTTCAATAGTTTCAATAACTTGCTAAAATCATTAAAATCAACTAATGAGGAGCATACACGAGGAACATGACTATCACGTGACTTGTAAATTAACAGGTGCAATAATAATTAACACTAAAATTACCAAAGGGGTCAAATGGCCCTTTTACAAATTTCCTACTTCAAACGACAAAATTTGTAAAGATGATTTTCTTCACATTTATGTCGATTGTTATCAACACAAAGAATCATTAAGTGTATTCATTTATGTTCCATCGTTTGTTCATTTATTTTTCAACTTCGTTTTTTACTTCAAAATAACTGTACATTATACGTCGGTAGTTTTAGAGTTAAATGATCCAATCGCGTGTTCCGATCCACGGTTGAACATATTCGATCTCTAAAAAGGTGTACCTGTCGAATGTACTTATTGCTCGTGAAATTTGAAAATATCCTCTTTGAGATGGTAGAATTTTGTCGGAAAGCAATAAAACGAACCGTAACGACGGGATCGTTTCTTGCCCGGTAACATTACGAAAAATGAGATTTCGTGCCGCGAGCCCCGTGGTTTCCTTCGGTTTCGTATTTCGACGAAATCCTCTCGTTTCGTTGCAGCAGCTTCCCGAAACGCTCGCTTGAAGTATATAAAGTGCCTGATTCGAGATACATTTCGTGAAATAGTCAGGGAAATCTCTGTGCCCGGAGCTTACATCGCGTGCGCATCTTGTCTTCGCTGTTTCACAAAAGAACGCGAAACCTCTGACGCGTGTGTACGCCTTTGTGTGCCTTTTTTCTGGGTCAGTTTCTAAATAGACTTTGCGAAAATCTGTGACATTTAAGCGCAAAGAGTAAAGCGAACGCGATGACGTCTTTGTTCGGGTCACATATGAACCAGATCGGAAGGGTTGTTTTCCTTTAAGTCAGCCTGTTTTCGATAAATGATTGAATTTAAATGATGGAAGGTTAGATTAATTTTGAACGATTTTGGCGACGATTTGTTGTCGAATTGCATTTGTTATTTTGTATCATAAATAATTACATTATAAATAATTGCATAATGTACATATGTATTGTATTATATACTTATAATATATATGAATAATATACATATAATATACAATAATATATAACATAACAATAAATTTGTATAATTCATGTACTTTTATTATCAATGAGTAACTATTCTTTGATATTAATATTACAACTGCAATTATATATTAATCATGAAATATTATTGTTAAGATTGTTATAATCATTATGATTAATTTTAACTGCAATCATAATTATGTTGGTTTTATTATTACGAACTTGCGAAATGATATAATTTTTCTGTACGTACGTCTCTAAAATAGCTATTATTTATTTATTACCATCTTTTATTATTATTGTTCGTAACAGTGTATACGTATTTTCAATCTGTAATAGAAAGGTTCCCACAAAGAATGATTAATTGAAAATGAAATAATAAATATTAAACTCATCGTCTCATCTTTTTTCATAGTCTCTTTTTTATAAAAGTGATTTTTCCCGTTCGATAAACGAATAATACAATTTATCAATGGATAATACATAAAAACCCGAACCTTTTTCGATAATGGTACAAATAACGGTGTAATAATGGTCCAATTAATAATCGATAATAAGAAGTAGCAGATAATCAATCAATGATTCAACGGATAACAATGGGAAAAAATTTGAATGCTTTTTCGCAGCGATCATCATCAATTACAATGTACAACGCGAAATTAAAGTAATAGCTTGTAAGCGTACGTTCGAAAGATTCATCAATCGATCAGATTCGTATCGAAATATCAGACAGGTAAATTGATCGACTGTCGTGGGGTGATTTTGGTGATATCTGTATCAGATTATGGTCTTGCTCGAATACGACGTACGACCGGGTGAATAATCGAAAATGCAGACACAGGATAAAGTTTCCGTCGACAAGGAAATTATGCAAAAGGTGGTTAACGACGGAGATCCCGTAACGGGGCACATTTTCGGGTATTCGGATCGATATCGCGTGAACGATGGCCACCGAAAGTTTCCTGGCTGCTCGTAATTAGACCGTGTACTGAATATTTCATTGCCCCGTAGCGAAATTCTGTGAAACAAAGTGTGAATCTAGCACCGTAGTTTTATAATTTTCGAGCTGTACCGCGTCTGTGGAGTACCCGTGAAACAATTATAAAATACAGCACGAAATGGATTAAAATTAAAAAGAACGAGGGTCACATCCAATTGTAACATTTGCTCGTTCTATTTACGATATATTAAACCATGATACATTCGCAAATTTTAAAAGTTTGTATAATACTGGAATATAAAGTTGGAAACCTTGTGTTTGGGAATGAATACACCTTAATATTGGTGACGTTTTAGGGACTATATATTATCTTCCTAATTTTGCAATAAATGGGAATTGTTTATTTTCACGAATTATTAAAAAAATTCGAGTGAATGCTTGGCAAATGGGAATTTGGAAGTTTGGGAATGTGGGAATGTAGGCATTTGAGTCACTAGGGAACTTGGGAATTTAAGAATTGTGGAATTTGGGAATTATGGAATTTGTAAATTGTGGAATTTGGGAATTTGGGAATTGTAGAATTTGGTAATTTGGGAATTTGACGATTTTCGAATTTAGAAATTTTGGAGTTTGGTAACTTCGTAATTTCGAAATTTGGAAACTAGGGAATCTAGGAATTGGGACATTGGGGAATTTGGAGATTGTGGAGTTTAAAAATTTAGGAACTTGGGGAATTTGGAATTGGGGCATTGGGGAATTGGGAAATTGGGGGCTTGGGGAACTTGGATATTCTGAATTTGGGAACTTGGAGATTTTGAAATTTGGTAACTTGGGACTTGGAAATTTGAGAATTTGAGAATTAGAGTATTTGGAATTGTGGAATTTGTGTATTTCGAATTTGAAATCTAGAAATTTAGAAATTTATGGCTTTAGGACCTTAGAAATTTGAGGATATGGAATGCCCAAATCCTACGCGAATGGGAATTCCGAATAAATACATGACGAATGGAAAGCTCGCACAAATGCTTGGGCGAATGGAAAATTCGAGTAAACGCTACGCAGATGGAAATTTGGATTAGATGCCAATGGAAATTTCTCCGACTGTGTCACGTTACAAAACCTCGAACGAACGATCAAATATTTTGCGTAAGATTACATACGGTCCGACAGTAAGAACTTATTTCTGCACCTGACATAGGGACATTCTTCACGCAAGCAATGAACACGTATGCGAACGTGGTTTTCAAAGATAGCGCTTGGAACTTCTAGAAACTGTAAACGAAATGTAAGTATATCCGGGTACACTTGATTCATAAATAATCGGCGACGTTTCGGTATGAAGTTGAAAATTTTACTAATGGTACTGGCAGAAATTGCCTCCGAAATCTTTGATGTCCTCGGATAGTAAACACGGCCCGGATAAACATACTAAAACTTAAATAGTGCAGATCTATTTCCACATCGTATCGCAATAACTGCGAGCCCGTTACCACCCCCTTCGTACTTTCATCGCTGTTGATATTCTGTTTGGATAACTCCGCGATGATTTTCATTCATCTTGAATTACGATCGTCTCTGGCAACCTCCAGAAACTTTTACTAAACTAACAAATACGTTAGTTCGTTAACAAATACGAAGAAAACTGTGGACAAACAGCAGCAACAGAATATTTCATCCCCCATTTCGAATTCATTTTTGGGCGAAACAAGTCGATTGATGACTTTGCAGCTGACTTCAAATGATTTTATTTACGAATCAACTTAATATTGTATTTTAATATTTTATGTATCCTTGCATGGGAAAGATTTGTTAAACTTAAGGTCTGTACTTTTTCTTCTTATGGTACTTTATGAAACAATAAAGCACCCTCGGATTTTTAAACCAAATATTGTATCAATATGTTGTTCGACACCTGAATATTACTTCAAAGAACTAGTATGGAAAATGAATACTACTTAAAAAAAATGCTATACAAGTATTACTATGAAAAATGAATATTTACTTTATTTACAATAACTGTCCATTTCAGTTACATTGAATATTGATTTCAATGAAATTGAACAAGGAACTTAAAGAAACTGGTGTGATAAATGAAAATTGCTTGAAAAAAACTGCTATACAAATATTATTATGTAAAATGAATATTTACTTTATTCACAATGAGTGTTTATTTCAGTTACAATGAATATTCATTTCAATTGCCATTGAATTTCTTGCAATTCATATTGCACTGATCTTCCTTGCTGATTTTTTTGTTCGGTTACTTAAAGAAACGTACGAAACTACTTGTACGGCAATACAGCAACGCAGTAATTCAGTAACTGAATCTAGAGTTGAAGAAATTAGCATAGTAAACTCAGTTTATAGCGTTAACGTAGAACGCGTGTAAATTTAGGCGACAATTGTGCATTCGAGAATCGAGGCGGCCGTAAATTAAACCGTTTTGTATCGGAGAAAAGAAAAATCGTTGCATAATATCATGGCACGCAATTACAAACGTCCGAGTTTCCGAACTAATTATTCTAGGCGAGCTGACAAATTGCAATTTCAGTTTCGAACAGCGACGCGTTTATCGTCGTCCAAACGTGCCATAAACGTGCCGTGACGCGTGTGCCTAGCATTGTGGCTCTCATACACGGCCAATTAAATGGCCATGTAAATAGATACTTCGTTAAATAGCAACGGTAACTTATGGCATGGATACGTGTAATTTGCCAGTGTAAATTAGAGACGGTTGTTAGGAAAATTTTACGCCCGTTTCTTCTGTTCTGCGCTGCTCTCGTTACAACGTTACCAGGCTCGCTGGTCCAGATAAAGTTACCTCATGAAACATTTTCTGCCGTTTGTTTATGACCCTAAGATGCAACGAGATTTCAGCGAAACTTATTTCCTGAGGCGAATACTTGACGACGTGTTCGAAAAATTATGGCGGAAGAGCATTAACCCTTTGCGCTTTTGTTGCGGTAGAAGGCAAATTTAATATTTTATTTCAAAGTTTTGATAGTTTGTTAGTTAGTTTGATTCTTCCAAAGGTATGATTTTACGTTACCAGTAGTCAATTGAGTTAAAAGAAAACTTATTTCAAATAGTATTTAACCGAATGGTAAATCATTTGTTGAGTGTATAAAATAAACCCCCACAACAAATATAACCTAAATCGTATTTTTTAAGTTCATTATAATTTGTACAATTTTCAACTCGTTATAATTTGCACAATTTTCAACTCATTATAATTTGTACAATTTTCAACTCATTATAATTTGTACAATTTTTAATGCATTATAATTTGTACAATTTTTAATTCATTATAATTTATACAATTTTCAACTTGTTATAATTTGTACAACTTTCAACTCATTATAATTTGTACAATTTTCAGCTCGTTATAATTTGTACAATTTTAAATTTATTATAGTTTGTACAATTTTCAACTCTTTATAATTTGTACAATTTCTAATTCACTATAATTTGTACAATTTTTAATTCATTATAATTTATACAATTTTCAACTTGTTATAATTTGTACAACTTTCAACTCATTATAATTTGTACAATTTTCAACTCGTTATAATTTGTACAATTTTTAATTCATTATAATTTATACAATTTTCAACTTGTTATAATTTGTACAACTTTCAACTCATTATAATTTGTACAATTTTCAACTCGTTATAATTTGTACAATTTTCAACTCATTATAATTTGTACAATTTTCAATAGATTAAAATTAGTACAATTAAGGATGCAGAATAGGCATAAAACAAAACGAACGATGCTCACTGACAACTCTGACGTCACCCAGGCAACCGAGTTCAGCCGACCATAGCCGAACGGATTCCGAAGTTAACCGAACGCACCCGACGTTCACCGATTTACCACTACTGAACCTCTACCTATTCCCCTAATGAGCGTTTCCCCGTTTCATATCCCGTCCACACGAGTTTCTGCCATATAGAAATCGAATGCAGGTCATGAGCACAAGTTTGCCCGCGTTCACGGCTCGTTCCAGGGACAATGCGATCGTAGAATGCCAAGTTCGCGGGTCGAAACTTTTTGGCAACGTTTCAGTCTGGCCGATCTCCATCGAGACCCATGGCTCACTGTCACCGACGACGTATTTATACGGCCAACCCGTGGGAGTATTCTCGATTTATCATTCGACGGAGTCGAGTCACCGTTTTAAATATCGTGCTCGAAGTTAATGAGAGCATCCAGCTTGAAATATTGGGCCGCGTTTAGAGGAAAATGGCGGTGATACAGGTTGGCCGCGTTCCCCGGACAAATGACACCGTTTATAGGTGAAAGGAGACGATGGGAATAGCAATTTCGATGTTTAAATGGCAATTCTTGCGTACGTTTGTACGATACAACACGGTATTCTCTCATCTCGTACGCGTTAAATGTCAAAACATTCCGAGGATGTTGTCGGATCGATGTGCATCGTCAGTTTTTATTTATTTATGCGTCCGAGTGATCAGCAAACAAATGTTTATAGTTTTATCATACTTTTACCTTCGCAAAATTTTACTTTTATAATATTTATACCTTTGAAATATTTATATTTTTATAATATTTATACCTTTGCATTATTTATATTTTTATAATATCAATTCCTTTGCAATGTGCACACTTTTATAATACTTGTACCTTTGCAATATTTATATTTTTAAAACATCTATACCTCTGCAATAGTGTACTTTTAAAATATTTTTACTTTTGCAATATTTATGCCTTTATAATATTTATGCTATTGTAATGTTTGTACTTTTATAATATTTATACTTTTATAATATCTATACTTTTGCAATATGAATACTGTTATAATATTCATACTTTCTACTTATACGTCTGCACCACTTATATTTGTAAGATATTTAATTAGTGTGACATGAACATGCAGTATAATTTTGAGATTCATCGAAATTTCAATAATTCGAGGTGAATCAGTGAGTGACAAAAAATATCTGTTACTATATTTGTCAAAATGTGTATTCTATTTGTTTAATATCTTGGAATGCTAAAGAAAATGCAGTTGAAAAATACATTAAAATTGCTCTATTACTGTCATTAAAATTGCCCCTGCATTTTCCTATCATTGCTTGAATTATCATTCCATTAGCATCGATATTTAGTGATCACTTAGAAATAATGATTCAGTGAATTTAGTGAACATTTAGAAATAATGATTCAGTAAATTTAATGAACATTTAGAAATAATGATTTAATAAATTTATCGAACAATTAGAAATAATAATTTAGCGAATTCGATGAACATTTAGAAACAATAATTCAGTGAATTTAGTAAACATTCAGAAATAATGATTCAGTGAATTTAGCGAAAGTTTAGAAATAACGATATAGCGAATTTAATGAAAATTTCGAAATTTAGGTGATAAATCGTTGAATCACGAGAGACAAAGGGTGTTAATAAAATTCCCTCTCGCTAATTCTGCAGGAAATACGTGTGGACGCGAATGCAATCACGTTCGAGACAAAATTCTCGCCTGTACGTGTCCGGGGGCCTGGGTTAAAAGCGTCGTTTAGGCTGCTGCGATACCTAAATGCCTCCGGCTGGTAAATTTCATTCCGCGAACATTGATCAAATCGATCCTTTCATGGGACCCGAACGAACTCGCTGCGTCTATGGGCGTCCATTATGGGAAGCTTGCGAAATTTGCCAGAGTGCTTCTTGGCTTCTGACGAAATTCGACGCGGTAGATGATTTATTCGTCAAAAAATCCCGCGAAAACGCGTGTCGAAATTTTAAAAAAAGAGCCCAGTTATCCTAGGGAACTTTAAATAGATCGGAAGCCGCGTTCTGATCAGAAATAAAAGTCTTTGACGTCGAACAAATATGAAAACGAAAAATCACTGTTTTTTTTTTGTTAGTTGTAGTAGTAGAAAATCTTTCCTATAGTAATCTGATATAACTAATCTTATTTATGTAATAAATTTTCAAAATAAATAAGATTGTTTGCTAACCCGATATCAACATTATTCATATGACATAACTAGTAAAGCAACAATGTGATGTAAATATGGAACTGATATAAATATATAGAACATAACAAATAGAATTATTTATCAACGTAATATAAATATTCTTCGGATAATATGATATGAAAGTATCCACCTTTCCAGAGCCACGACGATAGAATTACATGCACGTTGTATTTGCATTTTAAACTTGTTAAATATACATTTCAATATATTAAATTCTCGTTAAGATTTTACAAGATAACGAAATCTTCATTAAAATTTAACAATACGGAAATTTAAATGAGGATTTTTAATAGTAAATTTTTCTGCACAGTATTTTTATTTAAATTTCTATACTGCTAAATTTTAGTTAAAATTATATAAATGTAATTGATAAAAAAAAAAACTTTGTACATGGGTCAAATTACCGATTTGATTTGAAAGTCAATAAAAATCTGTTTAACATAAAATTAAAATCTCAGTATTAATATAGAAATTTAAATGAAGATTTTTAATAACGAATTTTTCTAAGGACAATTTTGCCTTAAATTTCTACATTGTCCAATTTAGTTCAAATTATATAAATACAATTTATAAAAAGCTTTGTACATTGATCAAATTTGGTTTTAGCGTCAAAGGTCTCTTTAATATAAAATTAAATAGTCTGTGTACTAATAAAAGTCCATTTTTATTTAAACATATTAATTAATCTTAAGTATATTAAATGTATATATTGATTCACCATTCCATTGAAATATTCTGATTTATTTATAACTGATCTTTCCACGATTCATGCACCGTCACCTACGTGTTCACGAACAGGTACAGTTACATAAAAAAGTTTGTAAGCAGCACTTTGCAAACAGGAAGTAGAAGCGAAGGAGGGATTTACAGGAAAGAGGAAGGATCATTCAGGTTCTGGCAGTCAACTAGTGTCAATCAATCTTCTCGACAACTGTTAGTTTACGCAAGCCAAGTTGTAAAAGCTTTCAGTAGTACACGAGCACACTTAACGAAATCGTTTACGTATTTGCGTACCGATCAAGCTATTTATGACCACCGTGGACGATTAATCTTAATACAAGTTGACGTTGTTGCTTCAACGTAACAAATATAAGCGGCGTGACTCGTACGTGCGTACTAATACAGTAACCGTCGGTATTATTCGAAGGTGAATCAATTTTACGTCCAAGTTAAGCCAACAAATCGGTAAAAAACTGGTCGAGACGAGTTTGCTGTAAATCAATGGTTTGTAAATCGATGCTGAATCAATGACGACGATGAAATGAGACATAAACGGTGTAACGTTGTAGGTAAAAATGTTACAGGCGCGAATAACGGTCTGTGTAATTAATTAATGGACTAATTGAAACAGTTCCTCTTGGGCAGTTTGAAACCTTCCGGTGATTTAGCGTGAAACCATGTTCGAGTTTTACATTTCAATTTAGTCGAAAATTTTGACAATTTTGACAATTTTGAATTTGTGGATTCGGGGGTTTGAGAATAAAATTCAAAATAATACAACTTATTTGTATGCGTTAATATACAAGATCTTTGCATATTTTCAGTAGAATTCTATGAAGGTATTCTGAATTGAATTTTGTCGATTAAGTAATCAGAACGAAGTGAATGAAATAATGTCGAATACAATCATAACGATGAACTTATGTCATATAATAATACGTATGTTAATAATAATTGTGCTATTGTGTTGAAATATGAAGTACATAAAATATGTCTCCACTCTTCAGCATCTTTCTTCAGAGCTCAAGAATAAACTTGTACCTCACAATTTATAATAATACATAAAATATCATTGTGTTTTCACTCTTCAGCATCTTGAATTGAATCAAGATGAAGTTATAACTGAAAACTTATAATAATACATGAAATATAGTGTCTTCACTCTTCAGCACCCTTATTCAAACCACAGTAAACTTATATCTCACAATTTATAATAATACATAAAATATCATTGTGTTTTCACTCTTCAGCATCTTGAATTGAATCAAGATGAAGTTATAACTGAAAACTTATAATAATACATGAAATATAGTGTCTTCATTCTTCAGCACCTTTATTCAAACCACAGTAAACTTATATCTCACTGTTTATAATAATACATAAAATATCACAGTGTCTCCACTCTTCAATTAAACCACAGCGATAAACTTGTACCTCACAATTCATAACAATACATAAAATATCTCAATGTTTCCACTCTTCAGCATCTTGAATCGAACCAAGATGAAGTTATATCAGAAAACTGCTAACAATACATAAAGTATGACAATGTTTTCGCTCTTCAGCATCTCCAATTAAACCACAACGATAAACTCGTGTCTCAGAAGTTATAATAATGCATAAGATGTCATAATGTCTCCAATATCTCGAATAAGACCTCGTCTTTCCGACTATCGTTGCACCAGCTGTTCGTCCAAGTTTGCATAATCAACAGCAATGAATCTGCAGACTTTCTCCGTGCAAATAAGTAACCATCGTCTCACCGAATCGAATGATCCATGGGTTCCCCGAGCAATCAAAATTCCTGCTTCGATGGACACGCAAAAAAAAAGCCAAGGTTGAAACGCTTTGATATCGAAACGAAATGGACGGAGTACGAGCAGAGGAATAAAGATAATCGTCACGAGCGAGTGTCGAGTAAAAAATTGTATGGTTTGGTAGAATTCAACTTTCCCTCGCGATTCGATGTTCCTGCAGTAATAACGTGCTTAAGTACGGCCAATTATCGAGGGAGCAAAACATTACTGAAATCGATGCCATGAGTGCAATTTCTCTGTCGTTTTACGACGAATTTTCAGATTCGACTGATTCTCTCACATTTCTACTTTTTAATTTATTCAGTTTGGACATTTAGCATCGAATTATAACATTAATTTTTTATGTCCTTTGCAACGCATTTTAATTACACACGGTGATGAGGTGTATGAGGAATGTGAGGATATAGAAGGTTGTAATATTCGTGAATTATCAAACTGCTATGTCTGGTTTGCATGATAATCCAGAATTGGTTGTTAACACTAGAAATACCAACATTAAATGTAAACTTACTTTACAATTGAAAATGAAGTAGAAAAATAAATAAACAAATATTGCAGCAGAATCTAACATATACCACCATTTATTAGCTGAATAAAACATAACAGATATTTTGACAAAAGGTCGGCCACAAAATTTTATCACATGATATGTCAAACCTGCAACTAGTCATTTTGACTGGTTGGTAGTTCTAGTGTTAAACCAGTCGTTGTACAAATTTTGGAGATTTTGAAATATTCGAGGATTTGAAAATTTTGAAGAAGCTCTCAGATTTTGAAATTTGGTAATTCTGGAATTTCCGAAGTGGAATAAGTGAAGATTTCGAAACTCGAGTGTTCGAAAGTTGCGAAAGCTGAAAATTGTGACGTTTGGAAGTTATACAAATTTGGAAACTAGAAAATTATAAAAATTCGGATATTTGACAATTTACGAATACCAAATTTGAATAGTTGGAAGTTTGAAAATTTCAAAATTCGCGAAATTGAGCATCCAAAAGTTGTGAAATATAGAAACTTAGCACTCAGAAATCATAAAAATTTGGAAATTTGAAATTTCCACAATTTGAAGATGTCGAGATTTTACAAATTTACTAATAGATATATTTCCAAAGTCGAAAATCAACAAATTCATGGTCGCTGGAATTAGGAAACTAAAAGAAAATTCAATAATGCAATGATTAAAGAATTTGATAGCGCACGAACTTAGTAATTAAAAAACTTGATAACACACGAATGTAGTAATTAAAAAATTGCTAACACACGAGCTTCGTAATTAAAAGATTTTATGACACACGAATGTAGTAATTAAAAAATTTGATAACACACGAGCTTTGTAATTAAAAGATTTCACGACAAACGAATGTTGCAAGTAAAAAATTTGACGAGACAAGAATTCCGTAATTAAGGAATTAAACGCGGTGAAATGTATCCTCAAGGTTATGTCACCTGAACGAAAATAATATTCAGAGATGATACGATTTGTAAAATGATTTCGGGGCGTTGAAAGATCGCTTGTTTTCTTCGTGATTTCCAAGTGTCCATCGAATAAACGTCTCGGTGGAACAAGCTTTTAAAAGACGATCTAAAAATACTGAAACCTCCAGAACTCGAGGTGGACGTGTGCAAACGATTGCAACAATACATCAGCCAAAGATATTTGGCGACACGGTTTTCAAGAAAATACGGAAGCTTCCTACTTGTTAACATTCCGTGGACATACCCTGGATCTTTGATAAACAATGCTGAACGAAGAAAGGCGGAGAAATAAATATTCCAGTACGTAACAATAATTTCTTAACATATTCGTTGTACGACGAATTAATTAATTTAAACAAATAAAATTAGTATTTAACTAATACTAAATAATAAGTTAGTATTAATCAGGCAATATTGTCAAGATATATCGTTTGTTATCTGACAATATTGTCAGACAGTATATCGATTAACACTAGGTACTAAATAAATATTACAGCATCACCTAGTTTATGTATACAACTTTAGTTCAATAAAACATGACAGACATTTTGACAAAAGGACGAGAACAAAATTTTGTAATATAAAATGTCAAATCTGGTCATTTTGATCGGTTGGTAATTCCAGTGTTAGTAATAAAACAAATAGTAATTTCGAAATTTTACAAATTTGCTAACAGATATATTTCCAAAGTCGCATATTCGAAGATCAACGAATTCGGAGTCGTCGGTATTAGAAAATTTCAGAAAATTCAATAATTTAATGAATGAAAGATTTGATAACAAGAATTTCGTGATTAAAAAATTCGATTAAGACTAAACCTACCAGAGTATAATGCACATTTATTTTGATATTAAAAATGAAGTTGAAAAACGATCGGTGAAACACATATTAATATACACATTAATTCTTTATTTTAATGATTATCAGGAGGAATTTGAAAAAAGCCATCTTGACATACTTTGTAGCTTAAAATAAGAAAAATGATGAATGGTCATTTTGACCGTTTTGGTAGGTTTAGTGTTAAAAAGTACGAACAAATTTTCAGCTAGAACATTTTATAGTTTGCCAAAGTTTTCGTGGTCAAAGGGTCAACTGGTACTATTCATTTTTATCGAGTAAGAAGTCTTCACGTTCGAAAATTGATCGCGTAAGCGATATCGGAGTGACAGGTGAATCGATCGGGAAAAAAGTCACCCGCCATTTTCTCGTAAAAAGTCAACCACACTCCATTTTGTACTCACCGTTCTCCGCGTTCAGCTCGGCTGCGGTCCTGTAAGAAATTGGTCTTCCAAAGTCGCTGGCATCGCTCGGATGCAACAATAATTGATGGGAGGCCCTAGAAGGATGTCTCGATGTGGATGCACGATGCAAGTGAACACTATTTAGGACGGTATTACTGGATGCACGGCTAAGAGCCTCCCTTTGACGAACAGCCTCCTTGTAGATCTTGCAATACATCACGATCATCACGAAACCGGGGATCCAAAATGAAACTGATGAACTTATCACTGAGTATGATGGATTCGTCACGAACACGCACACCTGATTTCGATCACATCACCGTGGTAAATTTTGTCAATGATCAGGATGAACTATACGATCTTTAACCCTTCCGGATACCATTTTTTTTTTTTTTATACATTCTAAGGTAATTTTGCATTTTAAGGCAGTTTTATGTTTTATCCTAATTTTACATTTTAAGGTAATTTTGCATTTTGAGATAGTTCTACATTTTACGCTAATTTTTCATTTCAAGAAAATTCTTGCATTTTAAGCTAATTTTACATTTTAAAGTAATTTTAGATTTTAAAGTAATTTTGCATTTTAAGGTAGTTTTACATTTTAAGCTAATTTTTCATTTCAAGAAAATTCTTGCATTTTAAGCTAATTTTACATTTTAAAGTAATTTTAGATTTTAAAGTAATTTTGCATTTTAAGGTAGTTTTACATTTTAAGCTAATTTTTCATTTCAAGAAAATTCTTGCATTTTAAGCTAATTTTACATTTTAAAGTAATTTTAGATTTTAAAGTAATTTTGCATTTTAAGGTAGTTCTACATTTAAAGCTAATTTTTCATTTCAAGGAAATTTTTGTATTCTAAGGTAGGGTTACGTTCTAAGCTAATTTTACATTTTGAGGTAATTTTGCATTTCATGGTATTTCTACATTTTAAGCTATTTTTACAATTGAAGGTAATTTTGTACTTTAAGGTATTTCTACGTTTAAAGCTATTTTTTCATTGTTAGCTAATTTCACATTTTAAGGTAAATATTTCGGGTTAAAACTAGTATAGTCCATCCTATGTTTACGGTCAAGTTGGCTGCTTTTGATTTAACGTCGATCTAACTCGATCAAATGTTTCCATATAAATGGAAACGAGTGTTTGATTCGTTTTTTCCCACGATTGAATCCGGACGTATCTCTGAGGTACATTGTTTTTATTTTAAATATCTGGTGGATATTTAATATAGAGTTTGAATTATATAGAATTATAGAGTGTGTTAATATAACTATGTAATATCGAGCTCAACACTTTCATTCGATAAAAAACATTTTTCGAATAAACTTCAATATTCATTATACCGTTTTAAAACAATTTTCTCATTTTTCAAAATCCACTGTCCCGTTTTAAAATAATTCCCTCGTTTTTCAAAAGCCACTGTACGATTTTTATACAATGAAATTTTTCAATTATACGCGATTCGAGTTAGCGGAGAGAATATTTCGAGGGCTGCTTTAATCATCGGAAATTCTGCTACATAAATTTTGAAAGTACGAAAGAGTTATTGTCCGAGGGACAAAGAAATATGAAAGTCGAAGCCACGGTAGAATTTCGATTAACGGAACGTCCATTGTACGAACGGTAGTTCATTGTACCACCGGTATATTATCGGAGTAATATATTTCATTGCACCATTTTGCTCCATTTTTCCATCATATTTGTAGCAAAGGTTCGATTAATCGGATACTTGTTAATCCTTCCCATAAAATATTGCTATAGGATGTACAAATTTTCTGACCATTACATTTTAGCTCGTAAAATTGTTTCGAAATTTTTTTGCACCAGCTTCAAATGTCCAAATTTGGATATTTTGTAACTTGAAAATGATACACGTTTTTAGTATTGGAAATTTTTTACGGTTTACTTTTACGGGTTTGAAATATAGAATTTTTATATTTTCTAATTTTGTAGTTTGGAACTTTAGGGACTTTGAAAGATAGAAATTTTTCATTTTTGAATTTGGTAATTTTGAAATTTAAGGCCGTTGAGGTATAGAAATTTTGTATTTTTGAATTTGGCAATTTGGAAATTTAGAGACCTTGAAAGATAGACATTTTTCATTTCCGAATTTGATAATTTGGAAGTTTTGGGACTTTGAAAGATAGAAATGTTGTATTTTCAAATTTGGTGTTTTGGTAATTTAGAGATTCTAAAATACAGGAATTTTATATTTTCAAATTTGGTAATTTAAAAATTCTCAAATTTAGAGATTTCGAAATATAAAAATTGCATACCTTTAAATTTTGCAATTTTCAAATTTGGAAACTCTAAGATACAGATATTTCATACTGTTAAATTGAATGATTCGGAAATTCATGAATCTCAGGATATTAGAATTTTCTATTTCAAAATGTGGTAATTCTGGAATTCAGGGATTTTATTTTAAATGCAGAAATTCTCATACTTTTAAATTGAAAAATTTCACAATTTGTAAATTTGCGAGTACGTAAATTTGTAAGTTTGTAAATTTTTAAATTTAGTAATTGTGGAAATTCGAAAGTCGAAAATTTGAAAATTACGGAACTTGAGTGTTTGAAAGTTGTAAAAACTTGGACGTTCGAAAATAATACAAATTTGGAAACCCGTGAATTATAAAACAATCGTAAATTTAAATATTTAAGAATCCTAAATTCGAGTAGCTGTAAATTTCAGAATTTCAAAGTTTACTAACTAAAGTGGCCAACATGGCGGCGTTCAAGAGGCTCGCTAAGAAACTCCTGATCGTGGAAACGTAATAAATTTACCGGCACGTTCCTTCGGCCGCTGCTTTCATTCCGCTTGCAATTTCGCCGGCCGAAATTATAATATGGCGAGCTCCGCTGTGAATACACGAGGATCGTCTGAAACGAAGTTATAAATGGTCGCAAACGCGGATGGGAAGTTATAATACAACGGAGATATGACTCCGCGTATTATGCCGGGCAAGGTTGTTTGAAAACTATGCTATTTGAACAAGAAACATCGTGCTTTGAAACACCTAGCGAAGATGTTTAGCTTCCTGTCTGGATCTTGGGAAAACATAGCCATATCTCAACGAATACGTTTCTCGAATCACTTCTGTGTTTCTGTTATTTCTACTTTTTAAACTTTCTTATTCGCGTACCCCTTTTTTACCGTGCGATGAATTCGCGACGATGTGACCCAATATTGTTTTAAGACAAAGTTCAACGAATTGTAGAGAATGGTGTTATACTTGAGTTATTATTCCTACATTCCGAATTATCAAACTTCTATGCTTCAAAATTTTTTAAGTACCGAATTGACACATATTTGAGTCTCTGAGACACTAAATTCTTACATATTCAAATCCCAAAAACTTGAAATTCACAAATATTCAAATTTCCAAATTACCAAATCCGAAAACATTCAAATCCCGACGACATCAAATTCTCAAATCCCCAAGTTTCGAAGTTACCAAATTCCCACATATTCAAATCCCCAAAACTTGAAATTCACAAATATTCAAATTTCCAAATTACCAAATCCGAAAACATTCAAATCCCGACGACATCAAATTCTCAAATCCCCAAGTTTCGAAGTTACCAAATTCTCACATATTCAAATCACCAAAACTTGAAATTCACAAATATTCAAATTTCCAAATTACCAAATTCAAACACATTCAAATACCTCAAATCTCAAATTTTCGTATTTTTGATTTCTGAGTTCCTAAATTTCAAAATTTCTTAATTCCTACATTCCTAAATTTTTAATGTCTAAATTTCTGAATTATTAAATTCATACTTTCTTAAACTTCTGTATTTTTTAATGTCTAAATTTCCAAATTGTTAAATTCATATTTTCCTGAATTTTTAATTTTTTATTTCTAAATTTCTAAATTATTAAATTCTTACGTTCCTGAATTTCTAAATTTTGTAATGTCTACATTTCTAAATTGTTAAATTCATACCTTCCTAAACTACAAAATTTCTGTTTTCCAAACATTCCACATCGTCAAATTCGGAAAATTCCGAATTTACGTAAATCTCGATCTGTTTAGAACAGGACTAATATAACTCCGATCTCAAACATTTTATCGAACAGTTTATGTACCTACCATAAGAATAATAAGAAAACTATTGATTGATGGGAACTTATAATTGAGCTTATAAGTCACGGCAAATTGTAAATCTCTAAATTTGTACATTCTTGAATGTCAAAATAGGTAACCTCGAAAGTTTCTGAAATCAGATATATCTAAAGCTATCTAAAAGTAACAAAATTTCTAAAGTCAGGATTTTTTCAAGCAAATTCACGTTTCTTGAAAACTTCGAAATTTTAAATTCAGAGAGGTCGAAACTTTTAAAAATCGGCCTTTGACGATAAAAGCGTCCTTAACTTCCTCCAGCGCTCAACAATTGTTTTCTCAGAGAACCTGAACCCACGGAAAGTCTTTGTAATCAGATTAGAAAGTCGTTCCTTCGCTTTCTTCAAAGTCATTATAACAAATGTCTTTTCAAAGAGAACAGATTCCAGTTCGAGTGTGCAAGATCCACCGGAAAACGTTCGTATATTTGTGTTTTTAATTCAAGAAAATCGCAATGGCATCGCAATAAAAAGCACCTGTGCACGCTGTCGCGATTATTGATTTACAAAAAAAAAGTTAATGTCAAAGGTAAGTTAGTTAAACGAGCCTTGGTTGCCGAGAAAATTGGCTTAAAAAAAAATCAATGAATATGCATGTCGTAGACAAGGCCAGTGCAGCGGTTTCCAACTTAGTCTATTATATTTTAAGAAACATCCAGTGTTAATAATAATTAGATTAGCTCATTAACAATTAAAGTCACTTAGTATGCAGAAACGATTACGATCGTACGTGCGATACACTCTGTTATTCGTTTAAAGCATGATTGCAATTAAATCGAACGGTACAATTAACTATACCGTACAATTTATAAATTTTACATTTTCTTTGTGTTCAAAAATTAATTCGGTATAAAACAATTCTGGATGAATCAAATAAAATAATTATACAATATGAACAATTATAGATGAATCAAATAAAACAATTATATAATGTAAACAATTATAGACGAATCAAATAAAATAATGGAATAATGTAATTATTTTGAATTATTGATTGGAATTGAACAAAATTGAAATGAATCGATTAAAACGAGCAAAGCAATTAAATCAAATAAAGCAGCAAAATTAAATTCCACATTTTTATATTGTCTGTATTCAAAGATCAATTCAATATAATATAAACAATTATAGTTGAATTAAATAAAATAATAGAGTAATGTAATTATTTGGAATTATTGGTTGTAATTGAACAAAATTGAAAGGAATCGATTAAAACGAGCAAAGCAATTAAATCAAATAAAGCAGCAAAATTAAATTCTACATTTTTAAATCTGTATTCAAACATCAATTCGGTATAAAACAATTATAGATGAATCAAATAAAATAATAGAATAATGTAATTATTTTGAATTATTGATTGGAATTGAACACAATTGAAAGGAATCGATTAAAACGAGCGAAACAATTAAATCAAATAAAGCATCGAAATTAAATGAAACGAGTAAAAAGGATATTAAATAAATTAAATATGCTTTCGTATTAATTTTAGGATATTAAATAAATTAAATATTCTTTCGTATTAATTTTAGGATATTAAATAAATTAAATATTCTTTCGTATTAATTTTAGGATATTAAATAAATTAAATATGCTTTTCATATTTCGCATGAAATATGCTTTCGTTCGAAGACGAATCCCAGTTTGGAATTTGAACGATCGGAACCGAATCCAGAAAATTCAGGAACAATGATATTTCCCGCAAGATACGCAAAACATGGCATCGAAGGTGGATTATCGTGGCTATTAATTCCGAGTTTCCGTTTATAACACGGCCGAATAAAAGGAGGACGATGAATCATCTCTATGCAAATTTCGCGGGCTGTTCATCTCGCGGCGATCGTTTCCTTTCATTCTGTCCACGGCTCGATTTCTCTGAAATTAAAATACTTTCTTCCGCGATTGAAGTGTAAATATCCGATAAAATATTCTATTAACTGCCACGGGAAAATTGAGCGTCGCTTATTGCGCGTCTGCAAAAGATGGACGCTTGCTAAACAACGGACCCAGCTATTTTGAATTTGCTCGATGAAAGATGGAAAATAAATTTTCGTTCGTATTAACGAGTTATACGGTGCATCGTACATATTAAAAATCTCGTTGAGGAACGGTTGTATGCTAATATTCATTTTATTTATTATTTTCATTTAGTGTACATTTAAGATTGGTATATCTGTTTAGAAACGCATTAGATGTCGAATGATCTGAAGTAATATATTGAGCGATCGTCGTGAAAATATGTGATTAACGTAATGTATCGTAGAGAGTTGAAAAATTGTGAAAAAAACTTTGACCACTGGATTTGAAGGAGATAGAGAATCAGCCACTTGTAGAATTCACAATCACAAATCCCCAAATTCCTATTTCTCCGAACTCTCAAACCTGTAATTCTAAAACTTCTAAATTCTCACATCTCCAAAATCACAAATTCCAAAATTCCTATCTCTCCGCATTCTCAAAACTCCTAAATTCTCAAGTCCCCAAATTCCAAAGTCTCCAAATTGCTAGATTCCCAAATTCTGAAATCCCCAAATGTTCAGCGTTCCAAATTCTCAACCACCCAAAATCACAAACCCTCAAATTCCTATCTCTCCGCATTCTCAAAACTCCTAAATTCTCAAGTCCCCAAATTCCAAAGTCTCCAAATTGCTAGATTCCCAAATTCCGAAATCCCCAAATGTTCAGCGGTCCAAATTCTCAACCCCCCAAAATCACAAACCCCCAAATTCCTATCTCTCCGCATTCTCAAAACTCCTAAATTCTCAAGTCCCCAAATTCCGAAGTCTCCAAAATGCTAGATCCCCAAATTCTCAAATCCCCAAATGTTCAGCGTTCCAAATTCTCAACCACCCAAAATCACAAACCCCCAAATTCCTATCTCTCCGAATTCTCAAAACTCCTAAATTCTGAAATCCCAAAATTCCAAAGTCCCCAAATTCTCAGACCCCTAAATTCTCAAATTTTCGAATCTCAAATTCTCAAATTTCTAAATTCCCATCTCTACAAACACTAAAATCCCCAAACTGTGAATTTACTGAACTATACTTTCGCAACTAAGTCTGCAACAGAAGCAATTGTTCTAATTGAAAGGTGTTCTAATTTCAATTAACAAATAGGAATGAAGATTATCGCAGCCCAGGAAGCATCTGCTTCAACATTCATTCGAAGACTATCTTTGGAATGGTCCCTCTGGTGCACCGTCCCCGATGAATCCCTTCGTTCTATCTTCAGATCCTCTACGAAGGACATCCGAGAAAAATACGAATAGGGAATACAAGAATAGCTGGCAATAAACCAGCGAAATAACTAAAGCCGGTAAATTGAACATGTTGATAACCATCCTCAAATAAAATCTTGTGTAATTACAAATTACTGAAACAGGTGCTTATTTATCATTCTAACTCTGCTTGTTTAAAAGTCTGCAGATAAAATATAGATCTACATTTTATTACATTATTTAAACCTTACTATGATTTAATAAATAGACTTAACCTAACATGGAAAGTTAAATTGATATGTTTTTTATTTTTAATTAAGACACATTCTTAATATAAAGGAAAATATCATCTGATTTTACATTTGCAAATTGGGGCAAAAATTATTAGATATCTGTATAACTTTTGAGCAATCTTCTTAAAAATATTAAAATTGTTATACATAACCTAATACTAGAGATTGAAATGATTTGTTCTTCTTTTATAATTAAGACAGTTATGTTCATATAAAGTACTTTATGGATTTCCACCGTTAGATTTTTTAATGTATTGCGACGAAAAAAAATATAAAAATTCTCGATCCATTCGACAAAATATGATTAAATATTTCCATCGTCAGATATTCTTCTTATTTTCCCAAATTTCTCCGTAATCGATCTCCTTGTCCAAGCAAAACCGAACACGAAATCGAATGAAATAACAGAAGCCCGTGCAAAGTGCCAGGAGAAGGAATAACCTTCTTCTAGTGCCCTTATATCATCCAGATAAAAACATTCCACGGTAGGGTCAATTAATTCTGACCCATCTGTTCTCCCCGGGCACATCAAACTCAACAAAGTTCAACATCCACGTACTCCGATAAAGTTCAACGTTTCATTTATTTGGCAACGTCCAATGTTATAATAAAGTTTCACGAGGTAGATAAGAATTTGCCATAAATGTTATTTCATGTATTTGGCATCACATCAAGTAATATTTTCTATGATTCAATTTCTGTCAAAACTATCAAACAGCCTTTTTGTATTAAGAATGATAAAGTTTTATTCGATGTTTATAAAATGTCTATATTGCCATATTTCTGAAATTAAGCTACAGACTGGCACGCAGTACCTACAATTTCGCGATACTTTCATTCAACCATATCACATCACGACTTCCGTGATCTCTGTCAGAACTATCAAATTCATGTATAGAATATTAATCAGGCACGATATTGTCATCGGTTCAAATCATGGCAACCCATCTATCGACCCGAAATCACGAGCGAAACCGATTTAAATCAAAAGCAGCCGTCCACGAATTCCGCGTGTACCTCGGGATGGTCCCTGAGAAACTTCAGATGATCATCGGTGGTGTACCATCCCATGAAGATGGGCACGAAGCTGATGAGCGCCGGCAGCATCCACGCGCTGCACAACATGCACGTGACCGTGAGTCTCCTCATGATAGCCGGGTACTCTAACGGCCTGACGATCGCGTAGTACCTGTCCACGCTGATACAACACAGATGCAATATAGAGGCAGTGGAGAAGTACACGTCCAACGAGTTCCACACATCGCACATGATCCTGCCGAAAGCCCAATGGCCGACCAGCTCGACGGACGCGTTGAACGTCATCGCGCACATGGCGACCAAAAGATCGGCGGCCGCCAAACTGACGACGTAACGATTCGTCACCACACGCAGTCTTCTGTGTCTCCTCACGCTGGCGATCACCAGAGCATTGCCTATCAGGGCCGTCACGATGATGCTGATCATCAGCATGCCCTTGATCACCGTCCAGATCACCCGCGATGGCTGCTCGAGCTCCTGTGACACGGTGACAGCCTCGAACGTGGTCTGCACGGTCGCGTTGAGCGAATCCGAGAGACGATCGATACCGATAGTCGTGCTGATCCTGCCTATCGATCGGTTCACGTCCTCTGCCGATGGCTCACTGACTTCCATTCCAGAACACGCGGCCTGCCAGCATGTTAGACGCCGGGTTAAACCGTTCAGGGCATAGTCTGTCGTTCACGGAACACCGCTTTGAAGTTCCGACGGCTCACGGAGAGCGTGCGTTGCTGGTTGTTTCGGGCGAACAACATCGTGACGGGGAATTTTGACACCTGTCGAACTAGGCTGAAACTTCGAAGCCTCGGGTGTCCACGAACCGAGCACACGGATCTTTGATGCTCCGACGAGACCACCTGTCCGCTCGATATCTCTTTCGACCTGGGTAAGACACCTGTGATTAACTTTTCACGACGAACGGATTTCACGGACATTTTCTGCGGGAGAACATCTCAAAATTTTGAAGCATCGAGGAATTAGATTGCGCTCTTTGCTGGAGAAACTGTTTGTTGAACAGTTTGTTGCTGCGACTTGTCTGTGTCATGATTTGAGCGTTGTTGCAAAAAGGATCGCAGATTTTGATTGAAAATTTGAGCAGACATTACGTAGAACTAGCAGAGGCATCTCGTAAATCATTAAAAGTAAGAATATTATAAATTAGTATGATTTTTACGAAATATGTTGCTCTTTTGCCTGAGCCTGGTAGAAACAATTTGTATTGTGTTTAAATTGCTGTAGAATTGATATGTCCGTTGAATTATACATACATTTATAAATTAACAATATTTAAATGAAACTAGCACTGGAATTAGTTCATGCCATTATCCTAATGCAATGTCATAAATCATTATATAGTAATGATATTATAAATTAGTATGAATTTTATGAAACAATGTGTTGCTCTTTCGACTGAGCCCACTTGAAACAATTTTTATCGTATTTAAATATACATACGTTTATAAATTAACAATATTTAAATGAAACTAGCAGTGGAATTAGTTCATGTCATTATCCTAATGCAATGTCATAAATCATTATATAGTAATGATATTATAAATTAGTATGAATTTTACGAAATAATATGCTGCTCTTTTGGTTGAGCCTAGTTGAAACAATTTTTTTCCCTCTAAATTATTGGAGATTTGATGTGTCTGTTTTATTATAGATATATTTATAAATTAATAATATTTTAATGAAACTAAGCAGTGGAACTAGTCCTTGTTATAGTTCCTCTTTTATAACAAAGAAAAGTGTTATGTAATTTAAAGAGAGCAAATTATCGATTCTAGAGGCATGACAAGGTTGAATTAAACGAGCAGTTCCTAAAACATTTTGCTGTACCCTTAACAGTGGCGGAAAATGTTTTTACCATACAGGTCAGATAAAAAGTTTTATCAATTTATATTCTGCCTCCAATGGTTTCTAGCCGATTAAAGAAAGAAATATGTTGCTCGTAAAACTTCAACCGTCGTAGATTAACCGAGTTTTCCGACCATTGCTCGTGAAACTGATAGGACGCGTTTCGTGCAAACAGATCCCTTAACAGGACACTTTGTTCTCATGAGAGCTGTGCATTATCACAATTAATCGGGTCTAGTTTACCCGGTTATGGACATCCGGTGGCGAATCTAAGAAGCTTCGGCCACCTTTGTCTCTTCTATGAGAAACAAGGAACAATAATTTCATTGATACAAGATTTTTAAGCGAAAAAATGAGTTTCTACAAATTTCCTTTCCAAAATATTCCTCGTGTAATCACTCGAAGCGATGTAGATTCAAATCTTGCAAATTGTCTCTTAAATTGTTATAAAAATATATTTTCATTTTTTATTCAATTTTGTGGGTCAAAATGTAAAATCCATCTCTGTATCGAGCTGCAGAATTGTGCCAAGAATATTTCGAAAAAATAAGTTGGAGAAAATATGTATTTATGTAAAACCTTTATATAAAATACGACTTTATGTCAAACCTTTATATCCTGGGATAGTTTGGCTATTTATTAAGGCAATATAATAGTCCTACAGTTGACTATTTATTACTAGAAACTAGTTGTCAAACTATTGACTATTTATTTTGAACACGAATGCACCAGAAAATTTTAATCTTATTCTACTACAATAATGTCTACATAAAAAAAAAAACTGCATAGTCAGATACGATATTAAAGCTCTAAAATATTAATTAACGATGATATCAATTTTATTTCCATAAGTTACAACATTTGGTAAATAATACATCTCAAATGACACAACACATGTAATTAAATTCTGATGTGTGAATAAAACTTATGCACCTGTTAACAAAACACAGTGCCTAAACACTATACCTACCCATTTTCTAGTTACGAACAATATAAAAATTTGGTGATGTCTAAATATTAATGTTACTAAAACTATCGACGTATAATGCACAATTACTTTGAGGTTAAAAATGAAGTTGAAAAATAAATGAACAATGAAACATAAATCAATTCATACATTAATTCTTTATCCCAACGAGAATTAACACAGATTACAATAAAACTATTTTAATAAATATTGTAATTTAAAGAAGAAAATTTGCAAAACTATCATTTTAGCTTTGGTAGTTTTAATATCAACCGCGTAACAAGGCGATAAATATTCGAACTGAGTGGAAAATCAAGAAATTCGACTCGATATCTGCTGTCCCTTTACACACACGTATGGTGGATGCTTATAGGATTTCGTGTGATAAGACTTGCAGCCTCGTTCAGAGAAGGCGTTCTAATCTCGACTAATGTCTTCAGCGCCACAGTTAATAAGCTTTCGTAGACGAGTACAACGTTCCATTGGGCCAGCTTCATTCATACCCCGGTGAAAAGCAATTTAACACGAAGGGATTCCGGTTTATCGTTAGTATGTTAATATCGCGAGTGAAACTTTACGAATAGCTGGAAAGTTTGGTTGAAACGACGGGTGTCTGCTTCACCTGGCTAATGCTTGCACCGTCGGGGAGCTTTATTGTGGACGTCGTTGCATTCTGCTATCTACGTTTCAGATTTATATATTACAACTGGAAATTTCGGTTTAAACTTTTCTGCGCCTCATTTTAGGGTTTCGTTCCTGCGAACGCGGTACAGTTTGAAACTTTTTATTCGACGCCGAATAAAACGTTCGACACGGTTCGAAACGTTTGGTGAATCGAGTTTAAATCGTGTGAAATGCATCGGGAAAGTTCGTATTGTAAAATATTTCGTGTGGAACACACCTGTGTATTAATAACCGATATATAATACCGTAGTCAGTATACTTGTTTCTGCATCCCGAAGTGGATTAAATTACCCCTTTCAAAATGTAATGTAGAGCTAATTCGTGCGAATATAATGTAAAATATTTTCCAAACTTCGTATTGTAAAATATTTCATCTGGAATAGACTGGTGTATTATTTATGTTCTATTATGTTCAATTTCAGACAGTCAGTATACTAATCTCTGGAGCTCAAAGTGTACTAAATTTTAGAGTCAGGTGAATGGAACAACTTTCAGAATCTAGTGTAAAATGAATGAGTACAAGTTTCAAAATTAAAAGTGAAATAAATGAACGAAATTATCAAAATTTAGTGTAAAATGAATTAATGCAATTTTCAAAATTTAAACAAAAATAAATAACTGCAGCTCTCAGAATTTAGATTAAAATGAATGAATGTAACTTTCAAAATTTAGACTAAAATAAGTAACTGCAGCTTCCAAAATTTAGACTAAAATGAACGAATGCAACTTTCAAGATTTAGAGTAAAATGAATGACTGCAACTTTCAAAATTTACAGTAAAATGAATGAATACAATTTTCAAAATTCAGACTAAAATAAATAACTGCATCTTTCAAAATGTATACTAAAATAAATGAATGCAACTTTCAAAATTTAGACCAAAATAAATAACTGCATCTTTCAAAATTTATACTAAAATGAATGAATGCAACTTTGAAAATTTAGACCAAAATAAATAACTGCATCTTTCAAAATTTATACTAAAATGAATGAATGCAACTTTCAAAATTTAGACTAAAATAAATAACTGCATCTTTCAAAATTTATACTAAAATGAATGAATGCAACTTTGAAAATTTAGAGTGACATGAACGATTGCAATATTTAAAATTGACAGTAAATTGAATGAATATAACTTTCCACATATGTAGCAAAATGAATGACTGCAATTTTAAAAAATGAGAGCAAAAGGAACGAACGCGACCTTGACAATTTTTACAAAAACGAATGAAAGCGATCGACGCAAGAAGCTCCGAATAATTTCCGCGATTTCAATCTCTCAAAAATGACAATGCTAGAAAATATTGGAAGCGAAAAGTGTGGAGAATGAAATTTCAATTGTCAGTGATCCAGTAACCCGTCCCGGTTTGTGGCCGAAACACAATGGAAATTGACATAGTTGGAGAAATGCGAGGTTTCCAAGGTTTACCCATTTTTCGCGGCGTCCAAGACGCGTGGCGTGTCAGGGTCATTATCGTCCGTTTCCTCTCGATCTATCGCCGTCGCATCCGCCGACTGGTCGACGCGTGAACGCTATTACTGCAAGTCCAGTAGTGCCAAGGTCTAGATCGTTTCGGTGTGACATATACAGCGTGAGAAACACACGGTTCAGAATCGAGAGGCGAAGCTTCAATGGACGTAATTAATGGCACCCGAAACGCCGTAGTTCCGGCGGAAACGCGAATAGGCACACGGTCAACGCGGATACCGGGACTGACTCGATTTCCTGCGCGTGCATCATCGATAACGGGTCACGATGCTGCCGTAAATTATTTAAAATCTGCACGAAACGGTGCATTAAGAAGTACCATTCTTTATATGCATATTAATGAGACGCAGAAAATATATATGTTCGTATAAACTTATCCAAAGGTACATTAATAGATGCAAGTGTTCCAAAGAATTTGTCCTTCTTTCCAACACTTAGTTCATCATATATTGATCATAATTAATCATCACAGATTATAAGTTGGTCTCATCTGAAAATCTTTAAACGTGATATTTGAATGCAAATTTAATTGCAAATATCAGAGTAATTTTAAATGCAAATGCGGATGTTTACCATCATTTTCAAAAATAAAAAAGACTTCGTTGCTTAAAAGAGTATCTTTACCTTCATTTCCAAAAATGAAGGAGACCTTGTTACTCAGAAGAGTAACTATACCTTCGTCTCCAAAAATAAAAAGCACTTCGTTCCTTAAAATAATGAAGTACCTTCATTTAACAAAAATAAAAGAGACTTCATTATTCAAACGAGTAACTTTACCTTCGTTTTAAAAAATGAAGGAGCCTTTGTTACTCAAAAGAGTAACTATACTTTCATCTCCAAAAACAAAAATCACGTCATTCCTTAAAAAGGTGAAGTACCTTCATTTTTAAAAGTAAAGACGACTTCGTTACTCGAAAATGTAACTTTACGTTCATCTTGAAAAATAAAAAAGACTTCGTTACTCAAAGAGTAACTTTACCTTCATTGAAAGCGAAATTCTGAATTACAAGCGTAGTAAGTAATAGCAAAATTATATGAAGAATGTGTGCTCGATTACATAAGGAGTATGAAAACGCCAAGAAACATAATCCGCTTTCACCCCGTTAATAACTCGACGCAGTATTTTCGAACGCGTCTGTCGCAAGCTGAAGAAACAGAGCGTCGCTGCAAATCGCAGTTATCATTAACGTTTCATCGGGCGATTGCTCGTTAAGCTTAAGATGTCCCATCAAACGATTTCACCATCATTTTCGCGTCCCGTTCTATATTCACGATCCCGAGGATAATTTAAAGGCTTCCGGCCGAGCACCGCCTCGCCGCTTTGAAGGTTCAACGCTCGAACCTTACGATCGCTTTCCGCTTCTATTTTAACGAGCCCCGCAAGTATCCACCACGCGAATCTTGATATTCGAGACGACAGTTACGACATCGTAATTTGTTCTGCTTGGGCCACGAACGCGTTTAAGCAAATCGTTACCGACGTTTCAATTGACTCGTGATAAAGAGAGTGCTACTTCGGCGATACGGGCGTCAGTTCGATTCCCTCGAATCGATGAAAATCGATACCTTAAACACGAAACTTGTACCTGTTTGTGCCGATTAACATCAAATTCTGTTTTTTCCTATCGAGAAAGGTATGACAAGTATAAATAATTAATCGATAATATCTTTGATTAACAAGATCGATTGTAAGATGTGTTAGAGATCACTTGTGGTATGTGTTACACGATGCATGGTATATGATATATGATACACGTTATATCATGTGATATACGATACATGATTTGTGACACGTGACACATGATATGTGACATGTGTCAAATGACACATTGTACATGATACAAACGTATGACATGTAACATATGATACATTTATTATATGTTACATGATATATGATGTATAACATGTGACATATTACATATGTATTATACATATATGACACTTGATGTACGATGCATGATATATGATGTATAACATATGACATACGATGTATGTATATATTATATATGATATATGATGTATAACATATGACATATAATTATGACTTTAGCCTGATCTTTTCCTATCAGTAACATCAATTGATTTCTATCATAATTATCTGGTTCGACATGGAAGGCGTTTCATTTTAATTCAAAATCTCTGTCTGGTTTCAAATCTGGACAAAAATGATCATCCTGTTCGTAAAACATAACAAGTTTTATTGGAATTGTTTCAATTAGGGTGGTCAACGAAACGTGATCAACTTATGCTATTCTACAGCTACCTTACTTTTACATAATAAAAATGGTTGATAAAGAATTTCGGTACGGTCACCGTACTACTCCCTATGTTACATTAGTCAAAAAAATTCCGATCGATACCGACAGACCATTCTAAGCCGTCCACAGTTCGCTGTATAATGTATCACACCGTAGTGTGAGGTATACGGAACACCCTGTATAATCCATAAATTTGATAGCATCGAAAAAAAAATATAAATCGCGCACGGTTGATGGGATACGAACGTTTCCGCGATTTATTGTGACACGAAATTTTTGGCAAATACCAGTTTTGTTTGCCGTATCACGCAAGAACTCTGTCGTACAACGGCAGAATAAATTACGCGTTCAGATCGAAAGGTTAGCATAAGACCTTCGCGGGAGAAGAACACTCGACGAGGGGAACGGGGTCTCGGGAAGAAAATAATGCCAACAATAGAGCAAGTTCAAGAGGGCTACGATTTACATACTGCAATATTCATAGAGACTGCTCGGACGCCGGACGTTTGCGTATGCAAATCATCGAACACCTAGGAGACGGATTGAAAGCGTCCGATCATCATGGTATGCGATGTTGAACAGCGTATCATTCGATTTAACACGTTCTACAATAGCTTCCGTTTCGAGAGTCATCTTCCGGTGATCTTGCAGGATCGTGCAATTTTTATTAAGACGCTTTCAACACTTCCAGCTAGGAAATTATTTGAAACGTGTACTTTCTGGCTAGTGCACTCGAGCAAAACGTAGAATTCTTCTCAATAAACATTCATGTGTGAATTTCTACATATTCCTATATTCTGAAGTTTTATATATCACATACATTATGTTATTGTGTTGTGTGTTACTTTTGTTATATTTAAATAGATAGTTCAAAACACAAGTTTACATGGTATATTATGTTGCATGTGTCATGTGTTACATTACGTTACATACATATGTTATTATCATATTATGTTATATGTATCATGTGTTATATTATATTACATGTGCTATACGTTATATTATGTTATACATGTTATGCGTTATATGATGCATTATGTGTCATGTGTTAGATTGTATTGCATATATTATGTGTAGTATTATGCTACATGTATCATGTGTTGTATTATGTTACATGTGCCACGTGTTATGTTATAGATATTATGTGCTATATAATATATTATCTTATGTCATGTGTTATGTTATATTACATATGTCATGTGTCATAATATGTTGTGTCTATCATGTGTTAAATTATGTTATATATGTCGTGTGTTACATTATATTGTACACATTGCCTGTTATATTATGATATGTGCCTCATATGTCACATTATACGTGTTATGTGTTATATTACGTGATATGTGTTATACGTTATACGATATGTTATGTTACGTGTATCAGGCGTTACAATGTGTACTACTATCGAGATGGGTAATTAAACGTACAAATTTATGCGTTATATTACATCGTTACACGGAAAGTGCCCGTACAGTTGAAATAATTCTCACAGTTGTTTACACGGTCGTTCAGTCCCGGTAGCATGTTTTCTGAGGCCATGAACGTCTACTTCTTCAATGACTCAGATTATTTGACTAATTGACCAATCAGTGTATTGAGACACATGCACGCTGTGCTAAAAGTGACAAAGTCGACACGTTTCTTTTTCGCGTTGATTTAATTATCGGGCGCGTGACATTTTTATGCAAACATCGTTCTTCGTACGAACAATGCACCCATTATCCGAGATTATTACAATTAAGATACGTGTACACGTCGACTTTTCATCGAGTAAATAACGAATTGTTTAGAGGTTTTTGTTGTTAGGTAATCACCAGAATGTCGTAAACATTACGAGCATCTTTGTACGAGAGTCACAATTGCTTACGTAACACCAGGAATTCACACCTTTTTAAAGAATGAACTCATGCTTCGTCAAATGATGATTAATTGATTCTTAAGTAAACCGGAAAAATATTTTAATAGCAGGGTTTATGTCATTCCTCGGCGAGGAGACACTTTTCTTGGAAGCAATTGACGATCGGAAGCCAAATTCTTCGATTTAGACAAATAATAATCGTTTTGTTTTCAAATTCTCTTTATTCGATTAAAAACTTCATTTTTACATAGTATAGAATCTAAATGCATACTGTTGCGGTTTTAATCGGCATCATAATCGTTAATCGCGACCACAAAGATGCAATCGGTAATTACTATTTATTTTAGGATGCAGCATACAGATTTAAATGACCTTGAAACGTGTTATCAAGGACAACAATCTGAATAATTTTTCTGTGTACATACAATCGTCGTTTGGCCTCAGTTTCAATGATATTCGCAAAATGTTCAATTTAATTTACATTACCATCTGTACATTTCACTAATGTACAGATTGTTAAATAATGCATGTAACAAAACCATGTTATACAATAAACTAAAATAATTATGACATTTTAGAAAGTAGTGTTGAATGATTACTCTAACTTATGGTAATAAACTAGTTAATAAGCTAATAATCCTCTATTTTTATTTAGAGATCCTTAGGCGTTATTTCAAAATCAATTTGACCTTTTTCAATTAGAAAACCAGTTTCTGAATATCAGAACAAATTCGAAAGATATGTCGGCAGCTTCTTCCTTGATATTAGAAGAGATTCGCGAATGTGAAAGTCTGCAAACTTGAAAACTTAAATATTTACAAATTAGAAAGTTAATCCTTCAAAATCGATAGCGAGCAAAGGATTTATCTCAACATATGTCAGCCATTCCGAAACCAATCACTATACAAATGTGAGGCACGACTGTTTTTTAGACCGATATTCTTGGTTCCAAATATTGTTCAATAATTCCTATAAATATTTTATTTACAACTTACTTCTTTGCACCCATGCAAGGAAGCAACTGGTGAATATTTATAAAATATAAATATGTATAATAAATTTGTGTTATTTTAGAGTAAATATCCTTTACTGTTGTACAATAAATATTTACTATTAACGTATAGTAAGTATTTTTCGCTTGAATGGAATAAAACAACCCTGCACACCAATATAAACAAAATATCAAAGTCAAAAAGTACTGAATATCTCTAAAATATAAATGTGAATAATTTTCTATTACCATAAGATAAATATTCATTATCATTATCCAACAGATTATTACTATAAATTGTACAATGAATATTTTTTGCTTAAATGTGAGAAAACAACACTGCACATCTCCATGCAGTGTTAATAGCATAATTATTGCATAACACAGAATATAAATATATATAACATAATTTGTATAACAAAACAATAAATATCCGTTACTATTATCCGATAGATAATTATAAGAACTACTATTTATAATTGTATAATACATATTTCTTTCTCTGTTGCTTAAAACAACCCCTGCGGATCTCTGCGTCCGCCATTGCAGCGTCCAAAGTATTTTTGCTTGGGATAATAAAATTTTCAGGACAATAAAACGATTTCACAACGCCTCGATGTCTATCTTGTAACAACGTTCCGCAACGCGGATACTGTACAATCGTTTTAATGAAACGCACAATAAAACGAATGGAAAACTGATCATCAATAAAGAGGTTAACGATGATAAACTATTTTCTCGATGGATCTCTTACGTACTACGCCTGCCAACTCCTGTCATCCCGTCGATAAATGCGCGTCCTTGTCTGCGATCAGACGACGAACTTGTGAAAAAGAAAAAAAACGGAGAATAGTTTGCGTAATCGTCGAACGCGATGTGCGTTGTCCGCTCGAGGAGATACGAGGACTTGAATGAAAGAAAAATGTTTGTTGACAGACGTCCGACGATGATGACTTACATATGTACCGAGTCATTAAGCGCGAAAATCGACAAACAGAATGCGACTCTTCAATTTTTTTTTTCTGCGAAGCAACAATCATTTACTTTTAATTCACGGGTTCCGGTATTATCCGGCGATCGGGGGAGAGCCGTCCGCCATATTGAACTGGGTGGCGGTAAAATTCAAATATAGTTTGTGCAAAGACGAATTTTCATTAGAAATATAGAACAATACAATTTTCTACTTAATGAAATTACGAAACATATTGTTAATATCGATTACTGACATCGACAAGTCAATACTTTTTACAATTAACAATTTAATTGGTTCAATATGAAATGATACTAATCTGAAATAGCTATCGTGAAATTGAACTTATTGCTATGGAAAGAAAGCTTCTATTTTTTGATAGAAACTTAAGATATCAATTATTTGTTCATCGATTCAATTATTCAACATTAGTTTGTTTTTATATTGAAAAATTACACTTATCTTCGTATGTAAGAATAAACATACAATTACAGTCGTGGACAAAATTAAGTGAACAGGTATAATAAATAACAAAAGGTTAATTTAATTTAAGTATTAATGTCTATAAATCAAAACTTTATTGCCGAATTAAATACATTAAATAAATAAAGTGTATATTAAATAAATGTTTTTTCAAGTCCACAAAAACATTTCACGTTTTAAATTAAAAATTTATTTGAAACATTGTAATAAAACAAAAAATTTGTTTAGATTTCTGCAACGTCCACTTAATTTTGTCCACGACTGTATGTGTCATACATGAATAAGTATGTCAATTTTTATTCTATGCAATAATAATAAAATGAATGATAGTGGTTGAAATATTGAAGAAAGTAAACAACGGTTTATTTTTCAAGTTCGGCGTAGACGTTCATAAAATTTAAAGAGAAACAAATTCTTCTTTATGTTGTTAATTCAATTAATCGAAGAGAAGTCTTCGAACAAACACGAACGAATGTGTAATTAATTTACTCTACTGCAATATTGACCAGTTGGTGCTATGATGCTTCATTCGCGATCGCAGATTGAACATCGGTGTAAACATCTTAACACTCGAGGCAAAAATGGCCAAAGTTTTTCAGAAGGGATGAAAATCTGGTAAAACCTTAAGAATTCCTGGTGAAAGAAGAACGAAGTTTCTTCGCGAACTCCAAGAACGCAGCATCTTTTACGGCGAACAGAAAGAGACACTCGAATTTGAAGATGTTGTTGGAACACGTAAAATTTAAATAATGATAAGAAAAAAGAACGAAATAAACTCGGACAATATAAATGCTGAATTTTGAATAGATGAATAAAAAGATCCATTTTTCTTGGATAGCACAAAACCTTTTTCCTCATTCTTGCCCATCATTTCTACTTATTATTGTATTTTTTTCTCGTTCATACTTATTATTCTACTGTTTCCTTGTTTATAACATAAGATTAACAACCAATTTAAAATAATCTGATACACAATAAAAAGAATGAAACGTCGTTCATTTTATATGAAAAAGAAACTGTGTTTCTGTTATTATTAAACGTTTTGTTCCAACGACAGTAAAAACGTTTTATATTAAATTGCAAAAAGAAATTGTCGCAACATACTTCAAAAATTTGTGAAATCGAAAAAACAGGATTCAGAGTAAAGCACATTGCGATTTAATTAAAATATTTTGTTCTCGCTGCGAGAAACTGAATAAGTAACAGAAAATGGTGGCCAGTATCCTGTATGGTTTCGCACCACCGTTTTTAATTTTCTATGATACTTAGAAACAAATATTGTTGAAACTGTTTCGTAATTATTGCGAGTCATAAGATATCACGTGGTATGCGCGCGACAGTGATTCTTTTTCTGTGAACACTCGTACGTGTAAATTCGGAGAAGATGCATAACTCTTTTTTTTTCTAAACGACAACTTTGCCGTGATATAAAGAGAATTTGAAGAAATAACTTTGTCGAGCGTTGTTTACGATGTGTCTGTCAGGTATTTTTTTTATTTAGTGAGATAACACGTTACTTAATAGCCTATACTGCCTGCACAAAGCTGAACGTTTTAAATTTAAAAACGTGGAAACGTTGGAATTTGTAAATTGAAAGATTTAGAAATAGAAAGATTTAGATATTAAATTTGAAAATTCGCCATTGAAACATTTAGATTCACAAATATTACTGAACTGAAACTGTTTAGTTCAAAGACACAGAAATGTGGAAATTTCAAACATGAAAATTAAAAATTGGAACATTTATATTCGTAGAAGTTTTTAAACTAGAAATTCGAAATTGAGATAAACAAAAATGTGGAATTTTCACATGTAAAAATTAAAAATTGAAAGATTTAAGTTCATTGGTATCTACAATTTTAAAATGTAAATTTCAAAGCTACGAAAACGTGGAGGTTCAAAATTAAAAATTGAAAAGTTAAGATTTAAATTGACAGGAATATCAAATTTGAAAATGCAAAATTCAAGATGTAAAAATGTGTGAATTTCAAATTTCAAAGTGCAGCAATTAAGGCTATAAAAATGTATAAATTTCAAATTTGATAATGCAGAATTTAAAGATATAAAATTGTACAAATTTCAAATTTCAAAATGCAGAATGTATAGACACAAAAACATAGAAATTCCAAATCTAAAAATTCAAAATGGCAAGATTGAAATTGACAGGAATTTTAAATTTGACAATTAAAAATTAAAACATACAAGGGTGCATAAATTTCAAATCCAAATATTCAACAACAACAAAATTTAATTTTCCAATATTGAATTGAAAATATACAAATCGTAGAAATGAAAAATGTTCGAGCTACCAAAAAGTGGCGAATTTTCTCCTTAAAAAATTAACCAATAATTAATGTCCTCTATGATACTTTTTAACCAAGAAAATCGTATCACCTGAAACTGAAACGGAGGACATTATTGCAGTAACGCAGTTCATAAATACGTTGAAACAAAGAAATGGTTCATATTCATGGAAACCAAAAGCCATTCAGGGTGGCAGCGACTTGCTACGAAATCCACTGTTCTAGAAATACCATAAGCCCGAAAAATCCTTTTAACCGGACGTGTTAACCTGTTCAATAGCGAGACGCAGTCGAAAATCCACGTTAAAGTCAAGTTTAAACAGTCCAACCCTCAGCGACTTCAGCTATTCACGTAGAAAACTGAATTTCGCATGAATTTTTCCGCAGATCGTACGAAAAACGACTACTTTTATTTCTCGTTCGAGGAAGACAAGCTTCTGCTAGTTTTATGCGTTGGCATCGCTTCCAATACGAGCGTTGCACGGTTTTGCGACAAGAGTTTCCGAGAAATCGCGCGAATCGACCTGTAAAGTAAGTTATTGTTTCCTGTACAATAAAAAGAAGTAGTAGCAGTTTACTGCGAGTCATGGGTTAGAGTTTATGAACCGCCAGTGGGTCAAGATCGTCCGTTATTAAAGAATTTACCGATCGATACGAGAAATTCTTTCTTATAGCTTGAAATGATCGGATCACTAAAATTATTGGGTTTCCAAATTTCTAAATTGTATTGTATAATAAATTATATTTGTATCATACCACATTGTTTCAATAAAAATTCAGGTAAACAAATTATAACACATTTACTTGCAGATATATTCTTTCCTGTGTATGCTCATACTTCTGAGCTCGTCACGTTTCAACAAGTTATAAAACGAAATACGATTGTTCCCCTTTGCAACAACAAATATTTTCAACAAACATTTCTTACAACGTAATTTTGAGATGTTCTGGCATATCAAACAAAAATAGATAATATTTATATACTGTTAAGTAATAACTTAACATTATAATAATATGAGAAGAATGAAACCTACTTGTTAGCGGTCTTCTTCGAGATTGTCTGAAACCACGAGATATCTTCTCTCCTTAATCCAAACACGACTCGTGTATTATAAAATCCTCGTAATAGAAGCTCACAATTATTTCGAGCATGATGTTAGCACGCACAACGCATAGCACAGCCTCTGAGTGCCCGCGACACAACACCGACACTGAATCTTAAAATGCCCACGATTATCCTCACACTTGTTGTAAGTACTCACGACTTATTTCCAGTCGCAAACTCAACTTTTTTAATTACTAACTGGGAACTCAATTATTCCGTTACCAACAGTGAACTCAACTTTTTAGTTACAAAATTTATAACTCAACTTTTTATTTACAAATTGGGAACTCAAGCTTTCGGTGGCAAATAGGAAACTCAACTTTTTAACTATAAATAGTACACTCAAGGTTTTAATTATAAATGGTAAACTCAATTTTTTTATAAAAAAATTGGGAACTCAATGCTTTGATGACAAATGGTAAATCCAATTTTTTAATTACAAATTGTGAACTCAACTTTTGAATTAAAAATTGGGAACTCAACTTTTTAAGTACAAACTGCAAACTCAACTTTTCCATAATAAATAGTAAACTCAACTTTCGAATTATAAATTATTTACTCAACTTTCGATTGCGAATACTAAACTCAATTTTTCGCCTGCAAATAGTAAACTCAATATTTCAATAACAAATTGAGAACTCAATTCATCGGTTACCAGAAATCAACTCAACTTTTCAGTTAAAAAATTGGGAATTCAACTTTTCGGTGACAAATAGTAAACTCAATATTTTTATTACAAATGAAAAAGTAAACGTTTTAATTCAAAATTATAAACTCAGCTCGAAGTTCCACAAATTTTGGGGGAAAACTTACTGTTCGAGAACTCGAGGGAACATTGAGTACTTCTGAAAGCACCGCGTACAAAGCACAGATAGCAGTATTTTCTTCGGGAACACTTGTTAACGCGTCGAGCGCGATTACGCGATTCGAGATTGAAAATGATGCGATTTCGAGGAGCGAAACCGGTGAATTTTTTGACCGATCGAACACGGGATCGAGAATGAGAATCACACGCGATGTGAACCGGCAAAGTAGCCGCTGAACGCGTTCATGTTGCACGGACGACGCCGGTAGACTGAGCGTCGCGACGTGCCACGGCGCCGGGGTTCTCCCCCTCGTGTTCACCCGGTATCGTTCGTTCTTTCTCGCCGAGTTTACTCTCTTTCTTCGATTCCCTCTGTTTTTCACCGCTTCTCATACGATGATTGCCCCTTTTTTCCTTGGACCGCAATTTATTTCAACAGTTCTTTTTTAACTATTTGCGCTCGATACGTGACCGGTGTACCGCGTACTGACGCGTAACTCGTGCATACTCTTTTTAACCCATCAACTTCAAATTTTGATTTCAACTACACTGTGTGTATCAGATACTTTTATAAGTTGAACGACGTTGAAGCAAAAAATAATTTTAAGAAAATGAATGCGAGCATTTATCGAATGCACGTATTATTTAATGTAACACTATTGCAAGTGATAAAAGAATGCTAATGCTTGCATACACTTCTTAACACATTAACTTCGAATTCAAATTTTTATTTCAACACCACTGCGTGGGTTGACAATTTGTGTATCACATAGTTTTACAAGTTGGACGGCATCGAAGCAAAAACTAATTTTAACACTATAACCATTGACGTATAGTGAACAATTATTTTAATGTTAATAATGAAGTTTAAAAATAAATGAACAAACGACGAATCAAAATTGAATACACTTTCGAGAAGTCTCAATTTTTTGAATCTCTCAATTCTAAAATAGACTGATTTCCAAGTTTCCAAACTCTAAAATTTCCACATTGTCAAATTTCTCAATTCTCAAATGCAGCGATTTTTAAATTTCCGAACTCTCAAATTCCCAAATTTCCAACTTTCCAAATCTCTAAATTTTCAAATTAAGAAATTTTATGAGACCTGTCTTGCACTTCTTTCCATCCCATAATTGTTTAATTAGTTGTCTATAATAATTTGTATGAACACTTCTGCTTGTACATAAATTATACACAGTGATCCGTAATGCACACATAGATATCCTTTGTACACGTTATTCATAGCTTTGCATCGGCTGCAGAAACGTAATTCTTTGATTTATGGCTGTATATCTGTCCAAAAGTAACATTCGTCTGTTTCAGTGTTTATTTAAATTTCTAATAAATAACTCTGGAATAATTCTTTCATTTTTTTTTCTACATCTTTTTTTTCTACATTTACATTTATATATAACAATACATATTATAGACATATATTTTAAACGTTTAATATATATTTTTCAAACGTTTATTAAATATTTTTCGAATTTGGAACTCTCGAATTTGGGGCTCCCTAATTTGGAACTCCCGAATTGGGAATTCTCGAATTTGAAACTCTCAAATTGGGGACTCTCTAATTCGGAACTCGGAAATGGGGAATTCTCGAATTTGGAACTCTGAAATTGGGGACTCTCTAATTCGGAACTCGGGAATTGGGAATTCTCGAATTTGGGGCTCTCTAATTTGGAACTCCCGAATTGGGAATTTTCGAATTTGGAGCTCTCTAATTTGGAACTCCCGAGTTGGGAATTCTCGAATTTGGAACTCTCAAATTGGGGACTCTCTAATTTCGAAATCGGGAATTGGCAATTCTCGAATTTGGGGCTCTCTAATTTGGAACTCCCGAATTGGGAATTCTCGAATTTGGAACTCTCGAATTTGGGGCTTTCTAATTTGGAACTCCCGAATTGGGAATTCTCGAATTTGGAACTCTCGAATTTGGAACTCCCGAATTTGGACCTCTCGAATTTAGAACTATCAAATCTGGAACTGTCGAATTCTCGAATTTGGAACTCTCGAATGTGGAACTCTCGAAGTTGGACCTCTCGAACTTGAAACTCTCGAATTTGGAACTCCCGAATTTGGAACTCTCGAAGTTAGACCTCTCGAATTTGAAACTTTCGAAATCGAAACTCTCGAATTGAGAATTCTCGAATTTGCTCGTTAAACCATTGCGTTAAACCTTAAGAGAAGAGTAAACAGCGCTCGGAATTGTATTTCTAAATTATACCCATGAAACATTAGAATTAGCCATATTTGTCTGGACGAGTCAAACAGCAAAGAACAACATCCACAAAAGCGAGTGGCCCGAACCTTTTACACTCCATTTACCTCACAAAGGTCTGTTCGCCGCCACATTTCACCGTCCCTTCTGCACGGAGTAACATTTACCGAACAAATTGTCCCCAGACTCCCATAATTTCACAGCTATTAAGGGGGACGGATAACAGTTTATGTCTAACCCTCTTAAACTGTGTACAGGGGGCTCTGATGAGGTATTCAGCCAACTTAGTTTAGCACATCATCCAGTACAAAAAACATCGGATACCGGTATCTGTGCGTCTTCACAACGCACCTACGCTGTTAACCTAACGTCGCACGTACTTTCCGGCGATAATATCGTTCTATGACAGTTTTAATCTTCTTAATTCGTAGAACGTGTGAACGGGGACCTACGTAAATGGTACACCCAATAAAAAAGGGTAAGTCAACGCGAAAAATGAGGGAAGAACGGGGAACGATATTTGTTTCTACGTGGTTTGATGTTGGAAAAAAGTGAATCTTGTTTTGAAGTACTTAGAAAAATATTTGTTCGCGACGCTGAACAACAAATGCTAGAATTTTTTGTTAATTTTAGAATCAGACATGCTTCATCATGTTGTTGATGTGGATTTAAGTGATAATGAGAACACACATAAATAAAATACATATTGGGTAATGTACATATTTTAAATATATATTAAGTAATGTACGTATTATTAAATATGCATTAAGTAATACACGAACTTTATTATTAACAATTACATTTACTGATTCATAATGTTTGCTGACTGTGGAGTTGTAACAAACTTGTTGATTTTGTTATTTCTACGTTCTGAACAAACTTTTTTACAAACAATTAAAAAATGTATAAATATAATATTTCCGAGAATGAAGACACATAAGAACGAATCTTATTCTCTATTTTTGACTTAGTATTTCATGAAACAAACTTTTATAAATACTTTACAAGTATTTCTTTTTATAAATTCTTGAAAAATGTTTAAGTTCGATATTTTCGAAAATGACGCCACGCAGGAACAAATTCTATCCTGTATCTTTGACTTACTTATTTTTTCAGGAAAAGTTTCAGAAAAATGTTCAAATTCAATTTTCGCAAAAATGGAGGCAAGTAAGAACAACTCTTGTTGCGAATTTTTGGTTTCTTTTTATATGTATGTGCAATTGTGCAATATCATTTTTGAGATATTATTCGACCCTGCACAAAAGTTCTATTTAAATTTCACATTTAATTGCCACTCAACTGACCGATTCATATTTAACTGCGACTTAACTGACCGATGCATATTTAATTGCCACTTAACTGACCGATGAATATTTAACCGCCACTTAACTGACCGATGCATATTTAATCCCCACGAGCAAAAATATACGCTCGCGAAGGATTACAGGAACGGGATACTAAACGCTGTGTAATATCCTACGAAGAACTCTCGAAATAGAAAGTGAATCACGACAAAGCCAAAACGGAGCCGGAAACAGGGTCGGAAGAGTGGAAAAAGGGAGGTCGACGAGCTCTGTAAAGATCCTCCGTAGACTGTAATCTTGTCGTAACGGGGAAGAGACAATGTAACGACTGTTACAATGAGTATGAGGACTATCTCACGACGTAGGGGTCGTTTGATGGGAGGAAGTTATGTCAATGTGGGGGGAATAGCAGTTAGAAGAAGAATGTTCAGGCTTGTGAAGAGTTTAAACTCGAATAATGACTCCGTATTCAAATTCGTCCCCAGATTTCTTGGCTTTATCGCGAACGTAAACGTCGAATCAAATGTGAATTTGGGAAATTTACAAACTCGGTTGCAAATTTGAGAATTTTTACATTAGCGTGATGGGTAGGTGAGAATTTGGGAATTTTATGAAGTTTTGAACTTGGGGGGTTATGAAGTTCGAGTGTTCGGAATTTTGGAAACGTGAACATTTAGTAAGTTAAAAATTTGAAAATTCAGGAATTTGGAAATTTTGCGAAGTGAAATTTTATGATTCAAGAATTTGGAGGTGGAATATTTAGAAATTAGGAAAGTAAGGGATTTAGAAATTAAGAAATTGGGAAATTGGGAAATTGGGAAATTGGGAAATTGAGAAATTAGGAAATTAGAAAATTAGGAAATTGGGAAATTGGGAAATTGAGACATTAGGAAATTAAGAAATTGGGAAACTTGAAAATGGGGAATTGGAAAATGGAGAATTAGAAAATTGGGAAATTAGGTAATTACAACATTAGGAAATCGGCACACTTACAAATTGGTAAATTCGAAAATTGGGAAATTCGAAAATTCGAAAATTGAGAAATTGGGAAGTTGGGAAATTGGGAAATTGAGAAATTAGGAATTAGGGAATTGGGAAATTAGGGAATTACAAAATTAAAAAATTATGAAGTTCGAAACGTAGAAAATGACAAAATAAAAAAATTTTGCTAATCCGAAAATTTGAGGATGAATTCAAAAACTTGCAAATTTGATATCCAAAAGACGTGCAGTTATCATAATTTAACACAAACAAATCTACACACCATATTATGCAATATTTATAATAAATTTCTTCACCATCAAATATTACACAAATTTCCAATAATCCAGTAATCATCTAAAACATATTTTTTTGCCAATGTCCTATACACACCAGCAACATTAATTTTTTACGTACTCTCAAGACGCGTACGCTTCATAACGAGCTCTTTATTTGGGACATTATTAATTTTTGTTCACAAACAACATTCGTACACGAGGGCCGAAAAACACATCGGCGTGCAGTATAATTAAAGAAAGGTAATTAATCAAAATGTAGAAACACGTCGGAATGTAAATTCAAGGGTTTGTTTGTGAGAAGTTGCGGTGGATACGAGGCAAGAGGGTCAGGTTTAGACTTTCAAGCGTTACGATGAGAAAACAGTACACGGGACACGAACAATTGACCCGGTTTTCAGAGGGGTAGATATTTATTGAAATCCCGTATGCTTTCCTTAACCCAGTACCGTGTCCTTCGGGAAGAAAAATGAATTCGAAATGCTTTAAGGGGAACCTAATTGAACAAGGACACTTTCGGATACGTTGATCCACTTTCCAAAGAAGCTTCCTTCATTTTTCATACATATTTTCCTTTTTATTCGAAACGATGTTATTATTCGTTACGTCGTTCGCCTAAATTTAAACGAGCTACTTCTTGCTCGTAATTTCAACTAAACTCGGGTCAAATTTTAAAATAGACCGAACCGAAATCGAAACGAGTCGATGCGTTTCGGTTTCAACGACCGATTCAGTGAAACGAGATCGAATTTGAAACTCTCGAATTTGGGACTCTCGAATTTGGAACTTTCGAATTAAGAATTCTCGAATTTGGAACTCTCGAATTGGAAATTCCCGAATTTGGGACTCTCGAATTGGGAATTCTCGAATGTATAACTCTCGAATTTGGAACTCTCGAATGGGGAATTATCTAATTTTGGAACTCCCGAATTAGGAATTCTCGAATGTGGAACTCTCGAATGGGGAATTCTCGAATTTTGGAACTCTCGAATTGAGAATTCTCGAATTTGGAACTCTCGAATTGGAAATTCCCGAATTTGGGACTCTCGAATTGGGAATTCTCGAATGTATAACTCTCGAATTTGGAACTCTCGAATTTTGGAACTCTCGAATGGGGAATTCTCGAATTTTGGAACTCTCGAATTGGGAATTCTCGAATTTGGAACTCTCGAATTGGGAATTCTCGAATTTGGGACTCTCGAATTGGGAATTCTCGAATTTGGAAATCTCGAATTTTGGAACTCTCGAATATGGAATTCTCGAATTTAGAACTCTCGAATTTGGAACTTTCGAAATTGTAACTCTCGAATTTGGAACTTTCGAAATTGTAACTCTCGAATTAGGAATTCTCGAATTTAGATCTCTGGAATTTGAAACTCGCGAATTTGAAGCTTTCAAAATTATAACTCTCAAATTGAGAATTCTCAAATTTAGAACTCTCGAATTTGCTCGTTGCATTTCTATATGAAACCCGGTGAAACATTAGAATTAGCCAGAATTAGAAATTGAAACAATTCGATGCGTTTCGGTTTCAACGACCGATTCAGTGGAACGAATCAATATAACACGAGACACCTCGAACTTCCGGCTTAATTGGCATAGTTAACCTCGTTGTATCGTACAAGAAAAATAATTCGTGCCGTTCGGAAGCAATGTAGAGCAAGAGCAAGGGCATCGATACACCGAAACAGCGGTTCTCAACAAGTGTCTCACGCGCGAACGAAAGACAAACAACGAAATTTTCGGCAACTTTGACGCACACGATCGCAGACAATGTTGTTGTCGACGAGATTACGAGCGTCCTTGAGCAGTTTCCAGATTCCCCTTGATCTGAACTTTAAATATTTGACGATCAGACGAACCGGCGGCATCTGCATCGACATTCACGACCATTCGAACAAGTTTCGACTAATCGATCGAATCGTGACGCTATCAAATTGCCTCTGCACGTGGCACGCAATCTTCATACCACATAGCCGACGACGCTTCAAACTTCCTGCAAATTCAATTCAATTTTCTTCTGAACAAATAGTCCTTCTCGATACTTGAAAATATTAATTCTAATACTTAAGAATGAGTGAACGATGTAACACTTCGTTGCAGGGAATTTTTATGAAATTTTTTATGAAAATTTATTATTCTGTGCAAATTGAGAAAGAGGTGTATTGTTTAAAAATAAGAAACAGGGACTATGTCATCATTGTCTTACTAGATGTATTATTAGTAATGATTTTCTAATATCTTCAAACTAGACGAAATTTCATATTTCCAGGAAATAAAGATCATATGTTATATTCTTTCAATTATAGTCATACAATAGTAACAATATGTACAATGTAGATATAATAAAACCTGTCATATTGTACCAATAATATATTTATTTATCTTGAAAGAATATAATGTACTTATACTGTAACTGCGCACAGACAATATCATCATAGTCTTAATAGTTGTATTATCATTGACAATGATTTTCCAATATCGTCAAACTAGACAAAAATTGATGTTTCTAGGAAATAAAGATCATATGTTACATTCTTTCAATTATAGCCATACAATAGTGACAATATGTACAATATTTTAATAATACAACGTGCTATATTATAGCAGTAATACATTTATGTATTTACAGTGATATAATCTATATATACGACATAGTAAATAAACATTAGATTATCATACGATAAAAGTATAGTACCATGCAGTAATTCATTTCGACAAATAAACAAAAATACTAATTACAAGAAAAAAATCGAGGTTTACGAAAAATATATTTTAATGAAAGAGTCAAAAAAATATAAATAATCCAAATCGCCTACGAATTATTGTAATATCGATTATAAGAAGCTTTAAGCAGTATCGAGATTTTAGACAGCCTCAGGGACGAATTGTCCCGAAATGAAGTACCTTTTAAGTAGTATAACCCGGTATCCGAGCAGACAGTGGAGAGAGCGTTGCAATATTCAGCAGAATTGTCCACGTAAAGGCTTTTTAAATTGGTTACAGGCGAGAAGAACTTTAGATAGACTCTATCCAAGTAGTAAATCACGGGCGAATCGATCGAGGGAGCCTTCTAAATGCATTACCAGCAAAGGGAACTTCGTTCAAGAAACATAACTCGATATCAGAACTGATAGTACGTCCGAGTTACTTGCGTCTCATGGTTAAGTCGATTTGAAAAGTTTCACGGGTGCGATGTAGGAGCCGGGATCTTCATTAACTGACATAATCCTTAATGAACGCGGACAACCAGTCAAAATTTCAGTCTTGATAAAACAAAATTACCACGGCTACTTCGTTATTGTGGCTGCTGATAGCGTTCACAAACTGATATTGATAATGGACAGTTCGAAAAATTAATTATTGATCATTGTATTTAGGGTGTTTCGTTTTTATTACCCTATACTGTAGAATATTTTTGCTGGATTTTTGCTTCAGAAAGTCGAAGACAAATTTTAAGTGTTTCATGTTATAAAATCTTTTGAAATATGAAACTATAAAATTGATAAGATAGTGAACATACATGTATTTGTATACAGAATATTTAATTTGGAAATTTTTTGAAATTACCTACTTTCGAATTTGGAACACTCCAATTGAGAATTCTCGAATTTGGAACTCTCGAATTTGAAACTCCCGAATTTGAAATTCTCGAACTTGAAACTCTCGAATTGAGATCTCTCGAATTTGGAACTCTCGAATTGAGAATTCTCGAATTTGGAACTTTCGAAATTGTAACTCTCGAATTGAGATTTCTCGAATTTGGAACTTCCGAAATTGTAACTCTCGAATTTGGAACTTCCGGAATTGTAACTCTCGAATTGAGAATTCTCGAATTTGGAACTCTCGAATTTGGGACTCTCAAAGTAGGAATTTCCGAATTTGGAACTTTCGAAATGGTAACTCTCGAATTTGAACTCTAGAATTTAGAATTCTCCAATTTGAATCTCTCGAATTTGAATGTCTCGAATTTAGAACTTTCAAACTTGAAACTCTCAAATTTACAATTCTCGAATTTCAATTTCTCGAATTTGAAACTCTCGAATTTGGAACTCTCGAATGTAGACCTTTCGACCTCTCGAAACTGTTGCGCCCGAATGTGCACAAAACGGTTAATAAACTCGTGCACGAACTATCCTACGCACAACAAACTTGCAAATAAACTCGGGACGTATACGAACTTGCGTACCTTAATCATTAAATACGTTTCCAGGACACGGAATGAGGTTCTGTGATATTAAGTTAGCGCAAGAAACATTACCGTAGCGAGATTCGATAAGATGGCAGACGTTGCATGGAGGTCGTAACTCTCGGTCGAATTAACTGAAGAAAAGTTCGAGAGGCGTCTTGGAAAAAGTTCATTGAAGTAGTACAAGTTTGTGTACGGCCATCCAATGCATCGAAACTGTTGTAAGTCTCGGCGGGATCAACCTGAGGGAGAAAAGTCTTCGAGATGCACCATTTGCGAGGCGAACTTCTTTCTTAAGTAGTATAACTCGATCTTACGGCAGACCACACGTCCACCTCGAGGAGAATGGGAGAACTTTTTAATTGCAGGCATTGTTTGCGACTCTGTGTCGTAATACTTTGCTGGACGGACACTTTTACGATCTGCTTTTCAACTTTACGTTTTATTGAAAGTAAGAATATGAGACGGGGAGAGGAAACTGGGAGAGCGTAGACGTTGATGCATGGTAATAATGAATTAATAGTGAAACCAGAATTTATAATCTTAATGTTCGACTGCTTTTCTTTTATACATCAAGATTTTAAATGACTACTGCAATTAGTAGAACGCGTGTACAGGTTGCTCTCTAAATGGTACACCCGGAAAAGGCGTAAATCGATGTGAAAAAATGAGATAAAAGCGTAGAATGTAATATAATAATCTGCTGGTATATATGTGGTTTGATTTCGGAAACAAAAATGAATTTTGTTTTGAAGTACTTGGGAAAATGTTTGTTCGCGACACTGAACGAGAAATGGTACAATTGTTTTGTTAATTTAAGAATGTCAGCTAATGATTCTTCTTTTCTCGTTTAAATAAGCATAACAAATGCTCCTTTTTACATACCGATCCGTATTAAAATTAAGGTATAAAGTATACATATTATGTCGTCAAGAAAAATTGGAATTGAACCATCTAAAAATTTAATTCCAATTGTATTTCGATAGGAAATCTGCCTTACGGGAGCTACGTTTCTCGATCCCCACCACTCCTTAACCCCACTACCACTACCTCACTTCCCCCACTCCTCGCTTCGGTCTTGGAGGCTCGAAAATTTGCTTATAAGCAAATTTCAGACGAATATTTCTCCGATTTCCTAGTTCCTTGGCCTTGAAAGCCACGTGATTTTCTGTCACGTGGTTTCGCGATCGGCCACGATTGGTCGATCGCTCTCATTTTCTAGTTCCTGACGTCATCAGAAAATCACCACAGCCTCAGGAGCTACGATTCTTGACCCCCACTCTTCCTATCCCCGCTCCTACTATCCTACTGTCCCTACGTCACTCACGTCACTCTCCCCACTCCTCTCCGAGCTCCTTGTACTATGAATTTATTTTTCGTATTTACGAAAAATCCGAATCGCCGGGACCGGGGCTCGAACCCTCGATCCTCGGGTGCCTCGGATTCCGAGTCGAGGACGAAGCGAGCTCGGCTATTCCCGCAAGCCCCACTTGTTTACTTACGATGCTCCTTTTAAACTATGCCTCGACGATCCACTATACTTCTACTCTATTAATTTACAGCTATTTTACTTAAGTGACCACTTTCATGTGTTTCCTTTCACACTATTTTTTACCTCTGCGACTCTTTGTAACAGGTATTAACCCTTTGCACTCTTGAATTTCTTTTACCTACTTTCTTAATTAATATACAAAACGTACATTGTATTTTGGATATATTCGAACATTAGTGAAACATTAACCGCGATGTTGAAAAGATCACTTTGTTTGCTTCTGTGGTAGCCATAATTTTTTATATAAATTATTGTATTGACTTCACTTACGAATTAATGGATTAATTATTGCCACTGGTCTCCATTTCACTATTTTAAACATCGCCTGCATGGAAGTACATATTAAGTTAAAAAATATTTCTTTGTATTGTTAAAAAATATTTCTTTACATTGTCAAAAAATATTTCTTTACATTGCAATCAATAACTTGTTTTATCAAGCGAATATGAATCACCGTGTGAGTGCGAAGGATTAACATTAAAATCTTCCATTTTTTTGTGTTAAATTTTGTCGAACAATATGTGGATGGAAGCGGAGAACCCTGATACTTAGCTCGAAGCACGAAAAAGCGAGGAACGCAAAAAACGTAGAGCATGATCGCCGGTCTACCGAAATTAACGTCGTTCGATCGTGAGAGGATCGTTAATGATTTCTGTTCGACAAGCACGCGAAAATGGAACATCATTCGTGGACACCATCAAGCAGATAACGATACCACGTTCACGGAGACAATGAATGCAACGAGATTCGCAGAGGCATCCTTGATTAATGGCCGTGATAACGATGACAATAAGAACGATCGATCCGAATTGTCTACCCTGGAACTGGAACAAACCGAAACGCTCGGCAACGCCTACGACGGGATCAAAGAGTCGCCCGAAGATAATTCTGTTTTGTGAATTAAACGATAGTTAAGGGAAAAAGCGGAAGGAAACTCGAACGAGCGTCTCTCACGAAAATGAAAACTTCGCGTCAGGCTGTGCCGCATTTACTGTCTTCGTTTTAAGTATCATTTTGTTCTGCAGGGTTTCCGGCAATTTCCCGGAGCAATTAATTAATTAATTAACGCCAGGTTTGTTCAGCGAGCGGTAGTTTGTTTTACGTTGGAAATAATGGACAGTGAATTAGTTCTTTTTTGTTTAGATCGATAATAGTTATCGAACACTTTGATAACAGAATTTTTGCGGATTCTGAGATTTAAAGGTGGCGCGAAATTGTGGATGGATAATCGATTTCTCAGTTCGATAAGGAAATCTTTAATTCGAATGAACATGATAATTAATATTTATTATTTGTTAATATAATACATTTTATAGAATTTATCTAGTAATATCTTAACACAATTTTTATGAATTAATAAATTGAAAAGTTTTTAACTCGAATGTAAGAAATTCGAAATTATCACGTTTTTAAATGTTTTGATTTACAAATTTCTGGCCTATCAAATTTGTCTATTTCTAAAATTTTCAATTTGATGAATTGAGAAGTGTACAATTTTAAAGTACAAAAACTTGGAATTTTTGCATTTATAAATAATGTGTAAGCTGCTACTAAATTTGTAAGTTACAGAATGCCCCTACTTCTAAATTTGTTAATGCAACAAGTAGAAAATTTCTAGATAGCAGAGTCCATAAAATGCGTAATGTACGTAACCAGATTACCAAGTTTCTAAATTACCAACCACTGAAAAATTTCTCGATACAACAAATTAAAAACCACTTAATGTGAAACTATGAAACTTTAAAATCTCCATCTTTTCTACGTAATAAAAGACTCAACATTTCCACAAAATGAAGTCACTGTTGTACCAAATCATTAAAAAAATTCATGTACAAAAAGTTTCGAAGGTTCTTAAACCCATCACTAGCCATTAACATCTTTTTTTTCCGATACTTTGTTCGCCCACATTGCTTCTCCACCCACGTGGCCCTGTACATTGCTGTGTCAAGTTCGTCTGGTTGTTAATCGATACATCGCGAACCCTCTTGTTTCATTCGCTACCAACCCCTTGTTCGTGGTAACCTTTGTACCCCTATCTTGCTTCCTTTTCAAACTTTTTGCATCTGGCAAAGCGATAAGGAACGTCCTGGCGGCGAAGAGATACACTCCTTGTTCTAAATTTTCTTAAAATACCACGCCGCTTCGACCCACTGATAACACAGTTCCTATCGTTTGAAAGGTTTCAGCAGAAACAGAAACTCAGATAATTTTGTTCGCGCGAAAACTCACGAATTTTATCGCAATTTTTATACAATCGTTACCACAATCATTATATAATTATAATTACGTAAATACATGTGGTATACAATTATGTGATTTGAATGCAAGTATGTAATTAATTACATATAATTTGTAATTTTAATATAACCATGTAATGTAACTGCGTACAGTTATGAAATTTTAATACGACTATGTAACTCTAATACAACCACATCATACAGTCACATACAAGTATATGATTTTGATACAACCATGTAGTATAATTACTAACAGCGTAATTTTAACACAGTAATGTACTTTTAATACAACCATGTAATATAATTGTATATATTTATGTCATTTTACATATAATTAAATACAGTTACATATAATGAAATAGTTTTAATATGTATGTAATATTTTTTCTTACAATATGTACATGTGTGTTCACATGCCCACATAAAATTTATCAAAAACCAATCAAATTTCTTGTTAAATGAGCACACCTAAGAACATAAGCCAGTTTCTTGCTAAATTGTTCTTTCATTGAATTCCTTCGATAAGATCAAAAAGAAATGGACCTAGAAAAAATTAATTTTAAACATATGTATGAAATTGCAACGAGTCGAGAAATACTCGAATTTTGAACTCTCGAATTTAGAACTCTCGAATGTGGAACTTTCGAAATTGTAACTCTCGAATTTGGAACTTTCGTAATCCACGAGTAGAACCGTCCCGTTCAGCCGCGAATCCTTCCGGCTAAACTGCTAAAACATTTATTGGACACGTCCATCGTACTTCTTGTTAGAAAGTGTTATCACGTATTTGGAGCGAACGGATTTCCATGAATTGGTCGGACAGTTGTAGCGCCTAGACGCCCACGCAACACGCTACTGAACAATGGACGAAGATAAACCGTGGCATATAAATGTCAAATTTGGAAAATGGAGTTGCCACGATCATTTCGCGACGTCCCGATCTTTCTTCGTGTCTTGTTGTTCAGCCGGGGAGTGGGAATGCACGCGTTTACGAGGAAGCCGAGAAACGCAGCTGGATATGCGACTCGAGCAGAAATGCTTGTTCCGGGGATTTTGTTCGAAATATGTCGGCTTTATGAACGAGAAGCGATGTATTTGCGGCATGAACAGCGCAGTGAGAAATGAAAAGTATCTGAGTTATATCTGACAGTGTAGTGCTTCTGGGAGATTCCTTAGAAATATGGAGCTGGATACTTAGCCTAACGCAACACGGCGAATTTGTTTATCCTTTTTTGATGGAAAATGCGTTTGAAATATAAAGTGCAGTGTAGTTTTATGTTTCTACATTTTTTATCGAATTTTTCTTGTAAATTTTCTTGAGGAATTTTATTGAAGTTAAGATGTTTTATAGAAGTTCTGTTAAGAAATTTTATGGAAATTTTCTTGAGAAAATTTATGAAAATTTTGTTACGATATTTTATAAAAGTTTTGTTGAGGAATATTATATAAATTTTGTTAGAAGGTTTTATGGAAATGTTGCTAAGAAATTTTATGAAAATTTTATTAATAAATCTTATATAAATTTTGTAAATAAATTTTATGCAAATTCTACTTACATATTTGATGGAAATTTTCTTGAGAAATTTTATAGAAATTTTGTTAAGAAATGTCATGGATATTTTGTTATCAAATTTTATGGAAATTATATTAACAAATTTCATGGATATATTTTTGAGAAATTTTATAAAAATTTGGTTACAGAAGTTCATAGAAATTTTGTCAACAAATTTACAAGGTAAAATTGTAACCTCAAAGCGACCTAACAAGTTGAAAACTTAGAACCTTGGATCAGTATATGCCTAAGTCAATTCATATGTAAATTTCTGTGACCATACGAACATCTTGTGCCTCTATATTATATATTAGTATAGAGACCGCAGTATAATGCAATTTATCTGAAAGAAAATGTTGAAAGGCGTAGTATTTTTGTCGAGAACTCGATAAGGCGGGAATATATTCAGCGTCTTTAAATTGGATGGACCGATACGGTCACGCGGTAACATTTCATTTTCTTCGATGTCTCGATAGGAATCGAGTAATTTCGACTCTCGAAGTCCGTGTGCGACTGAAATGTATTGTATTCGATTCTGGTCTGTGCCGTGGTGGAATTTCTGTTCGCCTCCATTCGCGCTAACCCCTTTTCGCACTGACTCGATAAAAGACCGGAACATGTTAATTTTCCTCGTTTCTTTTTATTAAACCGCAAATCGAAAAGTTCGACCGCACTTTTTTCTGTTTTGGTCATTAAAACTCGAGATAACCCGTGGTCTGTGAACAATGTGTTAATAGCAACACATACGGTGACACGTGGATGTTTGGACACTGTAGAAAATATAACTTGAAAATGCTATAGAAAATATAGAAAACATCATTTGCTGCCATATATGTCCATATAATTTACTTTGCATCTAGACTGCACAAATTATAATTGAATCCAAACTTCAAGTTGAGGAGTGTTAAAAGTTTGAGTAAAGTTTGTTACTTTTGAACTGTGAATGTGTTTAGATTTATATATCAACTGCGATTTAGGTTTGTTGTATCTGAGCTACGATTAGGGTTGTTGTATCTGAGCTACGATTTAGGTTTGTTGTATATCAGCTACTATTTAGGTTTGTTGTATCTGAGGTTCGATTTATATTTGTTGTATCTAAACTATGATTTGTGGTTGTTGTATCTAAACTATGATTTGTGGTTGTTGTATCTGAGCTACGATTTAGGTTTGTTGTATATCAGCTACTATTTAGGTTTGTTGTATCTGAGCTGCGATTTAGGTTTGTTGTATCTGAGCTACGATTTAGGTTTGTTGTATATCAGCTACTATTTAGGTTTGTTGTATCTGAGGTTCGATTTATATTTGTTGTATCTAAACTATGATTTGTGGTTGTTGTATCTGAGCTACGATTTAGGTTTGTTGTATATCAGCTACTATTTAGGTTTGTTGTATCTGAGCTGCGATTTAGGTTTGTTGTATCTGTGTTACGATTTAGGGTTGTTGTATCTGAGCTACAATTTAGGTTTGTTGTATCTGTGGTACGATTTAGGGTTGCTGTATATTAGCTACGATTTAGGTTTGTTATACATCAGCTGCGATTTAAATTTGTTGTATCTGAGCTACGATTTAAGTTTCTACAATCTGTGCTACGATTTTGATTTATTGTATCAAAACAGTTTGTTGTATCTGACGCAATAATTGAGTCACGATCGTGACACAATATCTTCAGTGAAAGAATCTCGTATATCATATTCCAATTTCATAAGTAATATTTTATTACCACGCGTTTCACAAATCTGGTTTTCAATGTGCCACGAAACATCGAATGTACTTAGAGCGAGTATAACACATGTCAATCCCGATTTACACGTGTTCCGTTTCCCCGTGTGTCGACGAGAAATCGGAACTGAAATCTGCCGTGGCGAAACACGGCAGAAGGTGAACAGACAGATTTCGATGAATCGATAAGCCCCAATGCCACGAGCATTGTTCGTTTCGCTATATTTGCGTTCGTCAAGCGGCGTGCAGCGAGATGACCCCGGGTTATTATTGCTTTGCGGGAACAATTAGGTATTAGCCAGCCTGCGGGTGCAATAACGTGACACACAGGATCGCACACGCATGTGGATCACTGGATAATGATGATACGATAAATTGCGTTAATATTCCGCGGCATTGATAGACGCGGGTTTGTCTTCTGTCCACTGGATAACACTTACGTCCTGTTTACCGATCGAATAACTGTTACCCTTTGGTCATTTAGGTGAATTTTGTGCGATGCTCAAATTGTCAAATCCGACATATTTACTGTCAAAAGCGTTATCATTAATGTACGAGCCTCTACTCATTTTTGTTTCTGGTCGGTTAATTAAATAACTGTGAAATTTAGTTTAAAAAATAATGATCTGAAAATTATTTTAATATTGTTAAAATTTTAATAATATTCAAAATCAATTAATGACAAGTATAGGCGATCAACACAGGACAAATGATCCGATTGTAAATTATACGAAAAAAAAAAGAGAAAAAGTTACACTTTTATTTGATAAACAATTAATAATTTATTAATAGCATCGAAATGAAATTTTGACGTGTATACACGTCGAACATAGTTAACTGCGATTAATGTCTAATACTAAATTATCTGGTCGACTATTAAAAGTGGTTTTCAAGTCAAGAACCTTTATAGAAGTCTTAATAAAGGATTCGATACTGTAATTCTTTCTACCTTAATTGACAAATCAAAATCCTTAGGGTAACATACAAGATAAATCGTTAATGGTAACTTCATGGTTAAATAGTTTTTATGTGACAAGAAACAAATTGGTAACTTCAAAAATTCTTACTCGAGAGAAATTGAGGCAGCCTCTGGTTCCCCAAGGTACTAGCAGCTCTTTTTATTTCATTTATTAATCACCATGGGTTTTTCTCCTTTTTCAAGTTCCTAATACTTGCTGGTCATCTTAGCATGTGTCATAGTGTTAGAAGGCCTCAATGTGTTCATCGATATGACCTTGGACTTAACGATTACTGTGTATCTAATAAATATATTTTCTAATAAGTATCCAATATGCAGTAGCCAGTATCTACATATATAATCTACGTATGTACTACATATGTATATAATCTAATTCCTACGTGTTTGAATCTGTTTAACTTTGATATAATTGCATAAAATTATGAAGCTTTAATACAACCATTTAATATAAATGCATATAATTATGTCATTTCACCGTTACATATAATTAAATTTTATTATGTAAATAAAATATTTTCTATATATATGTTATTATACTATATGTTACTACATACATAATTTGGTATATAGTATCTAACCTACATGTTTATAAATCTCTGAATGTAGCCGAGTGTAACATTGTTGGATTTATTCACAAAAGCAATAATATTAATCATAATTGCTCAATCGGTGGCACAAACATTTTGAAAGTTAATTGAAAATGTCCTCAACGTAGTACATCAAGATCAAGATTATCAGAGACTCCCCTAACCAAAATCTAATAACATTGATCGTAATAATATTTCCTAAAATTGTACTTAAAAATCCTAATCGCCACCGCAGTTTGAGTTGCAGCAATTAACCAAACGTTATATCGGAAGAGCAACGTCGTTCCCGTAAATTTGATAAATTGTCTTCGGCGGTAATCCTAACAGTTGATTTTGCCGCACGATGGTAACAAATCCAATAAAAATGGCGCAACGAACAGTGTACCCGCCTACAATCTAGAAAACGAAGTCTCGATTCCCCACGAGGTTTCTATTTCTCTCGATTTCCGACACTCGGTGTCAGAAGCGGATTGAAACAGAAAACAACGTCGAGTGACCGGGCCGCAGATCCGTGGACGATATTCCTGACAAGATGAGGCGAAAATAAAAAATTGAGTTTCCAGTAAGAGGAAAGGAAAGCACACGGCGATGTAACGGAACGGGAAAAATAATGATCGTTTGTGACAGAGTGTAAAGCCGGGGAGATCTGGCTCGAAACAAAAACATTGTTAGAGAAAGGGCGAGGAGTGTACGAAAGACGAAGAGACGAGGGGTATCGGAGGGCAAATGTCGCAGCAGGATGGCCAAGTGTGGGATTAGGACACCTCCGAATCCAATAATAAAGAAGAATCGCAGGAATAGAGTGTCACCGAACTGGCACTGGGGTAATGGACAAGGTATAAAGGACCCTGATACAACATCAAAATCCCGAATTCGATTTCTGTTGTCAGTGAAAGTAATATCGAAGATGTTGCTTTCGAATATCTTGACTCGATTAAGGCTTCTGATAAAATTCTTTCGGAGACAAGGTACGCGTTCTGTCGAAAATAAAATATGTCTTCTGTCAATGTTCTTTTAATAATGTCATACATGTTCTTTTGCGGTTCTTTGTAGAAATAAGGTACGAATTATTTTAACATTCTTTTAAAAGATTACGTGTACTGTTCTAATTCTCTTAAAAATAAGATATATGTTCATTTAAAATTCTTTTAAAAATAAAACATGTGTTGTTTCGACATTTTTTTAAAATAAAATACGAATTCCTTTAAAATCCTTTTAAAAATAAGTCACCGTCTTCTTTAAAATTCTTTTGAAAATGAGTTACGTGTTCTTTTAAAATCCTTTCAAAAATAAGATACGAATTCCTTTGAAATTCTTTTTGAAAATGAAATACGAATTCCTTTAATATTTGTTCAACAATTCGATCCGAATTTTTGAAAAATTGTCTTAAAAATAAAATATGTAGTCCTTTGTTATTTATAGAAGCTGATCATATCTATGATAGTCCCATAAAATAAACAAAACAAAAAATACTAATGAAAGATCGAAAAAGATGCAGTAGAAGTTCAGTGGTGGTAAATCGGGCAGTTTCGGGTGCGTTCGGCTGTTGTCGGCTGAATACCTACGCCAATTTCCAAGGATCTCAACAAAATTATCACAAAAATATTTTTCGGTACCAATATCCATAAAACACGTTTCATGTGTCCACACACTCTTGAATCCTACAAACTTAGAAACTCTCTAAAAATGTGGAATAATTATAATTAGAAAAATTTATCGAATTATTTGAAAAACATGGTTCACTTTTCCTGGTGAAAAACTTTTCAAATATCCATAAGAAGAAGTGTCTATATACATATAGACCGTGTATATAAACCTGTGTAAGCAAGTATATATAGACACCCAAAGAAGACATTTGACACACGGTTTAAAACCACGCAAATAAACATCGCAATAATCAAGCACAAAGAGTTAATAATACATTTTTCAAACGCGTACTGAACACTATAATAAATTCCGAATACCGTCGATGTCGAGTAACTGAAAGTACGAACTGTTACCATAAATCGTAACAAATTGCAACAAAGTCCTTGTAGGACTTCAGCGACAGAATCGCGGGCGCAACGTTAAAAAGGAATTGTTGTTTCGAGATTTAAAGAAAGCAATTTAAAGTCGAGACGCTGAATATTCCCCCGATAGTCGGTGCATTTTCTTTCTGTGCGCTTTCTTCGAGGGTTCTTCCGCGAACGCGGGGCCAAACGAACGGAGAAAAAGAAATTTTTATTTATCTCAAAGCCGGCAGGAAGGGTATAAGGTTACTGCTAACGACGGGTCGCTTTTTAAAAAGTTCGTGAAAATTTTACGATTTCCTCCAGGCGTTTCGCGCTGGAAACCACTGTACAACGGTGTATCGCTTCCTCGAACTTTCGTTTCTTTGTTGTTCGGTTTGATACAACTTCTACGCTTTGAAAATTTAATAAAGACACTAGGATATTTTGCAGTTTTTGCGCGATAAAAAAAATGTCGCGCGTTTGCCGTGTCGAACGATAAAAAATATTTCCTCGATTCACGAAATGTCCATCGTATCTTTGCTGTGGCGCGGTTTTAATTTGTTGCAGTAAAAAGAAATTGCTGTATTTAATTTTCCAGCGAATTTTATAAGCTTTTCACGTTTAATCGTGCTTTTTTATACACTTTTGGCGAACATTACTCGGCCAGTTTTTCAATACTTTAGCGATACAGTTGTATGTAGAAAGTCTGCGTACATAATCTATATATGGGTACATAACCTACACGTGTACAACATATGTGACCTACATGTGTATAACATACATAACCTACATATTTATAACATACATTATTTACATGTTTTAACATGCATAATTTACATCTTTATAACATACAGAATTTACATGTTCATAAAATACATAATCTAAATATTCATAACATACATAACATACGTGTTCATAGCATATGGAATCTATATGTTTATAATATACAGAATCTACATGTTTATGACATACGGAATCTACATGTTTATAACATGCATAATCTACATGTTTATATCACACAGAATCTATATGTTTATAACATACATAACATACGTGTTTATGCCATGCATAACATGTTTATAAAATACACAACCTATATACAGTATATATATAAACATGTGCATAGATTCATAAAAATTGGTGCCTAGAAGATAAGGTAACACCTAAGAAGGTGTAACAGTTCGAAATGAACTGTAACCGATTCGTCTCAAGCGGTTTAGAAATTAGATTTACAGCTTCCGTTAATATTTGCGACAATTGAACTCACGGTTCGTTCTGTATCAGGACAGTCCCTCGATACGAGAATCTCGAGTTATCGAAACGAGGTCCCGGTGACCGCAATCAACACGGAATCTCGATTGATCAGTTCGAATCAGTTCGCGATACAGGCAGATTGTGGCTTTCCAATTTGCGGATTTCCGCGTTAACACGATACCCGATACGGATCCTTTCCGATATCATCACGTAGTTACCGATCTGTGCCAGCAGAACCTTGATATTAATGAACTTGCCGAGTAAAAATCGAGTTTAATACCCTGCACGCGTACGTGATAACGCATGGGTGCTGGAACTGTGATAAATATGGCTGTGAAAGCCGGAGCTAAATTTGTCTACGAGAGATAACTGCATTAAGATTTATTAACAAGATGAACCGAAATTTTCACCGCATAAAAGCTACCAATGGCAACACTATCGCACGCGTTTGTTAAATCGTTCGTACAAATTAAAATGTCAGGTTTTATTGCCGAAAGAAGTATTCCTTAAAATTGAAATCGATAAAATAATTGTTAAAATAAATTGATAAAATAAGTATTAATTTAATAGATATTCATCATTGATTGTCGCACCAGATGATTTCTTTAACACTAAACCTACCTGGCTTCATTTCCAAATTAAAAAATGTAGTTGAAAAATGAATAAACCAACGATAAAACACAAATCAATGTACACATTAATTCCTTATCTGGGTAAAAATAAACACGAATTTCAAAAAAGCCAGTTTAACATACTTTCTACTTAAAATTAACGTACACCTTAATTCCTTATGTTGGTAAAAATCAATATGAATTTACATAAAATTTCAGAAAGAATTTTTAAATAAAGAAAAAATATAGAAAAGTTATTCTAAAATAATTCTATAGAAATATAGAAAATTTCAATACAAAATTTCAGAAAGAATTTTTCAATAAAAAAAAAGTATAGAAAAATTATTCTAAAATAATTCTATAGAAATATAGAAAATTTCAGTAAAAAATGTCAGAATGAATTTTTCAATGAAGGAAAATATAGAAAAATTATTCTAAAATAATTCTATAGAAATATAAAAAATTTCAATAAAGAATTTCAATAAAATTACAAACTCGTTAAATGGTCATTTGAACGTTTTGGTAGGTTCAGTGTTAATTGTAGAAAAACGATGCATTCACTTCGCCGTGTAATAAAATTGGAGACCGCCGTTAAAAGTGAAGGAGAACTGTTTCCAGAAAGATTGATCGTCGACCGTCGTACCTGTTAGACAATTAAGGGCGAAGGAGGGTGTGAGGGTGTGAAAACAAAAGGGGGTGGTTAGTTGTAGCTGCACCTGTAGGGATTCATCGTTTTCGTTGGGAGACATTTCGCTTTCTCTTGCTATCGATTCGCTAAGCGGCTCGTAAGGAAGAGTAAAGCAGCCTTAAAGGCGCACGCTCAATGCCGCTAACCTATTTACCTATGTAGGAAAGAGCAGCTGACTCATTTCCATCGATCATTACGCGCAATACCAAACAAACCGGGATTTTTTCGAATTCCCTGTTCACGACGTCCCATCCTGTTCCGCATTCATGGACACGAAGTTCGACTTAAGTATCTTCACGAATTTACAAAAATATATTTTTCCGAATATTTTCATGTTATTCATATACTTGAATTCATACACTCGAAACGTAGAAATAAAGATAATTTTGTCTACATTATTATTCGTACATTATTGGTACACTTCGAATGTAGAAATAAAAACATTTTCTATGTTATTAAGTATATTTAAACATTTATAGCTGTATACTATACAATATGCAATATATTATTACATTATACAATATACAATATACTCAATAGAACAGAAATATTAAAAAGAGGGTGTAATATAGAATCTGATTTTATAATTATAATTTAATTTTTTTTTATAACAATTAAGTCGAGAAATTTAGAAATTTAAAAATCGAGATATCACGAATTTGTTACTTAGGGTATTTGAGAACTCCGAAATATAGAATTCTTTAAACGTGATTCATAATTTTTTTTTATTTATTTATTTAATGTCGCATCATCTTTTTAGACATTAGCGACCACATTTAGATACATAGTTATGTTCCTACATGTTGAGTTATAATACATCGTATTTTACATATATCACTAGTTTACATCCATATACCATTTATTTTCTAAATCTAACTGTATCCTAGACATCATGAATTTTTATATTCCCCAATTTCAAAATTCAATAATTTGCTTTATCCGTTCCAAATCATGCAACATGCGCCGATAAAACTTCCATTGAAATAAAAATCGAAAGAAAAATGTGAACGCTCTTCGTAGTCCAATCATTAATTAGTTAACGAAGAAAGAGGCATCGGGGTTGTGTTATCCGAAACAAAAGCCGAATGCACAAACTCGCGGGTTTATAATTAGAAATTCTCGTCACGATCGCGAATCGTGCACCGTTGCAATCTATTCCAGAAGCAAGCTGTATCATCGTGGATAGTAAGCCGGCCAAAATTAGCCACCTTCCTCGACGAATTACGTAACGTACCGTCTATTATTAGACGCTTCGACGTTTAATTAAACGTCGGGGGGTTGTATTCTTGCCCGATAATGAATTTAACCGCCGAAAATCGATTGCTGCGTAAGTACCGAGTACTTTAACGAGTTTACGAAACTTCTCTTAAGTGAGCGTTCAAGTTTCATAATGGCGCGTCTATGAGTACGGTGCCGTCGAAGATCGATGTAACCGTTTGGATTAAGATTATTACTAACATAGTTTCTGGTTACAAAAGAAAACTCTCCGTACTTTTGACTGGTCGACAGAATACAAGTTTCTCTAAATTTTGAATATTTATTATTATATAATATTAATTCGTATGGCAGGACCGGCTGTAATAATTAATAATAAAAATGATTGAAGTAACACTTTACCTATTTATATGTTTATTATAAAATTATTCGTAATTTTTAATAAATATTCACGCGGAACACTTTTGTTTGGTACACAACACACTTTTCAATGTTACTTTAGTGGCCATTTTTCATACTTCGAGTTACTCCAATCTTAAACCTCATTCGCGATTGAAAACAACTCCTTACACTGTAGGATTGGAGGTTAAACTTATACGAAAATTCCTATGTGGTTAAACTTGTAAATGTAGGCCAGCAATTGTAAGTGTAAGGTTAAACTTGTGAATGTAAGATAAAACTTGTAAACATAAAGTAAAATTTATAAATATAAATTTAAACTTGTGAGTGTATGGTTGAACTTGTAAATGTAGCCCAGAAATTGTAAGTGTAAGATTAAACTGGTAAATGTAAGATAAAACTTGTAAACATAAAGCAAAATTTATAAATATAAATTTAAACTTGTGAGTGTGTGGTTGAACTTGTAAATGTAGCCCAGAAATTGTAAGTGTAAGATTAAACTTGAAAATATAAGGTGAAACTTGTAAATATAAATTTAAACTTGTAAGTGCATGATTGAACTTGTAAATGTAAGCTGAAAATTGTAAATGAAAGGTTAAACTTACAAGTGTGACATTAAACTTGTAAATGAAATGTTTAACTTCAAAATGTGTGATAAAACTTGTGAAAGCATGATAAAACTTGCAAACCTTAATTTAAACTTGTAAGTGTGAGATTAAATTCGTAAATCCAATATCAAGCTCGCAAATATAAGCTCAAACTTACGTATAAATTGTGTACAAATTTCTAACATAAACTATTTACGCAAAACCTGCTATCGTACGAGTATAGGATCGTGTTTAAAAATATGTCATCAGACGTCTCGACACCTTCGCAACAGAATAATCCTGCAAATGATTCGATCAACCCCGGAGAAACTGTCGGTGATTCGTTGATTTCGCGACTGATTGCGTGCTTCAATCTGCGAGCGGAATGTTTGACGAGGAACGAAGCGGGAACGGGATATTTGATTGAGAAATACCCGCTTGTAAATGCTTTTCAAGCCCCGTCAAACTATAGTACATTCGCAAACAAATAACCCTCCGTCTGCGTTTAATTAATGGCCACAGATTTGATAACGAAGGTGTTCGTTAACAGCTGTTAATGAAAACGTTCCAATTACCGTGTCAGATCGATCCACCCTTAAAACCGGCGATCACGAGGGTGTCTATAAAGTAAACAAATCGGAAATTTTGTAAACTTCCGACTTCCCTAGTTCGTAAACACATAATTTGATATAATTTCATTCGATGGAAGGTAAATAAGACTTGCGAACTTGGGAAGTAAAAGCCAACTTGGGGAGCAAAACAGTTCATCTAGGGAGCAAAATGGTTAATTCAGTGAGCAAACAGACGAATTCGAGATACAAGAGGATTAACTTGAACCTCGTAGAATCTGATATTCCTAATTTTGCTTTAAACACGCGCAGAGGACGCAGGGTGATTATTTTTCAACCTCCTCAGGAATGAATTTTTTATTTCAAGAGTTTTTTATTTTATTTTATTGGCCAAGAGTGAATTTTAAAGCTTCAGGAAATATAACCATATTTTTTTTTAATTTTAACCCTTTACGCTCCTCATTGAAAAAAACGCAAAAAAAGAATTTGTTAAAATTTGTTGATATCATGTAACAGATTGACGGAGCCAGAAAAAAATATTTTATAATAGCTCAATCCTTTATGAATTAAACAAAAGAAAATTTAGCTCAATCGGACGAGTAATTTCTGAGAAAAAAATTCGTAAGTGAAGTCTATTTTCGCAAAAATGGGCAAAAAGTGCAAACTTTGAAGGCTCGTAATTTCTGAAACAATTCGAAATCGACAAACTGATGACTTAAACCCCCCATAATTTCACGTGGACTATAACATATTGTGATTAAAACAAAATCGCAGATGGCGAGGTTAAAAAGTGATCTATTTGGCGTGGAATGACCCATACGTTCATACTGTATATTCAATCACTCTATTTATCAAAATTATTTACAACATAGGAGCGACAAGGGTTGAAAGTACAAACAAGATTTACCACAGTTGAACTACGAATGCAACAACCATTTAGTTGTTTATTCTCTGTGTGATTTAACTTTGACGTAACATAGCACGATACTAACTTGCTTGTTCACGTCCGTGGTCAGCCGTATGTTCGAAGCTTCGCTATCGCCTCTGAGCGCGCGCAATTCTCCCGCGCTGATTGGTTAGTGTTTTCCCTTCATAACTTGAAAATGAAGCCTCATCCGATATTTTGGCAAAGGAAAAAGTTGTTCGGAATAGCCCCACCCCTCTCCAGCTCCTACAGTATTTGTGGAACACCCTGTATAACTTAAGCGAACCGAGTGTTATTTCACCCCGACTCATTTCCTTACAAATATCGAGTGTTTCCCAGCCTATTCCCGGAAAGAAATCCGGGAAGTATCCGAGATTTGCAGCAGCCGTTAACGAACGTAGGAAAGTTCGTCGAAAACACGTATAAACCGTTGCCGATAACGACGAGCAGGAATCAGGATGAAAGGAAAGTAGAAAAGTTACTTGGCCAAGATCCAAGCGTAGGGGCGGAAGAAAATCTGCCCCTCCGTTGCGTTTCTCTTTCGATGCGACGCAGGCTCTACGCCATTGCGGAACACATCCTATTCCACGTTTCTCATCCCGTTTCCCTTCTACAGTCGGTGTCCGGTTCGATCCTCCATTCAGAAAAGCGGGATTTTCCTCGCAATTCCATGCGCCACGATGTTTTGCTTTGTTGCCGGTATCTCGGGTGAGAAGGTCGTAATAACCGACTGTTGGCGTGGCAATAATATTGAACGCCGTCTTTAACCCGTTCCGTTCTTCCTGGGAGACAATGAACGGACATTCGGGTCGCGATAATGATCCGTCGAGCGTTTCCCCGCCGCCGTTTTCTGGGGGGAAATCGAGGGAACTTTTTCGCCACGGGCTTGAATGGGATGTTAATTGCCGGGCGAATTACGCGACGGATAAACGGATGAAATCTTAAACGCTGAACGAATTAGGCGAAACTACACCGCGCGAGTGCATCGAGGACGTTTTGCTGGGGTTAGAAATATGGACAATGGTGTACGTTGTAGGATATTGTAGGGCAGAATGAAAATGCAGGAGAGAAAGGACGCGACACGAGTTGGAGCTTGAATTATGCATCTTGGTACTCTGAAATTTAGGAGATTGTACATTCTTGAGCGCGTGAACTTTCAAATTTAGGGGTTTTTGAAATTATGAACTCTTGTTTAGGGATTTTAAGCTTGTGAACTTTCATTTAGGGATTTTAAGCCCGTGCACTTACATGTATGGATTTTAAACGCGTTTACTTTCAAATTTAGAGATTTTTGAGCTTGTGAACTTTCAGATTCAGAAATTTCTAAGCTTTCGAACTCTCATTCGTAAATATTAAGCTTGTGAACTCACATTTAGGGATTTTTAACCTCATGAACTACCAAATTTAGGGATTTTAAGCTCATGAACTCTCATTCAGGAATTTTTAAGCTCGTGAATCTTCAACCTTCAAAATTCAGATTTAAAAGTTACACGATTCGACTCAAGTAACTCAACAGATACGTGACTGAACTCAATTAATTCAAAAGCTGCGCGATTCGACTTAATTATAATCGTATTCTAATTACAGAATATTAAATGTGAGAGGAAAAAAGTACAAATAAACTTTATATGAAATTGTATCTGAAACAAATCTGCAAAATTCATGTTAGTGTGATAGTTCCGACAAATTTGGCAGCTAATTATCGAATTACTTTAATTTAAACAGGATAAATTATCGTGTCAAGGGCGATAGCGAATTCGATGGTAGATATGATTAGATAGCCTACCAACGCACTTAGTGTACAGTCACAATTTGATTATGCATCTGTATATTGCTGTGATTGCATTATAGATAACGTCACCATTAGATACAGTAGCTGGTTAAAGCATTTGTATACTCCAATCTCGTAATTACAGATATCAAAGCAGATTTGCACAATTATAGGGGATTCTGCCACACGGTTCCTACGGATTTGTTCGGAGAAGGCAGTAATGAGTAATTGGAGATACTTATTCCGGAAAATCAGCTAATTACATTCGACAGTAATTGGATCCAGGACGATCTGGTATTTCCTGTTGATCTAACCCAAATATTAACCAAATTATCGGCCCTCGATCGTGATCCTAACTGTGATACTGATAGCGGCGTTATATAACGGTGGTGCAACGACGAGCTGTACAATGTTACCAGCCATTAGCGTAATTAGGATCTTTTTCAAGATCTCCAGCATCTTTTTTAGGATTTCTAGAAGCTTCCTTAATTCTGGGACCTTTTTCAAGATTTCTAGGATCTCTTCCAAGATTTATGGGAGTTTCTTCAAGATTTTTTGGAGCTTTCTCAATATTTTTGGGATCTTTTTCAAGATTCCTAGGATCTTTTTCCAGATTTCTAGGAGCTTTTTCAAAATTTCTTGTATTTTTTCCAAATTTCTAGTATCTTCCAAAATTTGTAGAATCTTCTTCCGGGGTTTACTAATTTAGGGTCAACACAAATTTAGTTAATTAATTTAAACTGAAATTTGGTTAATTTTGGAACAACAATATGCTCAATCAGAATAATTCAACGCCCCAATATATTAAGAACCGGGATTGTACAAACCCGTAAATCGAAAAACCAACAACGTCGTACGTTCGAACCCATCAGTTTTCGCAACCAATATCTAAAAATCGACGCCAAGCGCCAACAAAAATGCAAAAACTCAAAGCAGATATTCAAGAACAACAAACTGCTCGATCAAAAAAATGAACGACCCAATATATTAAGAATCGAGATTGTACAAACCCGTAAATCGAAAAACCAACAACGTCGTACGTTCGAACCCATCAGTTTTCGCAACCAATACCTAAAAATCGACGCCAAGCGCCAACAAAAATGCAAAAACTCAAAGCAGATATTCAAGAACAACAAACTGCTCGATCAAAAAAATGAACGATCCAATATATTAAGAATCGAGATTGTACAAACCCGTAAATCGAAAAACCAACAACGTCATGCATTCGAACCCATCAGTTTTCGCGTACAATACCTAAAAATCGATGCCAAGCTCCAAGAGATTCCTCCATCCACATTCGTCGTCGGCCAAAAGCCGCCTACGCTGCAGCCGTTTGTACAAATCAAATAACGAAACGAATGAAGGTGAGGTCCAAGTTCGTCCTCTGATCGATTCGCGTTCGGCAAACAAAAAAATTTCCCCGGCCATTTCCGCGGGTTAGGTTTTTCGCGAAACGCTGCTAAGAAAAGCAGCTAACGCGGTCTAAAGGCAATTTCGCCTTCCACCGTAAACTTTTCCATTTTCTCCTTTCGCTTTGCATATTGGTTTTCTTCTAGCTACCCCGCCAGAGGCCGGATTCCCGTTGAAATTATTAGGAATATTTCTTCCGGACGGATTTCTCGCTGTGTTCTCTGCATACTTGCGAAAGCCCGCCACCTTCAACCAGTGAATTACACGTCCGTGCCAGGCTGCTGGCAAATGCAGATGAAAATGAAAATAACTTGGACCTGCTCCAATGAATAATGTTAATATCGCCCACCCCCTGTGTCTGTTCCCCTCGGCGTTGCGAAGGGAATTGAACGAACTGTGGCGATGTTCGATGATGATTAGAATCATCCAGCGTCCGTAGTTGGAAATTACAACGATTTCACACATATCGTGTACAGGTCATTCCACGTCGGATCGAGCACTTTTTGACCTCACCATCTGCGATTTTGTTTTAACACTTTGACTGCCATGTCAGCCATACATGGCTGACACTCAAATTTGCACACTTTAACAGTTGTATTATCCAAAATTTGTTCAATATTCTAACTGAAGGTAGTCGTATCAGTTACTTGGAACTATGACATATAAATATAACAAAGCATCGTGAAAATATTTGGTAAAATTTGTTAAAAATGATGATACTACCTAATGCAATTTTCAATTGCTCCCACGTGGCAGTCAACGTGTTAACCAGTTAACTGTGGCGCCCCCTTTCGAGAACGTGCACCTATGTGTGTCGTGAAAATCGAATATTATTAAGATATGTGCTGCGTCGTAATGTAATAAATAAAGTGTAATTCTATTAAAATAATGGAAATACGCATTCGAGAATGAAGAATTATAGATTGAACGATAGAAAGTGGAACAATATCGCTGAGCATCGCAAGAAACCAGAAGATATTCTCCGACCAAGTACTTGTAAACACATTTTAAATTTAAAATAATCCTTCGCCCTCGAATTGATATCGCAAAGTGCTCGCTGACGAGCGAATCCTCATCGAGATGCATGATATTCAGAATTTCTGTAACAATTTAATCAGTCAATGTCTTTTTTCTGTTGGAGTCCGCAATAAATCTAGTAAATGAAATCACCACACCGAATTGAGCATTATAAAAACGTTTATCCGCGGAAAAATGAAGGGAATTCGATAAAAGAGAAGTTAAAGAAAATGTCCTTCGATATATTTATTCATAAAAATTCAAATCAAGCGGATAGCAATATTCAGTCTCAAGGTTCATCCAATTTTGGAAGTCAGGAAATTTCTGAACTTCCAGAATACTGAATATTCGTATTTCTATATTTCTGAATTTTTAATTTTCCGGATTTCCACATTTCTGAATTTTCAATTTTATCAAATTTCTAGATTTCCGAATTCCTAAACTTTCGAGTTTCGAAATTTTTAAGTTATGTAAGTTTGCAATTTCCAAATTTGCGAGTTTCTACATTACAGAGTTTCTAATTTTCCGAATTTCGAGATTTCTCAATTTCTAGTTTGTAGAAATTTCTAAATGTCCGAGGTCCTATACTTTCAAATTTTCATATTTCGAAATTTCTAAATTCCGAATTCCAAAACTTTGATGTTTCTATATTTCTGTATTTCTAAATTTCCGAATTTCTAAATTTCAGAATTTCTACTATTCTAAATTTCGAAATTTTCCCACCTCGTAAATTTCTAAATTTCCAATTCTGAAAAATTTCTAACCGAATGTTTCAATTTAATCGAGGAGTCAGAGTTGATATTGCCACAATCAGACAAGTCATAATCGAACGAGCCGTAATCTAACAAGTCACAATCGGCCGAGTCGTAATCTAACAAGTCACAATCGAACGAGTCATTATCGAGCGCGTCACAGTCGAACGGTCATACTCCAACAGCCCTAATCGATGACAACGCAGCCCCACAGCGATTGCATTCGTCAATCATAATGAACCCACATGGGTCCCTAGTCCATCAATCACAAACGTCTAAACACGCGAAGAAAGTTAAATTTGCTCGTAAATTTCTTCGCCCACCTCGAAACAATCCCACACACCTTCGACTCGAAATCGCGAATAAGATGCTGCGTGCTCGACGATTCGATCAAGAACAATCCGAGCATGATCGAAACACGTCGGACTGGTTTATCAACGCGAATAAGGATCGGTATGCGATCGTTGGCGCATTAATTGTTCAGCTGCAACGGTTTCTCGCTTATGACCCAATTTCGTCCACGTTTCATCGTCGACGTGGTGGTCCCCCGTCGACGACCCACCTGCACAACAGTCGGATTCTGGAGCTCTGGCACGAGCACGAAGCCGTAGACTTTGGACCGATGCCAATGGCCCTATTACACAATTCGCTGGCTCGATAGTCGGATATCCTCCGTAGAGTTCTAGGTTTTCTGCTGAACTTGATTCTCGACCCTCCTCCTACTTCCACGCTGGCTACTTTCTTCCTTGGGCGCACGTGTCTGGATACAACGCTGTCCAGCAAATTTCAACTTGTCTTCAACATTATGAAATCTGTTCAATGATTACATTGTACAACAAATTTGGACTTTTTCGATTTTTCTTGACTGCCACTGTATGCTGTATCAGGTACGTTGGTTAGATTTTCACCTAGATCCATACCTTTTTAAATAAATTTAAAAATATCAGCAAAAGTTGGTGCATTTTTGGGGTCTTTTTTACTTTGATTATTGTTTAAATGACAAATATTTCAGGCTGATATTCTTCACATTTATGCTGATTGTTATGAAGATAAAGAATCTATAAGTGTATTCATTTATGTTTTAATCGTTTCTTCATTTATCGTTTAACTTTTTTAACATCAAAATAATTGTGCATTATACCTCGGTACTTTTAATGTTAAAAGATGTCTAATTACATCTGCCTAATCTAAGTTACATAGAATGTTAAGGCAGCTTTTTTGAAATTCATGTTGATTTTCATCAAGATAAGGAAATGTTGTGTATATTAATACGTGTTTAATCGTTCGTTTATTTATTTTTTAACTACATTTTTAATGTCAGAAAAAGTCTGCATTATACGTCGGTAGGTTTAGAGAAGTTCGATTTCTCTATATGCTCCTATAATTTTTTTATATTATAGTTTTGTGGTACTTCATACACTTTTTGTAATAAGAAAGATAATAAAACATAGGAGGCTACCTAGTAGAAAATTTATTTATGGCAGAGTGATCAATATACTGATTTCTCGGGAACTTAGCAATTCGATAGTTTGGGAGGAGACAAGATCACGTAATGATCGGGGCAATGGAGGTTGATGTAATAGAAAAGTTCGAAATACGATCGTTAACGCGATCATTAATGCTTCGATGATTGATCACCCGATCTCCTTCGGTAGAGTGATTAGTACTTTATGAATGAGTCGATAGTTCGATAAGGATAATTTCTAGCCGATAGTCCCCTAAGTTAAATATAACCTGACTATGTTTCGCGTTCGATATCGATGATTGATAGTTCGATATTAATGTTTTCTAACAGACGACGATAATAATTATTGTACCAAAGCGAATTCGGGTTTCACCCCGGGTGAGCAGCGTCGACTATTTTGTTTACAAAAATAATAATAAATTGGTGATAATAAATAGTAAAGAGTGACAATAAATTAGGCGTAGACGGAATTTTTATTCTACAGAAAGTCTACAGAATCTTGGGAGGTAAACTAAATTTTAATATCATTTATAGTTACTGCTAGTATGAAAATCTATATAGTCTGCTCTTTGCAACGATGATAGCAATGGTAATATGTACTCTTCTGTTTTTTTGTATTGCAATTCTGATCGGTGCAATATATACAGGACACTTCATTTTGCCACCTAGATTTATGTCATTATTATTACGCATGGCAAACAATGTTTCAGATGAAGCGGAATGGTTTTGAAGTACAATTAATAAATAAAAAGATATAATTAATAGATGCAGAATTAAATACGAGAATATAATTGACAAATATAAAAAGAAATAAATAGATATAGTATTTCACAAAATATCTTCTCAGACAATCCTGTCCCTAGATATCCTAGAAACATTTCCCGAAATTAATTCATATCGCAGTATTTCGTTCCAACCCCGAAACAAAAATAGACCCTATTTTTTGCTGAAATCTCCCCCAGGAGCAAAACGTTCGCGAATAAATATAACCTGGTCATAACCACGAGCACAATCACCCTAACCTCGTACATATAGCCGGAACTCCGGCAAACGGTGTGTTCGCATAAAATAAAGTCAATTTTATGCCGCGGAAAATAAAACCACTATCGAGCAACATCGATAACCGACAAAACGGAAACTCGTAAAACGGCGACGATTTTTTTACGACTGCCTTGCAATTGTGTTCGAGATTCCATGAAGAGTTCGACTGCCATTTTCCGACCCCATTTGCAGTAGTCCTCTTCTTGGTACCGCTGGTGAAATGGAGTCTCAATCCCCTCGTTCAGAAGACAATGATATTGTTACGTCGAATATAATTTTTGTGACGAACAAAAATTTCCTTGCTTCGAAAGACTCGGTTTTGCAAGATTTTTGAATGAGTAATTTTATATGCATATGGTATACGTTGTACGCGGTCGATTTTTTATTTCAGGTTGTTTCGAGAATTTTTGTTTTTGTAGTCTGAAGATGATCTGCTTCAGGATTTTTGAGTTTTTGGATTTTACCACTGTTTGAGTTTAATGAGCGAGAATTTAGAATTCGGAAAATTTGGAATTCTCGAATTTTAACACCGTGTATGTTTGATGATCGAGAATTTGAAATTCGGAAAATTTGGAATTCTCGAATTTTGGCACCGTGTGAGTTTAATGATCGAGAATTGGAAATTCGGAAAATTTGGAATTCTCGTATTTTGGCACCATGTGAGTTTGATGATCGAGAATTTGGAATTCGGAAAATTTGGAATTCTCGAATTTTAACACCGTGTATGTTTGATGATCGAGAATTTAAAATTCGGAAAATTTGGAATTCTCGAATTTTGGCACCGTGTGAGTTTGATGATCGAGAATTGGAAATTCGGAAAATTTGGAATTCTCGTATTATGGCACCATGTGAGTTTGATGATCGAGAATTTGAAATTCGGAAAATTTGGAATTCTCGAATTTTGGAACTGTGTGAGTTGGAGACTGAAATGTAAAAATTTGACGTTTTCGGATTTTTTAATCCTTGAAATTTTACAAATTTGCAATTATTTCGTTGCGAATTTTGAAACTACGCAACTCCGATTCTTGAAATTTTACAAATTTGTAATTTCAGCAAGTACTTTCAAAAGTGTGCTATTTTTTAATTTCAGCACCACGTAACTATTCCTCAACATTTCAAAGTTCTTAAAATTCCTTCAATGTCGTTATTAATCACGAATTGTGAACAAATCGCTGCAGTATCGTAAGCGAAATCTTGTTAAAGCCGTTACTGCAACCGAGAGGTAGAAAATAAAACTGGATCGGTACTGGATAGACACAAATCTCTTTGAGTATCGAACACTGTCGCTTCGATGGTCCATCTCATCGTTCGATATTCACTGAAAGAAGCTTTGACCAGCATTTTCGCTGCAACTTTCAAAGAAAACCTCGATCTACCTTTATCCTTTGATGGAACACAAGAAAGTCAAGGATTTCAATTTTTATGCGAGTAGGCCGGACAAACCAGATTTCGTACTGAAGTTCCATTACCAGATAAAATATAAAAGATACTTGCACGTGTTTTAGTATCTCGTATTAATAATTTTTATCCGGTTATAAACGTTTTCTCAAAAGAAAAACTGTTTCTCGATTTTCAACCTTTGCCGAAAGTTTGAAAATTTCTACAAACTGAATAAAAATTTCTATGAATTTTTCCATCCAAATATCTATATATAATTTACATCAACACATTCAATATTCTGATTCATATGTGCAAATACAATGATCTAATTTACATTTGCATATGTAATGTTCTTATTTATGTCTACATATGTAATATTCTAATATACATGTGTACTATATGCAACAGTTAATTTATATCAGTATATGCACTATTCTATGTAGTATGTGTCTACATATGTAATACTTTAATTTATATGTGTTTATGCAATGCTATAATTTATATCTGTATGTGCAATGTTTAATTTACATCTGCATACACAATATTCTAATATGTGTCTATATATGTAATACTTTAATTTATATGTGTATATGCAACGTTCTAATTTATATCTATATACGCAATGTTATAATTTATATCTGTAAGTGCAATGTTTTAAATTACATCTCCATATGTAATATTCTAGTATGTGCCTATATATGTAACATTTTAATTTATATGTGCATATTGAATGTTTTAATTTATTTCTGTGTATGCAATATTCTAATTTATGCCTGTGTTTGCATATACATGAACGTTAGCATGATTGGATAGTTTTTTCGACAAATTTGGGTGACGCACGAGTACGTCGATGGGTTTCTGCGATTCTGCTGGCAGAAACGAGACGTAATCTCGCGTTGAACATTCATAACGCGAGATTGATCGCTCGACGTTATTGTAACGTGGTCTTTTACACCTTTTTTTTTATCTTTTTTTTCTCCAAGGCTGTGCGTGGGAGGGTGCAACGTGAAAGAAGAGGTCAAGGATTTCGTACATAATATCGAGGGATTCGCCGGAAAAAACAAGTGGCCACGAGACTGTGTTGGTGTTCCCTTTATTTCCTCTACCCCGGTTTTCTAACAAGTGCTTCAACTCCTGCACACGATCGTCCTCGACTCCGCATCTATTTCCGTATTTTTTCTTCCCTTTTTTAATACGATTAAACGCGAGCCTTTACCGTTCTCGTGTGGTCGTCGACGTAATAAAAATTTTTGTTCGCGCCGGATCGAATCCCTCGAGTGTCAACGTCTGTAATGGCTTTTGAAAATTTCGGGAATTCGATATTAACCAGTGTTTTTGATGTATGATCGAAAGTTGGAAAATTGATGGACGCGAAAGTTTGGAATTTGGTAAATTGAACACTGAGAGTTTGGATATTTACCAATGCGGAATTGTGGAAACTATTGATTTGAAAATTTGTCAACCATGGAAAGCGATGATTTGAAAATTTGTCAATTATCGAAACTGATGATTTGAACTTTTGTCAATTATGGAAACTGATGATTTGAAAATTTGTCAATTATATAAACTGATGATTTGAAAATTTGTCAATTATGTAAATTGATGATTTGAAAATTTTTCAATTATGGAAACTGATGATTCGAAAAATTGTCAATTATGGAAACCAATAATTTGAAAATTTGTCAATCATGAAAACTGATGATTCGAAAATTTGTCAATTATAGAAACTGATCATTGGAAAGTTCGTCAATTATAGAAACCAATAATTTTTAAATTTGTCAATCATGTAAACCAAAGATTTCAATATTTATCGATAGAAAAATGCGAACGCTGAAAATGTCCAGACTCAAACTTGATGTACCTTAAAAACTTAAGTCAGTAAACGTGAAACCGTGACCATCTCCTAATTCAAAAATTCTCTGTTCCCCTAAACAAGCACCTCATTTTTGTAAACTAAAAAAATCTCCACCAGGAGAGGATGAAGTTACTTGTCAGCTTCTGCGCAACTAGTCAGTTTCTTTAAAGTCTCGAAGTCCCAAAGGGTTGAACCGATTTCGGGAAGACTCTCGTCGTATCTCAGCGCTGTTTCCGTCGGGTTCTTAGCCGTCCGAATCTCCAACGGGATTGTGCATCGTTCGACAGCCGGATTTCGAGCGAGCTCATCCGAGTGTTTCCAAGCACCGGGATGCACTCGAGAGTCGGCGATCTTTGGCCGTGAACGCGAATGACAAATATCGAGCTGGATGGCTCGATTCAGTCAAGGACGGTCGAGTTTCTGCTAAAGTCGCGGAAAGCTTTCAACGCGGGAACCGACCGTGTATATACGTTCGCTAACGCGAAGCCTTTTCACCTACCAGATTATGGAACATCGATATTTTCGGCCCGTGACCCACTTTCGCGTTGCCGCCGGGGAGAAAAAAAAAAGAAAAACCGACGAGTTAATACGATTATCATTCCACGCTATTGTAAACCCCGCGATTATTTCCAGCGAACTGATGTTACCATTCGCATCCCCGTAATTTCCCGCTCGTTAAGGTCGCTGAACGTTGCTCAACCCTTGCATCGCGATATCGTGACGCACTCTGCCTCGTACGTGATAAATCACATTCGTATTGTGGTGTCTCTTACAAATTTATAGATTTTCGAATTTTCAAATTCCCAAATTTTTTAATTTTGAAATTTCCGAATTTCTGAACTGACGAATTTAAAGATTTTCATATTTCTAAATGTGGTGGTCCATAAGTTCATTTTTCGATAGAGACGATTACGCTACATTTGTTGTTTAAGGTTGAGTTATTAACACCCAAATATAAATTTTATTAATGAACATTAAAGAGAAATTTTGTTATCAAATATTAAAAGCAAACATTATCAAACATAATTAAAGAAATTATGATAATAAATATTCAAGATAAGCAATAGTTATAATTATTAAACATAAATGTAGAAGACGAATATTAAAGATAAATATAGAAGATCAATATTAAAGATGAATATAAAAAATAAGTCTTGAAGATAAATATACTAAATAAATATGGTGGATAAATATTAAATGTCCGAATTCCTTACTGTCGTAATAAATTACCGAATATATCATTAATTGCACGACGAATTAATTTAAACAAATAAAATTCGCAGTATCATTCACGCCCGTTACGACAATCAGTGACGTAGTAATTAGTTAACAATTACATAAACTGATAACGCAATTATCAAATAATTAACAGTAGTCTCATAGTACTTTAACTCTAGATTCACAGGACCCGTAAAAATGACCTTAGGTTTCTTATTTTAAGAAAATTAGTAAGAAACTTTCGTCAAAATGTATTTTATCTTATCCTTCGTCAAAATAAAGAATCATTGCGGGAGTTAATTTACCCGTTGTGCATTATCTACTTATTTCTATACCTTAGTTTCAATTTAAAAATAAATGATCATTTGTCGCTCGTAAATCTAGCGTTAATACAAGAAGATATTCTCTGAAATATTAGCAGTAGCTGTAGAAAAATACGAGAATCCAATAATCTCAAGATCTTAAAATAGATATACCCTAAAAGCAATTGGCGCTTATTGGAAGTTGTATGGAAAAAAAACCGGTCTTTTGGTCTCGTTCGAATTTTCATTTCGTTGGTGGCCGATGTCTACTTGAAACTGCAATTGCAACGTAACAATTGCGCAAACAAGGTCAACGCTTGCTCGCAGCGTCGAATTGCAATATGGCCGGTGGTACGATACCATTTTTCCTCGAGATATTACGCGCGTACGTACATAGTACATGTATGTTATATACACGTGTACGGGCCGGATTCGAAACACGGAACGCATATTCCAGGCTTTCTCTTATCGAAAAAGCATCGATATGAATTTCGGTCGCGTACCAGTGCCGTTCGAATCCTGCTTTTCAGCACGTGATCCAACTTAAACGTATCGACAGCAATGACGACGCAAGATGCTTTTATAGCCGATTCTCTATTTTGCCGGTTCGAAACGGACACGCGATTTTTCTTCCTTTGTTCGTGGTCGGGCTACGTTGTTTCGATGGTTATAGCGCTTGTGTGTTGTTTGTTTCGTGCGGGGTTAACCAATAATACTTATCGTATCGTATAGTATAATGGTACGCGCTATCACGTGTCGTATAGCATAATAGTAGACTCGTTACACGTTGTATTGTTGTACTATATTTTCTATATTTTTAATAATAGCCTACACATCGATATACGAGATGTGGTAATTAAATGACAAGATTATGTATTTGTCACCATCAAACAGGTGAGGTTGTAATTAGTAGGTTATTGTTTCTATTTTTCTATTATTCATCGTAAAAATTATATGAATTTCGTATTTTACGACTTTCTTACCGAAGAAAGCGTTGTTCCTCACATGTATAAAATGCGTACTTATGTACAATAATTTATATAAAAAATTATAGCTGCCACAGAAGCAAAGTGATCTTTTCAACATCGCGGTTAATGTTTCACTAATGTTCGAATATATCCAAAATACAATGTACATTTTGTATATTAATTAAGAAAGTAGGTAAAAGAAATTCAAGAGTGCAAAGGGTTAATACCTGTTACAAAGAGTCGCAGAGGTAAAAAAACAGTGTGAAAGGAAACACATGAAAGTGGTCACTTAAGTAAAATAGCTGTAAATTAATAGAGTATAAGTATAGTGGATCGTCGAGGCATAGTTTAAAAGGAGCATCGTAAGTAAACAAGTGGGGCTTGCGGGAATAGCCGAGCTCGCTTCGTCCTCGACTCGGAATCCGAGGCACCCGAGGATCGAGGGTTCGAGCCCCGGTCCCGGCGATTCGGATTTTTCGAAATTAGAAAAATAAATTCATAGCACAAGGAGCTCGGAGAGGAGTGGGGAGAGTGACGTGAGTGACGTAGGGACAGTGTGACAGTAGGAGAGGCGATGGGAAGAGTAGGGGTCAAGAATCGTAGCTCCTGAGGCTGTGGTGATTTTCTGATGACGTCAGGAACTAGAAAATGAGAGCGATCGACCAATCGCGGCCGATCGCGAAACCACGTGATAGAAAATCACGTGACTTTCAAGGCCAAGGAACTAGGAAATCGGAGAAATATTCGTCTGAAATTTGCTTATAAGCAAATTTTCGAGCCTCCAAGACGAAGCTCGAGGAGTGGGGGAAATAAGGTAGTGGTAGTGGGGATCAGGAGTGGTGGGGATCGAGAAACGTAGCTCCCGTAAGGCAGATTTCCTATCGAAATACAATTGAAATTAAATTTTTAGATGGTTCAATTCCAATTTTTCTTGACGACATAATACGTATACTTTATACTGTAATTTTAATAAGGATCGGCATGTTAAAAGGAGCATTTGTTATATTTACTTAAACGAAAAAAGGAGAATCATTAGCTGACACTGTCGTATTAAACACAAACGCCAGTGAACGCGGATTGCACGACTCGCTTGCCTGAAACGGAGATACATCCCGTTTTCCAGCTTATTGTGACATTAATTTTCGATTATCCATTATTCTGAAGGGCTCATTTTAAAGGGGAAGCTTCTGGGAATATAATATACTTTTTTCAAATTTTAATCAGGTATAATTTTTATTGAAAAACGTAAAAAAAGAATTTGTTTCGTAACAAAGACGTATAATTGCATCGGTTTGAAGGAGAATGATCGAAATCTGTGATCAGTTCGACGCCGATAAGTCTGCGAATGCCAAGTTCAATCCTTGAGAACGTGCTTGCCAAAAAACTGTTAGCCAGACTGTAAAAATTCGAGTGTCGGCCTTAACCTTGCAAAGATGGTCCGGCCGTTATCGTAACGATCGTTTCGTAAAACACCAACCATCGAATTTATAGTTATTACTTTCGGAACTAGCGAACCACCACGTCTCGCAACCCTTTTTGCTCGAGGGGTAGTCTTGGTTAACATTGGTCCACCTATGAAAGTACGTTCTAATTTTGATGGCTCGATAATTACAAACCACCTGATTCTATGCTCGAGAAATTTAGCTAATTAGGAGGAGTATTAATCGTTGTTAACGGATATCGGCGCAACATATATACTGCGAGTGTAATATCATGCTATAGACGATCGTGTACAATTGTTTGTGCTAACTCACGAGAGTTACGCGTTATAAAATTATTCTGCGATGTTATTCCACATTCTGTACATGTCGGTGCTGATTATTTAATAGTAGATCACTGGTTTCATACTCTACTTGTATTCAAAGATTTTGTTATTGGAATGTTTGTACTTGTCATATTTTGAGACAAACGATTGTATATTTAATACAACCATTAACAAGTTTGATGCTTTCATATTTACTTAATTTCGTCACACTATTTTTAATTTAAAAGTGTGCATTTAATGCTGGTTCTAAAGAATATTTAAATATAAACTTCTCATGGGATTTACTATACACGACATAATCATTGTGGTTAAAATTGAAGACAATTTTCGAGAGATCCCAAAATTAATGTTCGTCAAAAGATGAGATTAAAGAACTTGATCATTTTTAATTCCATTAAATTACCAAGAGGGTTTGTATAATTTTTGTATACACTCTTCGTTCGACAACTTTCGTAACAAATTTTCGGAAACACAGTGTTTGAAGAGGTTTCTTAAACAGCCGAGAGGAAATGAAAAACAGGAAACGTTTCTCGCCAATCGTAAATCAGGCAATAACAGATAATGTTGCCTACCGTAAAACGACAAATTGGCACTAAAAATAACGCGTTGTAGTAAAGATAATTTATGAGCATCCTAAGCGTAGCGGAAAGCAATGAACGTGTAATAAAAACACGATTATTACGCGTCAGGACTCATCACGGCTGACGAAGAACGTCATTTGCACACGTAGCCAACTTTCTTTGAGAAAATTTACTTCAACATTGAACTTTACTCGTTTTTTTTCTCTGTAAAATAGATAACATCTTCTTAAGAGAGATTCGTACTTTGAAAAAAGGTACATACTTTTTAACGAATTATATCGAACAAAAATCACGAAAAATGATATCTATCGAAGATTGAAAATGAGACAATTATTTTTAAAAGTTGATGTAGATGAAAGAAATTATATTCGAATCGTATAAATATTTTCTCGATACTTTTGTTTCACATAAGTGAAGCTTGATATAAATAAAAATATAACAAATGAAAGATGATATAATAAAAGATTGTAATAAAAATAATTAACCAAACAAGGTAAGTGAAAAATTCTATATATTAATGTATTAATTCAATCTGTTAATTTAAAACGAAATATAATATTGGATAAAATATGTTCGGACATAGATATTTTTTATTTTGTATAAAAATACTCGAATAATACGAATAAAATGTGAATATCAAGCGACATCAAAATGAGAATGAAAAAATTGAAAATAAAGAGCAATTTGAAAGTAAATGTGATTTTTTAATAAACGAATCTAACGCGATAAGAGGAATAATAAATCATGAAGTACAAAAATAACTTGAATGAGTGCAAGTCTATCGGAAATTCTTAGCAGACGTTAACCACGTGTGAAAATTATTGATCGATCAGAAACGATTTAGCAGAGAAATTGACTGCAGACTAGACAATTTTGACTTTCAATTTTTTTCCATTACATCGACGAGCCCAGCGAAGAGAATAGACATCGGCCAATAACGAAAGATGATTTTAACCTGCAGCCGGAAAATTGGAAATCCATTATTAACTGCGTCTCGTGTCGACAGGCTATTTGCCATCAAAACAATGAAACTGACGGATCTGAATAGCTGACAAATGGCCCCTGTCATTCGGCTCTTTCTTCTGGATCATCGAGCACAGAATAAATTTATTCTTCAATTTGTTGTCGTTCGTCACACAATGAAGTCCGAGAGTATATTAATATGTGAACTTGACCATTTTTAATACTGCAAATATTCGCGATCAAAAGTTTGTACGTTCGCAAATTTTTAAGTTTCTGGATTCTTCGATTACCGAGTTCTCGAATTTCTGAATTCTTTAATTTTTAAATTTCCAAATTTTTGCACTTACGAATTTATAGATCTTCGTATTTCTAAATTTCTAAATTTTTTAATTTTTTAATTTCCTACTTTTTGAACTTACGAATTTATATATTTTCGTATTACTAAAATATCGAATTTTTAAATTTTTAAATTTCTAAATTTTTGAACTGCTGAAGTTAGAAATTTTCATATTTCTAAACCTTCGAATTTTTTAATTTTTTTATTTCCAAGTTTTTTAACTCTAAATTTATAGATTTCCGCAGTTCTAAATTTCTAAATTTTTCACTTTCTAAATTTCACACTTTCTACCGATCTAAATTTTGCAATTCTCATATTTCGAAATTTCAAAGTTTCCAAATTTCCAAATTTCTGAATTTCAGTTTCCAAATTCCCGAATTCCCGAATTTCGAAATTTCTAAGTTAGAAAATTTATAAATTTGTAAATGTATAAACTTCTAAATTCAGAAATTTTTTAATTTTTAAATATTGAATTGAGAAACTTCTATTCCAATAACCTAGGATCTAATGAATTCTAAAAATGATACCTACAACTTAAACAAGGTATTTAATTATTTTTACTATATTTCGAACAAGAAATTAATTCAACATTTTTTTCCTAAATATGTTACTCAAATTACCTATAATTGCTGTAAACTACGAACGGATTAAATCATTACAAATCCTAGTAACATAAAAAAACAGGTACTAAAAATATCGAAGTGTCAATTTACATAATTCGTTTGGTACAACAAAAATTGTAGCACGTTTTTACGGCGTGAAACAAGAAAACAGAATTTCGGCGAAATATTTCAATAATAAAGCGTGTACAAAGGTTCAATAAAACGCGAGTTACATTCTGAAACGCAATACTGCGGGAAATTCGTGATCAAACTAAACGTTGAATAATATTCGGTGAAATACAAACGTGTGCAGAATTATTGAAACGTAAATCCTTTCGAAAAATCAAATTTCCCGTCCGTCGATCAAACAATAGTTTCCCGTTGTTAAAAACGAGAGGAGAAGAGCATCGGCGATGAAAAGGTTTTAAACCGTGAAATGAAACCACGATACCATAAAATCAACAATTCCCGAAGCGACTCGAAAAATGAATTTTCATTCGTTCTCTGAATACTTCTTACCACGAACCGAGTAAATTATTTCCCTTTAAGGAGTCAAGAATGCACTTCGCGGTTTGCGGCGTTCGCAGAAATATACAGAAAATGCGAATACGTGTAGTTTCGCGTGTTGAACGTAACCTAACCTAAAAGCCCTCTCGTTTACTATTTTTCACCGTGTACACCCGATATGCAGTTACTCATCATATTACCATTTGTGCGTTTATAATTTTGCACGGTAGGAGTTAATTCGTACGTCATATTATTTATTTTATAGAAAGATGAGGTTAGTAACCTAACCTAAAAATGCTCTCGTTTACTATCTTTCACTGTGTACACCCGATATGCAGTTACTCATCATATTACCATTTGTGCGTTTATAATTTTGCAAAGTAGGAGTTAATTCGTACGTCATATTATTTATTTTATAGAGAGATGAGGTTAGTAACCTAACCTAAAAATGCTCTCGTTTACTATCTTTCACTGTGTACACCACATATACAGTTACTCATATTACCATGTGTGCGTTTATTATTTTGCACAGTAGGAGTTAATTCGTACGTCATATTACTTAATTTACAGAAGAATAAACCATTCACCGTGTAGTACAAACTTTTTATTTTTTTTGCTGCGACTTTGCACTATGATGTTTGGATGAAATTATTTTAACTTTTGCATTTGGATGCTCAATTTTCGCTTGAAAAAAAATGAGAGACCGCTGGAGAAACTTTTTCGACACCGAAGGGAATTATCGAGAGGGCAGAAAAAATGCACGAAAGAAAAGAAAATGGAGGTCGAGAAAGGAGGAAAAAATGAAGGGTAAGGAAAGAGGCGAACGAAACGTATCAATCTAATTAATTTCCTCCAGTACGCGACGAAATTATAATCGATTATCGAGCTTTCCTGCACAATCGCGTAATTTCCAATTAAACAAAATGGACGTTCAATGGAACCGATATAAATACGAGCTGTTTGGAGCACAACGGTATTCGGGGGCGATCCGTTGGCAATCGGCCGCTTTTAAATTAATTGGATTGCAACCGGTTGATAGCATGATTCCGGCATAATTGTATGGTGTTCCGCGGCGACGAAATTCGTGGATAATTAGCTATTGTAATTTGACGGGGTCGTTTCTACCCCTATCGATTCGATTGAGTCGCGCGTCCTCTGTTTTTCTTTTTTTTTTTTAGATTCCGTTCGCGTGCAATTAGCGTCAATTGATCCGACGGCGATTGGGAAATCCGCTTTCACGTTGAGTTTAATTTTCCCCGAAAGGAGTTTACCTTTTAACCTCCTCGATTATGCTACGCGATTGATAAATGGCTTGCGTTCAATGTTTCGCAGCGTCTCGATTTTCATTCATTTCGCCCATTAACTGCGACAGCTTATCGAACTTTCATCCGTCTCGTTCGAATCGTTTTATTTACGACGTTTGGCATAATTTTTTCTTGCAAATTGTCGAAAAGTTTTAATGGAAAATGTACAACTTATTAAGAGATCTCTGTCTAACGACATAATCCGTTAACCCATTTGCTGCCATGATCCCCAAATAGAGACTTGAATATACATTTTTCTTATATCATTTACAAAAATGTTATTAGATTGGTGCATATGAAATGAAGATTTTCTTATCCTCTTTAGACCCGAATTTTTGTTCGTTGAAAAAAAAATATTTTATACTAAAATTAACTTAGTTCATGTGAATGAAAGCAACAATATACTTTTTACAAAAATATTTATTTGTTTATTTATCATTTGTAAATGTACATTTTAATGGACGTATGCTCCTTAATAAAATAAAATACAGCACGCAAACTATTATGTACATTACAATGTGCACAGGGTCCGAAGGGGTTAAAAGTGATTCCTTTTGTTATCTGTTTCGTATTTTATATCGATATGAATTCAGCCGATATTCGTGTAATTTTTTAATACGAGTAGAAAGAACCGCGAAACACGCACGTTCTTGAGCGCGTAATTAAAAGCAAAGATATCACGGTTCCTTTGTAATGTACACTGCAAGCGTCACGATTTCTTTTCTTTTTTTTATGCTTCTCGAAAGGGACGAGTCTCTATCCGGTTGCGAACGTGTCAGGCGGAATTGTCTGGATGCCAGTCGACCACAAAACGCTTTTTATTGTTTCGCGTCGTGTCACTTGTCGCGCGAAAAACTCGTGACACGATGCTGGTTAATCGTTTTGCGTCGTCGGGTTTCACCTTCGAATCGTGTGCAAGTGTTTTCGACGCAAATCGCACGAAATGTGGGAAAATCGCGGGTAACACGGTGGACAAACGATTCCGAGGTTCTTCGTGAAAATTGTTAAATGTGCATCGAAAAATAAACACGTTGTTCAACTATTTATCTCGGGTACAAAATATTGCTTTTGTATGAATGTATCGCTTTCTGTCTGAAGAAATTAAATTGATTGCTCGAACGATACCACAGTCTGACAACTCATCGACTTATACTACTGAAACCACTTTCCACGCGACATAACACGAGACATTTGTCCACAAACAGCGTCTTGATTCAGTAATAAGCAACTTCAGAGTTGTCTCACACATTTTTCTGTAGTTGCAAATACACAGACGCTTCTCTAAATATTACGTCCCTCGCGAAACATTTAATGACGAAATGTTTTACAGTTCGTGTTTCATGAAACGTGCAAAAAACCATGACAGTTAAGAACATAAGAAGCTATAAAACTGTCTCGAAAAAATTCATAAATGATTTTAAATTGGAAAGTGAAAATAATATAATCGTAAGGGCGAACAAAATTTAAAAAAGAGAACTACGTTTATTATCAAAGTAGCTGAAAATTGATTCCTTGTTAAAACTGTTTGTAATTGTAATTACACAACAATTTCATATTAAATTAATTTCAAAGAACTTCATATTGCAAATTCATATTAACATTCATATAAATAAAAAACAACTTCTTAAAACATGTCATTTGTTGTCTTTATATGCACATGTAATTCAACAATCTTTTACGGAGTCTTCGAGCTTTTGAATGGGATAAAAATTAACTATTAGATCCGTGTATGATCATGTATACTCATTCATGATACTCATTCAACGTCACTGAAAATGAAACCAAAATCTCGATCCTATTAATCAATTTTATTAATCGAATTCTGTACACCAGCAATTATAGTTGTGAAACTATCAACACCAAGTACGAATGCTTCAGATCAAAATTTGTAGACATCGGAATTATTTCGGACAGGATTCCGAACGAAATTCCGTGTGCAGTAATTTGCCGCGGAACCTTTACGGTATTTCAAAAATTTATCTTCCGCGAGATCACGGCTCGGGTCAAAGTGGTAGAACGCAATAAATCTGTAAGCGAAAAGCGTTCGCGATTAGGGGGATGTATGTTATCAGGGAATAATCTTTTAGAGTGCTCTATCTTCATCTTTCTCGTTCCCTCGTTGCTGCCTGCACTTCATCCGCTCGTGAGTATCGGGTATGACTTTCGCATCCGAACAATCGATCGACACACAACTTGTCCTCGACGTCGGGCTTCAGGGTTGCCTTTGAACGATGACCCACAGGATCACGGTTGGCTCCTTTCAAGCCCGCCGACGAAAATCTCGACAATGTTCCGTATGACACGATCATGATTCACGAACGAGCTTTAACGCCACGAATTAATCACGATGCGCGACGAGTTTCACGAATTTTACCGTCCACCGAGACCTAACCTAATTTACGTCTGCTGATTTTCGGGCTTCGGTACGAACAAATAGCAATTTTCATTAATTTATGGTGACAGGGACATTTTTTTATTTATTCGATGGTAATTTTTATTGATTTAGTCACAATTTTTAAGTCAGTAACAATTTTTATTAATGCAATGACCATTTTTATTAATGCAGTGACAATTTTAATTAATTCAGTGTCAATTTTTGTTAATCCAATGACAATTTTTATTGACTCAATAACAATTTTGATTAATTCAGTCATAATTTTGATTAATTCAATGACAATTTTGATTAAGCCAATGCCAATTTTTATTAATCCAATAACAATTTTGATTGACTCAATGACAATTTTAATTAATTAAATGATAATTTTTATTCAATCGACTACAATTTTTATTAAGCCAATGACAATTTTTATTAATCCAATAACAATTTTGAATGACTCAATGATAATTTTTATTGACTCATTGACAATGTTGATTAATTGAGTTTATAATTTTGATTAATTCAATGAGAATTTTTATTAATCCAATGAGAATTTTTATTAATCCAATGCCAATTTTTATTAATTCAGTGTCAATTTCTATTGATTCAATGACAATTTCCGTTGACTGAATAACAGTTTACATTAATTCAATGTCAATCTTAGATTAGCGACAGCAACAATGTCAATTCATGACATATCATGACGTCGAATTGTTGTCTACAATCGCGGAAGATATCGAGGGAGACATCCATAATGCACAAAAGTATCCGTTAAAATCGAACCTGCACGATTCGTTCATAAACCAGCAGATATCGACGAGACAGCGTCGAAAATAGAGTTATGAGTTTGGCAAGACTCCGCTGATCAACTCCTCATTGAGAAACTCGTCTTTCGGTGTATTTCCGGGGATCAAGCTCTTCAAGAACCAACTATAGCAAACAATAGTTACCACGGTAACGATCGCCGAGCTAGAGAAAGAAAAAAAACTATTACCTCCTCGGATTTAGAAGGAGGAAGAACCTAACGAGTCGCCAAATTTTACGAGACATTCTACCGACGCGATACAACTTCGTTCCGCTGTGAAACTTTTATTCGAGACCGGGCCCCGGATCGATAAAACGGAAACCTGGTTTTTTGGACGAGATGGACATTCCAGTGGAATAATAAACGACCGGGCAAGTGGCCGCCATTTTGTGTGCGGCTGCAACGGACTGATGGAACATGGAACATCTAAAGCGATCTACGATAACATCAGAATTATCGAAAGAAACATTTTTAATTATAAAAGTAACGGTGTTTGTTGATATATAAAAGTAGTCTTTTTCTATTGAAATACACAAATTTAATTCTAGATTTTAGTTGTTTCGTATTTGTATAATGTTCATGAAATATACAAATTTGTCGCCGGGGTTGTAATATTTATAGAAGTTCAGCATGTCTTCATTTGCAGATACAGAAACATGTGTCAAACAATTCTGAAGTTGGATATTACTGAATAGAAAAACTGTTTGTGGACTAATGGCTCGTTTTATAGACTGGAGAGTTAGTTTCAGTAGTATAAGTCAATGAGTGGTCAGACCTTACCACTTTCATGTAATTTCATCAGACACAGTAGAAAACTGCATATTAAAATAAAGTAGAAAAATAAATATATAAATATTGCAGTATCATCTAACATATACAACAATTCATTAGCTCAATAAAACATGACAGACATTTTGACAAAAGGACGGCAATAAAATTTTCTAGTGTTAAAAAATTTTATAATAATAATATATTTTGTGTATATTGTTTATTGTAAAACAACTTAATTAATTTAAGAGTATAAAGTTTGCAGTATCGATAAAAATATTTTATAACGACATGAAACAAAAAATATGTTTATAGTCTTGAATTTTATAGCGTTCTAATATCGAGAGGAATTATGTTATTATGTTATCGAATATCAGTGTGTTATTCGGTGTTCGAATATTAATAAAAAACACGAACATTAATAATAACGCATAAATGGGGATAAAATTCTCCGTAATCAGTTTACCCACAATTATCCTGTCAATTATATCGAACCCCCACAGAACTATGGAATTAATCTCGTAGTTACTTGAAAATGAATGAATCATTCGAGTAACATGGGAAGTGAAATGGTATCAAGTTGATTAACGTAAACACGGCGGGTTTGTTAGGAACAAAAGGTGACGTTCGAAAGGGAATCGGCGTGTCTGTTAGCTTTACAACTGCAATGTTGATACAGCACAATGATAATTCTGCGAAATTGGGAACAGAAACCGCGTGGTATCGCTGAGAATCGATTACCGTAGAGATCGATTGATCGGCTTCCGTTTAATAGCGTCAGAATGAACGTCGAGGGGCCATTGTCCCCCCACTCCCTCAGTTTCGACTCTTTCGATCGTAACGATGCTCGATCGACCTATCGATCACGTGGCACGTGAAAAAGAACCGCTAATACGGATCGCTTTTAAGACTACTTAGCGTCGCGACGCCCTAGCAAACCTTCTTTTCCCTCGTCGTTACGTAATCTCAAGGTGAAACCAATGAAACGACATGAATATTATCTGTGACCTTGGATTTTCAATCGAACGATTCTGCCCGTTTTTGTGAGCGAATTTTTCATTGACGAGGCCATTTTGTTGAGAATCATTTTTGCCACTTTTCTGCTACTTTTTTGATGCTTTTGGCACTTATTTGATACTTTCGCTACCTTTTTGTTACTTATTTTGTACGTATTTGATACTTTTTTGCTATCTTTTTGATATCTCTTTGGTACTTTTTTGGTACCTCTTTGGTACTTTTTTGTACTTATTTGATACTTTTTCGCTACCTTTTTATTACTTATTTTGTACTTATTTGATACTTTTTTGCTATCTTTTTGATATCTCTTTGGTACTTTTTTGGTACCTCTTTGGTACTTTTTTGTACTTGTTTGATACTTTTTCGCTACCTTTTTGTTACTTATTTTGTACTTATTTGATACTTTTTTGCTATCTTTTTGATATCTCTTTGGTACTTTTTTGGTACCTCTTTGGTACTTTTTTGTACTTGTTTGATACTTTTTTGGTACCTTTTTGAATCACGAAGTTCTGGGTGAAATAATACTAGGTTTACATTGTCGCCCCACTTCGAAATTTGCGAGATTTCATAGTTTTGAACTTCGAGCACTTTCATACTGCACAGCGAATTAAATTCCCATAGCAATCATTCAGACTTTCGTATCTCCGTAAAAATTAACAGCGAAAGATTACGTTCTGAGAATGTATATTATTCGAGAAAACATTTTTAAATGATATTTAACAGCGAAAGTTGGTACAACGTTTTAAATATTCCGATTGATTCACGAGACACGATAAGCACGACCGAGTACAATGTTATTTCTGGACGTACTATATTTTGTTGGTTAATTATGAGTGCTAATGCAACACCAAACGACATTAATTATTTGAGTAATAACACGCTGCACATGTCACTTTCAAAGCTCTGACCGGACGTGAGATTATGGCAAATACCCGTGGCTCGCCACCGTATTGTGGATAAGATTGAAAATCCTGCAACGCTGCAGAATTTACCGAAAGGTAAAAACGAATTTGTATTTATAAACATTATTTGTGTCGCTTAATTTTATATTTTATTTTATTTCGATTAATTTCAGTAATTTTCGAACTATACACACTTCAAATTGTTTTCATGCCATACAAAAATAACAACGAAACAAAGAACTGGATTAACAAATAATTAGTTTAATCATTACACTGTAATATTCAATGATTAAACTAATTTAATGATTACTTTAATGATTAAACTAATTATATTAGTTATATTAGACTGATTATATTACTTTACTGAATAATTAAACAAATGATTAAACTAATCGTTTTTATATATAATAATAATGTTTGAAACATTCGTTCATATTTTCAAAATATGAATTTTCTCGTATCAAAGTATTTCAAAACCATCGATCTCAAAGGAAGATCAATAACCTAAAGAATCGGACTCGGTGAATCGTAAAACCGTGTTCATAAAATTTGCAACGAGATATCTTTGATACCATAGACACGTTAATTACGATACTTGAATGGCTAATACATGGTTGTTAATTCGAAACAATCAATTCTGTTGATTTCCACTTATCGCGAAACAACAGTTATCGCTCTCGATGGTAAAATTCGAGGAAAATTTTCTGAAACTGAACGAAATAATTACGAGCGATTCGCTACAGCGTTAAATTCACATTGAATGAGAGCCCTCGCATAATCTATCCACGAAAATCCAACTCCAGCTCGATTTTCGTTATTGGAAAGCTTCGATTGCGGCATCTGATCTACATTTACAGTTTGATGTTCCACGTTCATGCACTCGAACCAATGTGCCTCTTACTTGCCGATAAATACGACTGCTTTTGCGTGCCGATACGTTGCCATAAATACACGCTACGATTGATCAATAAGTCGACCACCACTGTTGTTGCCGCTCATTGCATCGACACCGAAATGAGAGAATCAATTTACACGGACGAGAAATATTTCGAGAATCGATTAAAAAAAAATAATAATTACTCGCCACGTGAATTTCGTACACGGATGATTCTCCGGGGGAAACTTGTTGGTTTTCAATTTTTGATATTATTGTAAACGTTCGATCGGATTACGCGTTCGTCACTTTTAGAAACATCAAATCGGATTATGTGCTCGTCCAGCTCTTGAAAGTATCGGATCGAGTGTTGATTGCGCTCGTGAAAATATCAAATCGTATTATGTGCTCATAACGCTCTCGAGAGGATCAAACTGTATTGAGTGTTCATTACATTCTTGGAAATACCGTATTGTGTGTTCGTTACGTTCCTAGAAATGTGAAATTATATTTACATTCTTGTAAACATGGAAAATGAATTGGATAAAACATACTTATGGGGTTTCTGTATACTTTTTGTGCTCTGTTCTATATATTTTATACAATTCATTTTCAGAATATTTTTAAAAAATGTGGGAGATGGAAGAAAATATATAAATAAACATATTTATACAATTCATTTTAAGAAATATAGAATAATTTGAAAAAATATAGAAGATAAAAAAAAATATATAGATGAACATATTTTATATTATACAATTCATTTAAAAAAATATAGAATATTTTTAAAGAATATAGACGATAGAAGAAAATATATAGAACACAGCAAGAAAAATGTACAGAAAAATATCAGAAACGTGATAAACATGTGTTATACAAATCATTTTACAATTATTATATTTTTAACAAATATAGAAACTTGATAATTACAAAAGTTACGAATACTCCAATTTACAAATGAAGAAATGTAAAAGTACAAAACTTACGAAATTTAAAATTCATATTACATGCTTATTATATTCTTGAAAATATGGAAATGCACTGACTGCTCATTATATTCTTGAACATGTGTCAAATTGTATCGTATGTGTACCACATTACCGATATTTCTCTGTACATGTCGTGTAAAAAATATTTTTTAAAAAACATAGAAAACTGTAAAATTACGAAATTTACGAATTCGCTAATTAACAAATGAAAAAATTTAGGAATATAAACTTGAAGTTCTTAATTCGAAGACTGAGAAACTTTCAAACTGTAGGAGTAACTACCCTTCAGTGGCTGGGAGTACGCATCATGTGCACATAAGTGCACCTTCGCGGGTGCAGTCTGCTCATCGCTATTCTACTCTGCAATTTCACCTCGAATAATAAAATGCTTAACATTCTGACAACCGCTATTATTCATCATTATATCTTACTTTCTGCGCCATCATTCTCCCTGTTACCTTCGCGCTCTCCATCAGATACAAATTACTATTTATAAATAATTAATCATGCAATTTGCATCGAAATTCAAACACGATTCTATCTTTTTATTTTAACCTTTCAACATTATTCCATGTAACAAGACATAACAACGGTATAACAAAATATAATAAGAATTATAACAAGGAAGGACGAGAAGATATGATGAGATATAACAAAATATAACAAGACGTTATAGAAAATATAACAAACAGATATACAAAATATAACAGGCCCATATAACAATATATATAAAAACAATATACTAAGATATAACAAAATGACATAGCAAGATATAACAAGGTATAACAAGACGTTATAAAATATATAACAAATAGATATAAAAAATATAACAGGCCCATATAAAATTATATATCAAAATAATATATCAAATATAACAAGATATAATAAGACGATATAAAAAATATAACAAACAGATATAACATATATAACAGGCCCATATAACAATATATATAAAAACAATATATTAAGATATAACAAAATGACATAGCAAGATATAACAAGGTATAACAAGACGATATAAAAAATATAACAAGCCCATATAAATTATATATCAAAGCAATATATCAAATATAACAAAATGACATAGCAGGATATAACAAGATACAACGAAATACAAAAAGAATTATAAAATCAAAGTGCTTCACCAAACTCGTTGCTAAAATCATTGCCAAAACACCCCAAGATTTGCAACAGATAACGTGCACCAAAAGTTCTCTAAAATTAGAAGCGGTGTTCCATCTCGAACTTTCAATAGCCACAAACAAATCGAGTAACCATAAAATTAGTACAGTCTAAAGGTTCGTTATTCAGCGGTGTATACGTGACCAAGGGCGTTCATAATTTATGGACCTTGTATGGAGACATGATAGCGCCAAAGAGTCTGGAGGTCGAGCTAAACGGATCGAAGTACTTTACACACATGTAAAAGCATTCTCGCGGTTAGGTTAACCACGTTTAATGCCGGTAGTTCCCGATCGAATTGATTCCAATCGATTTGTATTCGTTTTTGTCCGTTCGCGCTTCTTATTCGTTTGCAACATCGTGACGCACGTTACGGTTCGGAAACAACAAACTGAAATCATACTCCCGACATTATCGAATGCGGAATAAATCGCAGTTGTAATTCGCATTTTCAAGGATCCATGAATGCAGAACATACCCGACATTTCGACTTTCCTTACGTGTTTTAAAATTGCAGGAAGAATTATATGATGTCGTCTGACGCACCTGCCGAAGAAATTAAAACAGCATCAAAAGCTTCGTTTTAATCCCAAATTCGGCTGATTTTGAAATCAAAATTTAAATTCTGAAATTTGGAAGTGTGTAATTTTTTGAATCGAAGAACTTCTAAATTTGTGAATGTCAGAAATGATCGTGAAATTTTGAAAGTTTGAGAAAATGTTTCTTTTTTGTTACACAAATTGTTATACCACAAAAATGGTACTAGCTGTGATTGAAAATATTCATTGAGTTTACTAAATAAATGTACAGAACAGAAGATACAATTATACCTGTCTAATATTTAGCTACAACATATGAATATTTGTCTCTCACCGCAATATTTGATCAAACACAGCTACAAGCGTGTTACATAATTGTAAACTTTTGTTAGAAAGGAGAAAAGGTAAGACCACATAGTATGAATCGATAGAGCGCACTTTCTTCTGGGTGAAATTGTTTTCTAGCGTGCTTTTAAGATTTTAATCAGATTAAAGTGTCCAACGTAACAACATTTAATCTACTTACGGAATGTTTCGTTAATAATTTATTTACCGTTGTCCAGCTCGATTGTCTCAGAAACCGGTGGCTACTTCAGTCCAGCGATAACAGTAATTGCATTGCTAGATGAAGAAACGTTCCAGGTGGCCAATAAAAGGCGTAAGAACGTTTCACGTTTTGCAATTTCCTTTATACCGATACACCGAAAACGATTTAATACCCCTAAATTTTATACGTTCCCGTATGATATTAATCGTGGGCAAGTTTTTAAAGAACTTTATCAAACTTTCAAACTCAATTCACGAAGTTTTATCGATCTTGATTGTGGACGTCTGTGCCTTTTATTCGTTCGGTAATTCATATTTCATATTCGACACTTTATTATCGCTTAAACTTGTTTTAAAATCACCGAAATTCGCTGGCGTCATAATTCCACATAGTAGATTCGACAGATTTATTCAATAGATTTATATTTATCGATGTTCGTTCATTTAATCGTTCACCTATATTCATGAATTTATATTGAACCACGTTCATGCATCTAATCATTCACCTATATTCGTTGTTGGTAATTTATAATTAAAATTTGAAAGGTTTATTAAAATATATTATTTGTTGATTAAAATTTATAGTATACTGAACATCGTAGTAAATAATAAATGACGATTTCTAATAACCAAACCCGCGATTGTTATAAAAAAAAACTGCAGAAAAAACCTTGTCAATTTAAAAACGTTATTTTAATAAACCTGACATACGCAAATTATCTTGAATTTCTTCTATGAATTAGATATTTCTATCTTGAAGCTCTGATTAATAATATTTTGTGTAAAATGATCGAAAAGTTGAAAAGTGGAAAACTTTGTACTGGCATAAGTGTTATACTCATATTTATGAAAAAAGTTTCTCGCGTTTAAATATTATTTATTAGTGAACTCCGTGCCGTTCAAAATTTCAAGAAATCCGATTAATGTTTCGTGAAGCATTCGTAGAGACCACAAACGAAATGAGAAGTTTCGACAAATCGTTTCGAGGTACAAAATTTGTGTAAATATCGACGAGACTTTAATTTTTTTCTACGATACGCGTACACGTACCGTCTTGTTTGTTATTTAATGTTTGAGCTCCTTTTACTGCTCTTCTCTTAACTTTACTTCTGCGATAAAAGTTTAAAGTTCCATAACTCTTTCCATAGTATCGGCACTTGAAGGGTGAAATGTCCTGGAATCGTTCAAAGTTTTTAAATCGACGTGAAACTCCAGACAATTCTATATACAAATAAAGAATATAATACAAATGATTCCATACTCTTCCAATTTTTGTTGTTTTACAAATTTCTGTTGTTTAAAAATCAATGTCTTCGCAGAGATTTAATAAATATTTACTAGAAATCCAATTTGAATTATGTTCTTCGAACTTTTATTCTTTATTTGTACAAAATAATGACAAAAAGAGAATATGTATTCAATGTTCCTGTTTATTGATTGACCACCAAACAATTGATAGCGTTCAGAGAGTTAATTTAGTTAATTTTGTCGTCCTAAAAGTTAATTACATTATAAGGTAATAAATTACGCAAATAATTTCATTATTCAATTGTAGTGTACGGAGATAATTAATTCAACAATTTATATAGGAAATATTCGTACAACAATCGCTCCCAAATAACATGCCTGTTAATTAATTTTAACAAAAATCCATTTCGCATACTACCGATTTTAATTAACGGAATACCTGAAAGAGACGAATCAATTGTTGAATTAACCGGAACGCATTAATTGTAACATATAATTTATTCTTTCACTGTGAAGTTGATTGAAATTGTGAAACAGATATTTCATTTTACAATTGTATAAAATGAAACCACGTAAAACCCTCGCTCCACGTTTTCTATTGTTTATTTAGGTGTACGTATTTAACATAATGCATCCTCGATTGATAAAAAAAAATCTTTAAAGATCAATTCCGGAATTATCGAACGATCGATAAGGGTGGACGTCGTTGGAAATCATGCGTTCGGTCGGTGCAGTTATTTCCATTTAATTTCGATCACTATAGCACGTGGGATACAGTTACGGAAGCGAGTGCTATACGAAGGGGCCAAAAGGGGTTGAAAGAGGGGGAGGGGTGCACCGCCGTCGAATATCGATCGTCCCACTTGTCAAATCAAGTATAAAGCGATATACATATTTGAAAACAGTATATCGTAAATATCGGCAGAATTTCGTGTCATCGTATGATCAAAACGACGATCCGAAATTGTACGGAAAATGTATCGGGTTCGTTAAAAAAAATATACCAATAACGCCAGTTAACATCGAATAACTAACAAAAATATTATTTTCCATAAATTTCAACTCCACAAACGTTTTACACCCGAGAACAATCTGTCGTTGTCAAATATTATTAATTGCCATTTTAAACTGTTACATTGTTTATACATCGAACAACAGTAGATTTAATTTAAAAATACCTATTCAAAATTGTTGTATTAAACAAAATGGTAAGTGCTAGTTTCGAGTGCAAAGGGTTAGGTAAGAACTGCTTCGCCGAGGAAAGACACGGTAATTATACAATTTTCAAGCAAAACCGATCAAATTACTTTTTCGATCAAACGAGCGATCGTTCATTTGCAGTTCGAAAAACGAGAAACAATAACGGATAGAAAACATTGCTGTTCCATCAAATGATTAGCGACGCGATATTTCGTTATTTATTGAATTTTCTATCGCTAATTCAAGATCGAAAAGAACTCGAATACATTCGTCGAAAATAGACGTTCACATGGGAACAAACGCACGGCCACGTGTGAAATTTCGTACGAACGATGACGGATCGAGCTGAATCGACCGATTCATTGTTAAAACGTATGAATAATCTAACGGTGTCATTCTCGCGGGGTTGAATTGTAATTTATCAACGTACTGTGACACGGGGACGTTGCTAATTGTTGCTGGAACCGATGCGATCCTCCATTTTCTTCGGCAACTTCACTGCGAGAGGATTACATGGATAATTTCTGTAATTTATAGCTGTTCGTGTGTTTCGTCTTATTTTGCGACGTTGAAAACGAACAAATATTTATCTACTTTCTATGTCGATACTATTTTTTTACATCACTCATACTGATTTTTAAGTATGTAATCATTAATTCAAATTATTTTATGTTCAATACAGGTGAACTGTTTCACACATATATGCTATTCGTGAACTGGATGTCGATTATGTGCTCGTAGTCGTATGTATTGTCTGTAAAATCGCATTCATATTTCAAGGAATAAAAAAGAAGGAAATAAAGTAAAAATATTGAGAGCTTACAAAGAATTGCTACTAAAACTGGTACAAAGAATAAATAAATACTAGCGTGTTACGTACACATCGCAGGAACGAAATGAATAAAGTAGAGTTATTGATCAGGTATAAAAAATGCTGCCAAAACTACGAGGTACAAAGAGAAAATGTATGCATCGTCTAACTAAATAAAAGAGGAAGAGAGAATTATTGAAAGCTCGTAAAAAATTGCTACCGAAACGAAACAAATAATAAAATAACAGCGTGTTATAAACAGCCTTGTTAATGTATGTCCTTGTTAATGAATTTCCCGAACTATTGCTCAATTAACGCGAATGTTTATGTTTGATTAAATTTCGACGAGCGTCCCGTCGATACGTAAATTAGAATGGCCTTGGCTTTGATTGTACGCAACATACTGCAGCGATTCAAAGATAAAAATACCACGCCGGTAACTGTCACCCTGACCTTACCCGGCCACCCACCCCTTCGTTTTCGATCTGCTAACCACCATTCAAGCCGAATGCCAACGATGATGTGGGGAGGTCAAGGGCATCGCTCGAGACACAGGAAATCTTATGGCTGATCTATGCGACCCGTTACTACTGACGACCTCCGACCGAGATTAGCGATGGCTTCGAGTTGCCTTCGAACTCGAACAAATTCTCACCGAAACATCCACTATTTCTTCTACAGCCTTTAGAACATTTTCTCGAAAACCGAACTGGGGCTCAATTTCCTTCTATATTCCTTTACGGGATATTAACCTGTTACACGCTGTTAGGCCGGAATTTGATGCTGTTTCGAATATGTAACATGGAGAAGCACTCGAGTAAATTGATTATTTCCAGTAAATCGGTGACAGATATTTTCTTAAAATACCACCATACATGTAGCTTAGTAAGAGTTAAATTTGCTTTATTGAACAACACTGTGAATGAATTTTAATGAATAAAAGTATGATTATTTATAATCGTGTAGTTGTTAACGAAATACTGATTGTAATAATTATGTGCACGTACTGTATGTATTATATTAACAGTCACGTCCTTTTTTTAATACTCCAGCGGTGTATTCAATGATTGCATCGTTTCCAAATAAAAATTGATCCTTTTTTTAAACAATTGGATTTTGTCATTCTACATAAAACAATTATTAATGTACAACAATGAGACGGTCAGTAGTTGTCGATTTTACTAAAATATCATTATCGAAGTTGGTTGCAAATGGAAAAAGAGTGTATGCCGTTGAAGATGACACTCTGTAGATGTTCGAATTCGATCGATCCACCCTGTATAAGATCCGTGATGGCTCGGTCTGATTCCCGGTCTTTACCAGAACAAAATGCCAACGATGACAGGATACATTCGAGGGTCAAGGTTAACTGGCCGGCAAGTTTTCTGCGCAGCTAAAGGGGTCGAGGAGGGTCGAAACGGGGCAGAGTTTGCAGTCGATTCGTAATTTCGTTGCAACTGCAGTTGAACAGACGCGCTCGTAAATTTCCCACACGTACCGTGCTGTTATTAATGACCGGTCATTAAAGGCGACGCAGAATCTAGCATGGCTCCTTCGCTGTTCTCGCTGCTTTCGGCGACATTCCTGTTTTTCTTTTTTTTTTTTTTTTTGGCTACGCCGCTGAAAGTTGCTCATCTTGTTCGTTTATTTATTCGACGATCAATGATTTTATTGCACGTTCAAACTTTTTAACGCGGGCGTTTAATGGGTACGACGATAAACAGAATTGCTGGCTCGAAGTTCAACTTGAGGTTATTTTTGACACGAGGGTGCACCGAAAGTTGTATTGGCAATGTTAGTCGGATAATCGAGAATTCGACGATTCCCAATTTAAAAATTTTACGATTTTCAAAGCTTGAAATTTGGCATTTGGATTAATTGGTATTATGGAACTATGGAACTTGAGGTTATGCTGTTTATTTTTAGCACGATGGTACACCGAAAATTGTATTGGAAATATACACGGGATAATTGAAAATTCGACAAAGCTGGAAATTTAAAATTTAACAGTTCGAAATTTGGAATTTGTAATAATTAATAGCACACAAATATGGAAATAGAAAAGTGTAGAGACAGTATAAAGATGGAATATAAACAATATAAAAATACAGAAACAGTATAAGAACAGTGACAGTATAGAAAAATAAAGACAGTGTAGTAAATGTATAGAAACATTACACAACCACGATAGAAACAGAATAGAACCATTATAAAAACAATATAGAAAGACGCTCAATTGCGAACAATCGAAAAAGGTTTCAAACGAATTTCGCATGAATTTTGAAGAAAAATTTTAGGAAAGTCACTCGGTCACAACAGCCAAATGAAACACAGAGATACAAGTGACAATACGAAGTTTCCATTTAAAAAGAGAAGAATACTGCGGACAAGCACATGCATAAACGCTCGAGTTCACGCTAACACTTTTTTTTCGATCGACTGCTTCATCGATAGCTCGAACGATAGCCCATTGAATCTGCGAACCAACATTTCACATCTACGAATCGTTTGCTCTATTCGACTCTATTGTATCGATCAATGGATGCGTTACTTTCTACTTCAACCGGAAACAAAACGTTCCACTTGGGACGCGATTTATACGTAGACATTCAATTTGGATGATTTCCGCCTCGTCGATCCAATGATCCACACAGATATTTGAATTTTCTTTGATATTGCACACTTTTTCGGTTCAAGTGCGTGGAAACAATTGCAACGCGTAGAAGTATCTTTAATCCGTGGATAATCGGTGGATCCTTATCTGTTCTTCTAACTTCAATTTTATTCGTCGTGTACTTGACATAATACCTTGAACATCTTTCACGGTTGATATTGAAAATCAATGGGTTCTACAACTTGCTTGAGTCTTTTAGTTTCAGCAGAGACTGCGGTTGATGACACAACTTCTTTAACTATACAATTTTTTAAGTTAATTTTTCAATTTTCTCATTTGTTCATATGGTCATTTGTTTATTCGTTAATTCTTCAATTAGGTAATTGGTCAATTAGCCACTTCGTCAATTCGTCAATTCCTGCATTAGTCAATTCGTCCATTCAACAGTTCATGAAATCATCAATTCGTTAATTTGGCAGTTAGGCAATTAGGTAATAGGCAATTCAGCAATTCGGCAATTCGGCAATTCAGTCATTCATCGATTTTCTATTTGTCCGTTCTTCAATTCGCCCATCCCTCCATTTTTCAATTCTGCATTTTGTCCATTTCTCTATTCGTCAAATCGTGAATTTGTAAATTCGATAGTTTGTTAGTATCGAATTTTGAATATGTTACTAATCTTGATTTTCAATTAACTCCAATTTTTAATTGCTTTTCGTGAATTTCATAGAACTATAATACAAAATTTATTACCAAATTTTTCGAAGGAAATACAAATGATTTGAAATGTTGAATGATGAATTACTTGCATCAAAACGTATTTTAAAGTTAACTACGTTCACCCAAATCCAATCTAAAATTTTTGTCACCACAAATTTTTCTATTTAAACATCAAGTCCATTCGCAAATAACCGTTTAAGGAATAACAGGTGCACGTCGACAACATATTTTTTTCGAGCACGAGATAAAAAATTCATATCTGAAGCGAGGTCATTTGGTTCACGTTTCTTGAATGTAGCCACGTGATCGCTCGACCGATTTTACCATTTTCCTATAATTGGCGGAAACCATGGGGAAGCGATTATCGTAACCGGGCATGGAAACGAAAATAGCCGAAAACCACGATTTTATCAGGGAACCGCGAAATCCCATTTAATCGGTTCGACCGTTTCGACCGCTTTCAATCGGTGTCCTTAATTGTAAACCGCAGCGGCTGCCGATCAAAATGCAATTTCAAACTTCGACGTCCATGTGTTTTTCTTGCCGCCGGAAATTTGATCCCTGTTTGATCGCGTTGGTCGCAGGAAATTTCGTTCGAAACGAAGATACCGAAAAATCTGGACCGAGCCATTCGGTCATATACCGCACCACGAAAAAAGGGGTAATAAAACCGATAGGATGAAACACGTCCGAAAATAAACGCTTGAAAGTATTTTTTAAAGTTTAGCCGATAATTGCTTCGCTATGAACGAACCAGTGAAAAGATTAAAGTGGACAATTAATTAAATGAAATTAATTTCTTATTCATTTCAGAATCGTGTTTTTCACGATAATATTTGTTAATGTTTTGCATTCGAGAGGCGACTCACATTCGTTATTTGATTTTAGGTAACATTTTTGAATAAATAATTTCTACCTGAATTCATAATATTGCACACTCCATGTTTGAACACAGCGGAACAGCCAATATCGACGATTAATAATAAACAAGTAATAATTTTTAAAAAATTCATCAGACTTTTCAACTAGAAGATTTTACAATTTCTATTTACCAACAATGTTTTATTCAGAATAATGTTCTATACCATTCTCAATGATACAAATTTTTTCAAGAGCAAAGGGTTAATTTCTTGACACTGTTGGTCACATATGTGGACAGTTAGTTTATAACCTACATAAAGCTATATTCTTTCCCGAAACAGTTCCAAAAATAGATTTGTAATCTTTTCTAAATTTGCTAACCAGAAAATAAATCGAAATTGTCTAAACGGAAATAAAAGTATCTTTACATGTACATATGTGCACATGTGTGAAAGGGTTGTTCGAGCAACGACTGGTTTTTCCTTGCGTGCAGTAAGCCAGATTTTATCAAAGTATTACGATTGTTAGGGAATGAAAATAATTGTTATGTTTAAAAATGAATTTGCAACACTTTTTATTTATTGTATTTACTAATGTCTTCAAAAAAATTATAATGGATTTTGTATAAGTAGTTCACATTTTTTTGAGGTCATTTTTTGAGATTCTAAATTGTCAACTTTATTTTTTATATTGCACTTTCTTTATTGAACAAATATGAATTAAGATATAATTAATGAAACATTCGTCCCTGAAGAAGTTATATTCGCAAGTTCATAAGTACGAACATTTCTACGCTCGAGAAATGATACTTCTAAGAATGTCTAAATTTCTCTACGTAATAATTTCGTAACTGGAGTATTAAATTCGAAAATTTCTCGACCTCCTCGTCTCCAAATGTTCATATTTCAAGATGCAAAACCGGGAGAGTTTAGAGTGTTCATTAACCAAACTTTATCGACCCCGGTTCTGCCATATTGCGTTATTACAGTGACGAATGTGTCAAAAAACGGTGCCAACAGTCACGAAAGTTTCGACTCATCGTCAGATAAACGTCTCGAAGTTCACCCTTTGAATACACTTTGCAAGAATACGCAGCATTATCTCGAAACCTGAGCCACCTCCCTTGAAAGGGTCTGAGGAGCAAGCTTCTAAAATTCCAAGAACTCTAGTATTTCTTGCGAAGATCTCGTCGACGATCTCATTAGCCCTCGTCACGGTGCAACAATGGAGGCGAAGTAAAACGGTGTCGCTCGTTTCGCATAAAACGATCGCGAAGGTATTCGCGGCGTCTGTCGCCGAATTTCCGAGCCACGGAGCGTAACGAGAAAAATGTGGTTTCGAACGAACCAAAAAAATAAAGAAAGGAAAATTTGAAAGAGCGTCGTTTCCGGTTGTTGAACGGCGAAACGCAAAGGGCCTTTCCTTTGCCGTTCACAAAGGTACATGCATTCAACTTCGGCGTTGTTGGTAGCCCCTGCACGTGGCACTAAGGCTTAAATGAGATAAGAGGATTTCAGAGGAGGGTTCACCGCTTCCTTCCTGTCTTCCTTCCGCGTTCTCCCGCGAACTCGCTACAGCCACATACAGGTAAACCTTCTATAACACGGTAGATAGGTCCCTAGAAAATGTCGTTTTGTGTGAGACCCAGAGCCAGCACAAAAAGGAGGGGTTACGTTCCGAAAACTTATTAAAAACAAATTTTTTTTTAATTCTGCATAAACAACTTAATTTTGATTAAAAATATAAATCTATGCGGATGTAAAAGATCTTGCAGCACCTTCACTTCATATTTCTTTTTCATTTGTCTTAATAGTCTGGATGCTAGACTGGTTGCTAGTTGAAGTATAGTGTTGGTACAAAGGTTTTTGTTATTTTCTTATCATGTTAGAGCGAAACCGTGTTGTTGGAGGGTTCCCGCAATTCATGAATCGTGTTATAGCGAAACCGTGTTGTAGGAGGGCTACCTGTACTTCGAAAGAGCTACGATCACACCGGTGATATTAGTTTCCCGGAGGAATGCGTTCAAACGGCGCGACGACACGCGATTTCCCCCGGACTATTTAAGAAGAGGGATTACGCCTACTGTAATTGAGTTACGGCCGACTGGATACACGTTACAGGCACCTGTTAAGACCACACCTGGCAAACAGCCTCGAAAGAGGCGAACTTTTCTCGGACGCGGTGTTCGGATATTCCGAGATTCGGAGGTTTCGCGGTCTACGGCCGCGGGAATTTTAGCACCTGGCGAATCGGATGTTTGGTGTTCCGGATATTGAAAATGGGTATCCAGAAATTCGACGATTTGAGAATTTTGGATTTTAGAACTTCGAGAACCGACTGATTTGGAAATTTGGATACTTGCGAAGTTGGGAATTTGAATATCATTGAATTTTGGAATTTGGAAATATAGGTACTTGAGGAGTTGGGAATGTTTGAATTCGGGAATTGGAGAATGCCGGTATTTGGGAATTTATCCATTCGGGAATATGGACATTTAGGAATTTGGGAATTAGTACATTTGGGGAGTAGGGATTTTAGGAATTTTTAATTTGGGAATTTGGGAATTTAAGAATTTTGGATATTGAGAATATTGGTATTTGGAAAATAGGGAATTTGAAAATTTGGAAATTTGGGAATTTGCAAATATGAGAATGTGGAATTTAGGATTTTGAGGATATGAAAATTTGCAAATTTAGGAGTCTGGAAATTTAGGAATTTGGGAATTTGGGAATTTGGGAATTTGGGAATTTGGGAATTAGAGTATTTTGGAACTAGGGAAATTGGGAATTAGAGAAATTGGGAACTAGGCAATTTGGAAACTAAGGAATTTGGAAATTTGCAAACTTTTAAACTGCAACTAAAAGTCTCATTTTTATATTAACACTGTTATACAATATAACATGTGTAATATTTCTAAGAGCCACTCATCTTCCTTTTGAAATCTGGTACCCTTTTAAATCGCTCTTCCATTGCTAAAAACGTTACGCAATTACTACATTTCGTAATTAATCCTTTGATTAATACGCTACTTCAGTTAAACGAGAATTCCACAGAATCTTTTACCATATGAGATTTTGTAATCAATTTTAATTAACAGCATCACGGTTTTTATCACCAAGAGACTGTTTCGTGTTTCGACGTTCGCCGAATATTCGCATCATCATCGGCTCGCTCTAATTATCGAAGCCGAGAATTAATTACTCGACGAAGTAAAACTCCGCAGCTTGGCTGCTTTATGATTAATCACGATTTCGCGACCTTCGATTTTATCGTGTATGTATAATTGATAATGTCATTAAAAATCGAAGAACAAAAATATCTCACGCATGCTAATGCTTGTGTCGCATATACAATTACACAAATTATTTAATCAAAATATCCATTGCGAGAAAAACGAATGTATTTAGACATCGACGATCATTTTTCAAAATGTGTTTCTCGTAATAGCGCTTGCCCATCACTATATTAATCTTATGTACAGAACATTTTTAAATTCAACAATCTCACAAACGAAAAGATACTTTGCTCTCAATATATTTTTGTTCCCCCATACCAAACCCTGCTATGTTCGCACCCTACATTTAAGTATACTTATTTCAGTTCACTCGTTATCTCCATTACAAAGATGGCGCTTAAGCCAGACAGACTCGTTCCACCCAAGCTATACCCTCTCTGTTATTTCCACATTAAACTTAAACGCTGTTTCTAAGATCTCGAATAAACGATACCGAGGTTCTCCCGATAGACGCACAAACTGCAGAAACCATGAACGATACAAATGCAACAACGCGAGTGGAAACAAGAGCCAAACGACCCAGTATCTAACGGATTCGTAGACGTAGGGATAACGCGACAATTTGGGAATTTCGGAATTTCGGAATTTCGGAATTTCGGAATTTGGAAAGTTGGGAATTTGAGAATTTTGGAGCTTCGGAATTTGGGGATTTGAGAGGTTGGAATTTTGGGTCTTTGGGATTTTGGCAATTTGGCAATTTGGGAATTGGGGAATATGAGAATTTTGGAGCTGGCGAATTTGGGAATTTGGAGATTCGAGATGTTGGGACTTTGGGACTTGGGAAATTTGGGAATTTGAGAATTTTGGAAAATTGGAAATTTCGGAATGTGCGAATTTGGGAGCTCAGGAATTTGGGGATTTGAAAGGTTGGAACTTTGGGTCTTTGGGAATTTGGCAATTTGGCAATTTGGCAATTTGAGAATTGGGGAATATGAGAATTTTGGAGCTGGCGAATTTGGAAATGTGGGGATTTGGTGATTCGAGAAGTTGGGAATTTGGGACTTTGAGACTTTGTGACTTTGGTAATTTGGTAATTTGGTAATTTGGCAATTTGAGAATTGGGGAATATGAGAATTTTGGAGTTGGTGAATTTGCAAACTTACAAATTCATATTCGATATAAATGCAACAACGCGAGTAGAAACGAGAGACAAACGACCCCGTATCTAATCGATTCGTAGACATCGGGATAACGCGACAATTTCAACGGATGCAATCAGCAAATGCATAAATCACTAATCAACACGGGAGAGTACGAAATGCGTCGTGTTGTTCGCGAGAAGATGAGAAATGTCTTCTCGAAGACAAAGCAGACGTCGCTCGATCAAAGCGAGAACGCAACTCCGCGTAAATTGTTGTACGTATACATACATACGTGTTTGATGCAAACTCACCGGTTTCGGCCGCAGCCTGAAGCAGCATTTGTTGATGGTGGTGTTGCCTGGTCGAGGATCTGTGATGGTGCACACTATTCAGAACGATGTTACTGGATGTCCTGCTGAGTGCCTTCCTCTGCCTCACCGCTTCCTTGTAGATCTTACAGTACATCACTATCATCACCAAGCCGGGGATCCAAAAGGAAACACACGAGCTGATCACAGCGTAAGGTCGATTCACCACAAAGGAACACACCTGGAACAGGAACATATGCTTTGTTCCACGCCTCTCGTTTTCACATTTACACACTATTTTCACACGTGACACGTTTAATGTTACCTAACAGGTTCATCACTGTTAAAGCCGACATTAATGTTAAACCTGGCAGTCACTTTAATGTTAAACCTGATAGTTACATTAATGTTAAACCTGGCAGCTTCATCAATCTTAATCGTGATAATTACATTAATATTAAACCTGACAAGTACATTAATGTTAAACCTGGCAGTCACTTTAATGTTAAACCTAAGAGGTACATTAATGTTAAACCTGATAGTTACATTAATGTTAAACCTGGCAGCTTCATCAATCTTAATCGTGATAATTACATTAATATTAAACCTGACAAGTACATTAATGTTAAACCTGGCAGTCACTTTAATGTTAAACCTAAGAGGTACATTAATGTTAAACCTGATAGTTACATTAATGTTAAACCTGTCAGCTTCATCAATCTTAATCGTGATAATTACATTAATATTAAACCTGACAAGTACATTAATGTTTAACCTGATAAGTACATCAATGCTAAACCTGACAGGTACATTAATGCTAAATCTGACATCCACATCAATGTTAAACCTGAGATCGCATTAATGTTAAACATGACAGTTATATCAATGCTAAACCTGACAGATACATTAATGCTAAATCTGACATCCACATCAATGTTAAACCTGAGAGGTACATTAATGTTAAACACGACAGATCAATGCTAAATCTGACAGATACATTAATGTTTAACCAGAAAGGTATATTATTGTTAAGATTGGCAGGTACATCGATGTTAAGCATACCAGTTGCATCAATGTTTGGACTATTACTTAATTTCCTTAATTTGCTGTGTCACTTCCATTTTCAAATTACAATTGTTACCATGGTTTTCATGAAATCTATGCTGATTCTGATCAAGATGAAGAATTAATGTGTATCATGTTTCACCATCTATTCATTTGTTTTGCAACTTCATTTTTAACAAACTCATTGTTAAAAGTCGTTGTTAAGTACTACTTCAAAATATTTGTCCATTAAGCGTGAGTAGTTTCAGTGTTAATGTAGATACTATGTGCATATTAGTGACAGCTAGTTTTTGAGTAACGTTGAAGGCATTTAACCCTTCCCTATTTTCCTCCATAATCGTCTTTACATCATCCATCGCCGGTTTGGACCATGCGAGGTCTCAAGATGTTTGTAAGCGACATTAAACAATGTTGTATCGTGTTACATCGCATGTAAGCGACAGTCCATAGCCGGTGACTTGAAGTCACATGGCTATCGGATGTCACAGGAGTATTTGTTTGTCCGAATTCGAGAGATTGGGAAAGACAACCTGTCGTTGTGTTAAACGAATAGAGACATCGTTCCCGAAGGATTTGGCCACAGAAAGACGGGGATGCTTTCTGGTAAAAGGACTAAGTTCGACGTCTTTATTTCACAACTTTCGAGCGAACTGAGAGTAAAAGGTATAACCTACATCACTTATTTTACAGAAAGACGAACCACTCATTCTATATTAGAAATACAACTTCTTTTTACTATATCGTTGAACAAATTATTTTAACACTGGAACTATCAACGTGATCGAATAACCGTTTTACAAATCAATTTTATATTACAAAATTTGTCAGAGTGGTTTTCTTGAAATCACTGATCATCAAGGAAAATAATTAACATGTGTATTATGTTTCATCGTTTATTCATTTATTTTTCAACTTCGTTTTTAACTTCAAAGTAATTGTGCATTGCACATCGGTATTTTTAGTGTTAAACAAAATATGTGTTCACATTTCGTTGATATTCTGACACTTTCTTCAATCTAGCAATGCTTCAAAGTCGTTTGAACTACGGAATGAGTATATTTTGTGTTATATTTGCAAAAGATAAGTGGAAAGATCGGTAATTGCAATGAATGGTAAAATTTTCCTCGAAACGTTATTTTAATAACGATCACGTTACAATTAGTCGAGGAACGTGACTAAATTAATGACCGTTAGGTAATAATTGCATTACGTAAACAGAATGATTCATTAGTTTAATGGAACGATCCCCGCACATCTTTTCAGAATAAAAACGACAGCCATGCGTCTTTGTCCCTTTCGTAACGGAGCTCGGTAGACAAATCCAATTTAAACGTATCTTCTTCAGTCGTTTCGAATAAAAATAAACCGGTCTGACAACGTCCAGCCGATATTCTATTTGCGGCTGACAAATAGAATGTAGCGTTAAAGGTTTATTTCGATTTTCATGGCAAATAAAAACGTTCTCCGGTAACTACTTCGCTCGTCAAATTGCTCGTTTCGGGGATAAAAGTGTCTTCCTTGTCGATTACTTTAACAACGAATCTAGTTCGATAATGATTCCACCCTCGTATTTCGCGCAAGGTTTGTTACCACATAAATTTCTACAACGACGCGTCAATAAATTGCACTTTGAAGCTAACGAAACGTGTTTCCGATTTTTCCGATAATACATTAATTTTGTTAATGGTTTTATCGTGATATTGTACACCGGAAGAAAAACGATGTAAACCTTCCTCGAATTTCGCTTTGTGCACACGCTACCATAAAACTTATGTACGGAACCGCACGATCGACATCTTTACGGAATCTCGATTTCCGTTCAAAATTGAATTTCTCGAAAATAAAGACAGATAGTGTTTGTAGAATCTAGGGATTTTTAGGATTTTTGGGAATTTGGGAACTTGGGAATGTGAGAATTTTGAGACGGTTGAATTGGGGAATTTGGGAAATGAAGACTTTTGACACTAGGGAATTTGGAAACAAGGAAATTGTCGAACTCGAGGTTTAGGGAACTTGGGCACTTAGGAATTTGGGGATTTGAGAGGTTGGGACTTTGGGATTTTGGAATTTGGGATTATGGGATTTTGGGACTTTGGAATTTGGGATTATGGGACTTTGGAAATTTGGGAATATGAGAATTTTGGAACTTGTGAATTTGGGGATTTGAGAGATTGGGACTCAGGGACTTTGGGAATTTGGGACTTTGGAGATTTGGGAACTTGGGAATTTGAGAACTTGGGAATTTGAGAACTTGGGAATTTGGGAATTTGGGAATTTGAAACTTTGGAAATTTGGGATCTTGGGAATTTGGGAACTTGGGAATTTGGGAATTTGGGAATTTGGGAACTTGGGAACTTGGGAATTTGGGAATTTGGGAATTTGGGAATTTGGGAATTTAGGAATTTAGGAATTTGGGAATTTGGGAATATGAGAATTTTGAAGCTGGTGAAGTTGCAAATTTGTAAATTGGGGAATTAGTGAATTTGGGAACAGAAGACATTGGGGACTAGGAAATTTGGAAAGTAAGAAATTTGAGAATATGACAATCTGGAAACAAGGAATTTGGGGAGCTACAGAACTAGTAAATGTGGGAATTTGAACATTTAGGAATTAACGATATAGACATTTGGGAATCGGAATCGGCGCACAAAAATCTACGAAGGTCTCTTACTCGATATTGCTATATAGGAAAATTATAATTCGTTGCACAATGTTATTTTTGTAAATGAAAATACATTAACTCGTATTTTCGATTCCGAGTATCATGTTACGCTCACACAACCATCGCCAACGTGTTATTATTAGAGTTTCGTATTGATTTGTTTATGATAATTATTTTTAATTCGAGCTTCATTAACTCCGCTGCCTCATTACATTGAAACTCTAATACAAGTTAAAAATAACACGATACATTGTTTCGAAATGAGGTTTACGTAAGCGCCAGGAAAGGGCTTCATCTCATTATACCGGAGGATTAATATGAATTCTGCATGCACGACACGAGTCTCGACTATCGTCGTAAAATGAAATTGAATTAAAAATCCTGGCTGATGTCCGAAAAAGATCGTACTTCGAAATCGAACATCGATCTTCCCTTACTCTTTCCATTTTTATATTAAACTTTTGAAACTTGTATAACCCTAGAATGCTGATTTTCTTTAACTATTCCTATTAATCTTCTTTTGTCGTCCATTAAAAATTCGGCTGTGCCATTTCACCTATTTATACGTTTCACCCTTTTTTCTATGATAAATTGCGAGTTTTTTTCTATCAAACTGATACACTATCTGTTTCGTTGAGTTTTAAATTTTATTTATGCTACAACATTATACCAAAATAGAATTATATTTATACAACAGACGTGGTATATAAAACAAACCTATTCCGCAGCTCAAGTGACTTCAAGTATTATTAAGTAGTTTGTAGAAAGTGTTCCAGTATAGTATCAATGAGACATGAAAATAAATTTTGCTTAAAATAATTTGTCCGATATTATAAAGTTAAGATATTATAAGCACAAATGAAGTTGTGTTTTTAATTTACAACGAATGGTTCATCTTTCTGCATAATGTATATGTATAATACCTGAATATATAATATCTAAAAGTAATACAACACGTAAATTCGCTCCTCTAATGCGAGACAAACGCAGTAACAGTGCGTTGTCGAAATATTCCTGCGAACGAACGTATTGCAACACAATCGGTGAGCGAATAATCAAACGAAGCGCAAAACGTGTAACAATCGATCTCAAAATCGGCAAATTCAATTCTCCCGTGCTACGTTACCATTACTTCCGAATTTGCGATACGCCACGACATCCACGATAGTGTTTCCATGATGCATCAGCCACTATGCATAACCAAATTAGCCAATCAAGGAAACAATAGTGCAAGTTACGTGGACCATACAAGGGACGTGATTGGTCGATTTGCTCGTGTAACGCATGCGTATGCAAATACCGAAAAGCCTTGCACAAATCCTCTTATCCCTGAGGAATTACTGTCGGTGCTCACAATTTCGTATGCAAGTCAGAACGCTTATTAAGTAGATGCGCGGGAGCTTCCAGATATTTGACGAACGTCATGTCGTTGTTGAACTAACGACCGTTCGTTCGAACTACCGTTACAAAATTTCCATCTCGAGATGTAAATCACATTCGCTAAAAGTCATAGGTCGAGGTCGAAACCGGTGGATCACGTGTTTTAACAAATTAAGTTACGGTAGGTGTTATGATTCGTGGGATAAATTATCAACGATATTAGCGGAATATGTTAATCAACTCGATCGCAATATCTGCAACCTAACTTGCGGCCAGTTAACGTAAGCTAATCGGTAATCTAATTAAGTTTAACCCCGCTCGAGATTAACTTCGGCTCGAAGTTCCTCGGCTTCTCCGAATATCTGCAAACGTTAAATACATTCTTCATCCTCAAACTCGACGCGAATTATTTTCAATCTCCGTCTAACGCGAACTCTGCGTGTAATTCATCGACTTACGCATCTAGCTACCCTAACCTATTTCTGGATTCGTTATGGAGCTTTAATTCTGGCCGCGAGTAACCGTATTCGACACTCTGAGATATTGTTGCGGTTTCGAGTTTCCGTTGAAGGAAAAGTGAACAAACAGGGAAAGATTTGTTTAATGTTAAACCAATAAGGTTAAACATAGATTAAAAATAGTGGACACGTAGTGAATGTTTAAAATATTGAATGTTATTTGATGTTGTTTAAAGAAGTTTGATATTACTTGAACATATTCAATGTTATTTGAAGAAGTTTGATGTTCCTTGAAGAAGCTAAAAGTTACTTCAACAAGTTTGAAGTTGTTCGAAGTTCTTTGAACAAGTTCGAAATTAATTTAAAATGTTCTAGATATCTTTGAACAAGTTCAAAATTAATTTAAAAAGTTCTAGACATCTTTGAAGAAGGTCGAAGTTCTTTGAAAAAGATTGAAATTATTTAAAAGTGTATAGAGACTTTTGAAGAAATTCGTAGTTTTTTGTAGAAGTTTGAAGTTCTCTGAAGAAGTTATTTGGACATATTCAATGTTTTTTAAAGAAGTTTAAAGTTCTTTGAAGATGGTCGATGTTCTTTAAAGAAGTTCGAAGTTCTTTGAACAAGTTCAAAAGTTATTTTATTTCATCTACTAAAAGTATGAACCAACCTTCCGAGGCTGGATCGCCATATTCCACGATCCATCTACTCTCACCAGCTAAAAGCCTCAAATCGAGCGTGACACACCGAACGAACGCGCGAATCTAATACATTGAACTCACCTCCGGATGCTTCACCATGTAGTCCAGGTGATCCTGCGTGGTGTACCATCCCATGAAGATCGGTATGAAGCTGATGAGTGCCGGCAGAATCCAGGCGCTACCTAGCATGCAGCCCACCGTGCCCTGTCTCATGATCACGGTGTACTCCAACGGGCTGACGATGGCGTAGTACCTGTCCACGCTGATGCAGCACAGATGCAGTATGGAGGCCGTCGAGAAATAAACGTCCAACGAGTTCCACACGTCGCACATGAACCGACCGAACAACCATTTGCCACCGGACAACTCGGCGGACGCGTTGAACGTCATCGCGCACATTGCCACCAAAAGATCGGCCGCCGCCAGACTGACAACGTAACAATTCGTCACCACACGCAGTCTTCTGTGTCGTCGCACGCTGGCGATCACCAGGGCGTTGCCTAGCACCGCTGTAGTGATTATGCTGCCCATTATGATGCCCTTGATCACAACCACGAACACGTTCACGTTCTCCGGCAGGTTCTCGACCGTCGGGTTCTCCACCGGAACTGACGTCACGTTGTTCGCCGCAGTGCTGGACGAGGTGCTGGTGTTGCTGGAGGATGTCGGTGTCGGATCCACTCGGCTGGGGAGGCTAGTAGTCACCGCTGCCATTACGTTCAACATGGTGGACGAGGTATCCCCGGCTGCTTTACTCTGTCATGGTTCTGCGATCATGACATGATCCGATCGTTATCGATCTCTGGCTCTCACACGCCGATTTATTCGGGATACTCCGAGGGATGCGAACACTTTCGACCTATAGGGTCCGGGAGACCTTGGAAACCGATGCGATCTCGCGTTGGATGCGTGATCCAACTCGCACCGATCGATCTTTCGATCGCCATCGTTGTCGATGCCCTCGGATCGGTCTGGGTGAATCTCGGACCGACGATGTTTGGTCTTCGACGTGGAAGACGCTGTTCCGGTTCAATGGAAGTCGAAGTCCGATGATTGCACCGAAGTTGGCCCTTGTCTTTGCAGTGCGGTTCGATTTGTATTGCTCAACGAGGATTGGTCAATCAGATTAAACGAAAGCTATCGAGGTATTAGCCTAATCCCACTTGATTCCGATTCAGCGCAGTCCCTGTAATTCAGAGATACAGAACGATCGATAGATTAGAGAGACTTCTTACGTTCCGTTACGGGATTACATACAACTTCATTCGTTCACCGGTTGTTTATTTTTCGAGGTAACGGGTTTGCGTATCTGTTGAATTTACGCTCTTCGTAAGAACAATGATTACCGTGTGCTATCGTGTCATTGCATGTGTATCATCACATCATTGTACGTCTGTCGAAGAACTTATTTCAACTTTTTTATCGTCTGATTCTCAAATTTCTGATAACTCAAATTTTTAGATTTTGTAATTTGCAAGTATCTAAACTGTACTTTCAAATTTGTATATTTCTCACCTTTCAAATCTGAAAATGTCTAACTTTTCAAACCTGAGAATTTTTGATCTTTCAGATTTGAAAATTTAAAAAATTCGAAAATCTCTGACTTCCGAACTTTATCGACTCGAAATTGCATGGTGCAACCACCTTCCGGCACATCATTTTGTGCAGAAAATCGCGGATACGTGGAACCGCGGGCACGGAAACCTCGCCTTGTATCGATTTTAAGAAAATGCGTACACCAAACACTTTCCTACCGATGAATAGGAACTTCCTGCAACGCATATCGCAATGTATTCAAGAATACCGCCGCTACCAAATATTAATCACCGAATTCCATATGCATGCCAACCAGCGGAATGATTAAAGGAACTGCAGTTGCATGCTGCGATCGCATCGACTCTGCGGAGGCTGCACACGGTTTTCAGAAAATGGCGATATGTATAAAGGAAAGGGAGGTAATCTGCGTACCACGAACGAGCTGACCTTTCAAATAGAAACCACTGCCAAACTCGCGTGTAAATACACTCCATTAACAAAAGAATATGCAACAGCTTTCAAAACTCTATTTTTATCTTTTAAGAATAATAGAGCACAACATAAATGATCACATTCTAATTTAACTGAAGACAATTGTAATAGATTCGTGAATTTTATGATGTGTTAGTAGAATGATTAGTTAACTTTGTGATTTTGTCGATATGTATTTCGGAGAGAGCGATTTAATTATTGTTGTAATATTAGGACGGACAAAGAATGTTCAAATTCTAAGGAAATTTTTGATATTGCGATCATTAATGGACAGATTGCAATTAAAATTAAGCTCGAAATTCAATCGTGGTGATAATATGAGTCATATTTGTCGCATATTAATAATTATGTGTATCCCATGTGGACAACGATATTATATGGGAAAGGATTAATACATTTACTACTACTTTGAAAATGATAAAAATTTGAACGAAATTTATTTATGATCTTCGCTGTATTCAATTGTTGTATGAACTTTGAACTTTGCCACAATGGTAAATTGTTTGACTATACCCTGCAATGGTTTCCCGACGACTGGGCCTTTCTCAATTTCCCTGGTCCTTATTATTGGAAGATTGCCATAAAAGTGTGAGTTTACTTTCCGTTATCCTAACTGTCATTCCTGACTATTAGAATCCATATAAGATGCGTGCAAAAATCGTTGCAATTTCCAACAGCCCTATCTTCAAGATTGCATCAATGAGAAATCGTTCTGTTACCGCGTTATTCCAACATCGTCTTCTCGTTTCTCGGACAACCGAGAAAATGTTTGTCCGCCCTTAAAAAGTGATTGCTCTAAGATGGAGCTATTTGCGAGGAAGATTAGAGGGAACGTCCGCGGAATTGGCCGGACGATGAAAAATACTTTCTTCGACGTAGCCGCACGACGGAAAACGACTGTATCGCTGCATGTCAGCGGTTATAATGAAAGAGCGGCTGAATTCTGGGCTGCCTCGTGTTCCACGGGCCTTTAATTGCAACGTCGTGGCCACGGAATGGTGGCTGGAACCGCGTTAAAGCGGGAAAGGGGGTTAACAACATCTTTCAGCGAATATTTAGAACCGCTGGATTGCGATTCCCCTGACGATGCGCCCCGTATAATTGGGTCTCTGATGGCCCCAGTCTAGATTGAACTTTCCGCGATCCCGCGTGCGCTGGATTTTCTGTATGACCGTTGATTTTGAATATGCAATTTGTTTTCCTTGCTGTAGTATCGACCGGGAAATTTTGTTTGTTCACGCTTAGAATAAATTTCGAGGCTGCGGGTCGTTAGTCGGAACGGATACTTTTTTGTAACAGTAATCGTTGACGAATTCGATAACACGTTGTTTGCAATATTGTATACTGACTTGTGTTTACAATAATGTTTGCAATGCTGTATTATCAAACGCCTGTTATGGTGTGTAGAGCGAAGATAGAAACACTTGTTTTATCAGAACGCGGAATACCTCGAAATCGCTGTTCGATTTTCAGCTTTTACGATCGATTCGGGCAAAATGATCTTCTTTGCATTTGTAATAATTTATGTATTGAGATATGTTATTAGATTTTTTACGTTTGCAATGGATCATGGTAAAACAATCTTCTCTGCATCTATAATAATTTATGTATGAATATATGTAGTTAGATTTTAAACCTTTGCAATGAATTAACATAACTGAATTCTTTACGTATTTATAATAATTTATATGATAGTGTACAATTAAATGTTCAGCATATGCAATAAATTTAGATAAAACAATCTTGCGTTCGCTTGTAATAATTTATATGTATTGTTAAATTTCACCACCCTCAAATCAAGTGCATTAAATATTATTATTAAAACACATTCAACCTGGGAAATTTCTTAGATTTACAACGCGTATCACTAATTTCAGTTCTTTGATTAAGTAAAACTCGTCCGTCTTAAAATGAATATAAAAATCAAATCAATAATCGTATCCCGTAAATTTCAATAATTTGCTTTTCTTTTAACAATATAGCAAACAGAACAAAATATGAAGGTTCTCTCTTTGAAAATACATACGAAGATTCTGAACTCGGAAACATGAAGTTTCTCTTATTCCTGTCCGATCTGCAATTCCACAATACTATTTCTCGAACTTTTTCTCGTCTCTTTTCCGAGTTTATCTTTCTCGATCTGCCGCAGTTCCACAAAGAGGATATCCCCGGGTACGCTAACGAATATCGCGGCGTGCACGCAATTTGTGCAAGTAATCGTGACCGCTGAAATATTCAAAAGTTGCGGATGAACTCGGGAACACCGAGGACAACAACGTTCGGGTCCCTGAAACGCGGAAACGGCCAAACTTTTAATCGTTGCAAATCGTATAAATCGTAGAAAATCCAATCTCACGGACGATGGATTAACAGGAGAGGAAGGTGGGTGAATCTCAAGCGGAACTCGTCGCCCAGACACTACGTGGACGTCAGAAAAGCATAGAATGTGTGTCAATCGATAGACGTTATTCGAAGTATGAAACACACGCGGGATGAACGCGGAACAATTTCACCGGCGAGCACTTTTACGACCATCTTGAAACCGGTTCGCGGTATCGCCGTCAAACATCCGCGTTTCCGGTTCACGCTTCTTCCGACCAATTTCCTCCGCTCGGACAACGTCGATGATCGATCGGAACCGAATTACCCTCGAAACTCGCTCGATTCAAATTTGACGTGTCACTTTAGCCTGCATGTTTTTATCGTTGAATTCGGAAAAACGTTTAAGTATTTTTCGAGCATCCGATTTGAGGATGATGAAATTTAACCATACAAATTATTACAAATGAACACAAGATTGTTCTATCTCGATTTATATCATAGGTTGAATATATAACTGCATACACTATCATGCAAATTATTATAAATACGTAAAGAATTATGTTATGTTAATTCATTGCAAATGTTCAAAATCTAACTGCATATATTGATACATAAATTATTTCAGATGCACAGACTATTGTTCTACCACGATTCATTGTAATCGTCGAAAACCTAATTACATAGCTCATTACATAAATTATTACACACGTACACATGATTGTTTGATCTCAATTTATTGCAGAGGTTGAAAATTTCATTGTGCATACTACTATCCAATTTATCACAAACAATACACAAACAATTCTGTTATTTTAATTCACTGCAAACATTGAACATCTAACTACATACAAAATACACAAATTATTACAAACCTACACAAGATGTATGCGCGAATGTTATACACCTTTTTTCATATTTGTGAATACACATCTGTGATTCAGACATAGTAAATGTCTTTCGAATTAACCTTGATGGAGTTTCGAAATGCGAATAGGTAAACTATATTTATAATAATTTATAGAACACGTTTAATTCAACAGTCTGTTTTCTATTTTTGTAACGAAAAGTGTCTACGATTGCGTCAAAGATAAAGTTGTTACCATAAACATTTAAATTAAAACAAACAAAAATGAAGAAAAGGAAGGAAAATAGAGATAAGTTGAATTATGTTAGGAGAAATCCGGAATAGCGAGGAAAATTGAACAGAGGGAACTGAAACCCTAAGTTGAAGCTTGTTCCGAACAACTTACGGTAAAGCTTCTCATGGTGGTCGAATTTTCGTGAACCTTCCAGTAAATGCTGGTTTGATACGAACTTATGTATAATATTCTGGCAATGTGAAGCTAATGCTACTTCCGATGCCTTAATATTTTAAGAATTGCAAAACAAGTACCTGAATTCTTCTTTGTACCGTTTGCTATTTGCGAACTTAAATAACGTATGCGTGTTTGGCAATTTAAACTCGAGATTTTAATTTGATTATGATAATGTAAAATGTCGCCATACTCCTACGGAGCGTGTAACGAGAAAAAACACCCAAAACTGACTGTGCGTTGAGTAGGATATTTTTCTCTCGTTAGTAAACTGCGAGATCACACATTTTTTAATTTCATAATTTCTGAAACTTTACAATTCCGCATTTCTCAATTTTTAGCTCTCAAGTTTTCGGCCCTTTTAAATTTACAAATTTTCAAATGATCACATTAGTAAATTAGTGAATTGGTGAATTAGTAAATTAGTAAATTAGTAAATTAGTAAATTAGTTAATTAGTAAATTAGTAAATTGCAAAGTTACTAAATTAGTGAAATAGTAAATTGTCAAATTACTCAATTACCAAACTATCAAATTATCAAATTTCCAAGACTCCAAATTTACCTAATAATAAGTTTTCGAATTTTTATAGTTCCAAACTTAATAGTTCTCCCAACATTTCCAAATCACTAATTTTTATTTTGCAAATTTCCAAATACTTTGAAGCCCGAATTTCCAAATCACAATTTTTCACTTTCCAGACTTCACTTTTTCGCTCTCCACTTTCAATTCTACAAATTTTCACATTTCCAAATATCGAAACAAACTGCTCTTTAATTTCCACGTCTGCGACCTTTCAAACTACCGAATTCATTATCAATTAAATTTCAATCAGAAAAGATGTTTCCAATGCACAACCAAAAAGCTTCCGTAGCAACATTTGCATAATATTCGACGACGTCTAAAATTAGAGAGAATAATTTGATTAAAATACGACTGAAACCTATCGATGGCACCGATCGATAAACCGCAATTAACCCGATATTAAAACATTCAGCGACTCAATTTTCACCTTCTACGTTTAAATAATTCAGCAACGGGAGCGAAGGAAATTTTTTTCCCGTCATAAGAATCGAGTAGCACGGAAACCGCCTGAGAAAACTGAGCTAAGGAAGTGGAAGATTGTCATAATATAAAACTACGTTTTCCACTGCACGCTGCACAGTTTATTCCGGATCCATTTTTTTTTTCTGCTTCGAGATAAGTAGGTTGGCCGAGTTCGGACGAAATGAACAAGGTGTTAATTAACATCGACCTAGCGAAATTCAGTTTCAATTTTACAGTATTCCAGGCAATTTTTTTTAGCGACGAACGGGAGCCCCAGCAAACGCTTCGTTCCACGTTACGTGACCTTTAATTCGAGACGAAAATTCATTGCACCGTTCACTCCTTCTCTAATACTTTCCTTACGATCGAAACTGAGAAGACAAAATGGTATCCCGCCGACGCTGTCATTGCTGATCACGGATTTCAAAAGTTTCGTTCAACATTTCCTGGTTTTTGAGCAAGCGACGATAATTAAACACCCGAAACGTTTACAGTGGAGGACAGAAGTACTCGTACACTTAATTATTGTAAGAGTTACAATTATTTTAACGGGAATTTTCTGAATTAATACTTTGAGACCTTTCGACGTATAATTTCGCGTAATATGTTGCACATGGTAAAACTTTTTAACAAAGTCAGGTTCTATATTAGACCATACTCTTTTTAATATTTCTTTCAAGTGTTCTTTCGACGTTATGTCATGTTCATTTGTTGTTGCAAGTGTTATGTATAATATTCAGCTGTGAATATTTAAATATACTTAATAATATAAAAAATATTGTTGCCTTTATTTCTACATTCAAAGTGTACGAATATTTTTGTCCCTCACTGTTCACGCTTCTGTAAACTTAATAAATGAAACAGTGCACTCGTGTCAGTTTTATTTATTATTAATCAGAGATCGAAAACAATTACTGCTGCACGGTATTGTTACGATTTTTTCTGCAAGTAGTTTATTTATATAGCAATTGGAAGTGACTGCAATGTGCGGTATAATACGCCTGCTTCAAAGTTATTTAGCAAATTAAAAGCGCTACGATAAAATTGAAAATAATGCACAGAACGGTACAATGAAAGTGGAAATCGAAGTTCCATGGATACATGAAATACATTTAATTAATATTCACGCGTTTTGTAACCAGTTTTAGAATTCTTTACGTTTTTCATTTGTTAATAAAATATCTTTTAAAAGAACATACAAACTTCTTTTCATGTTATATACTTCTTTTAATGATTTTTTTAATGTTAGTATTCTTTGTTACGAGATGAATAACTAATATTAGAAATTGTGGCGATAAATGGTTATTGAGACCTATAGAATTTTAACCAAAAGTTGTTAAAACAAATAAACTAAATGAATTTCTTAGACAAATCAAATTTTTGCGTAAAAAGGTTTCAGGTTGTTTGGGTTTCCATTTTATACTGAATAGAACTCTAACATCGATCGTTAAAGGAAAATGATTGCGATGAAAGTGGAAAAAGTTGCCATAAGTCAAACAACAGAAATCTTAAAGAAAACATTTATCAGTTAAATAAGACTTTTTAAGACATTTGTATTAATTAATAAATACAAGTTCTGTGTTTAAAAGACGTCGAGAAATGATTGTGTCAGATACAATAATGTTTAAGAAAAAATAGCTGGTACTTCAACAGAAAGTTATTTCGCGTTTTCAACTTAATTTCGAAAGGAAATCCGGCATAAAAATTATGCAAACCGAGGGGATATAAAAACAACTTATATAAATAAGATAGAACTAAAACTCTTAATTTTTATTGGGAGAATTTAACACCTGGCATGATTTAAAATAGAGAAGCTCCGGCCGAGTATTCCGCATTTCATGGATTAAAAACCCGAAAAATACGATCGTTCCATATTTTACACGGCTGCAGCGCGAAAAATTCCAAAAGGAAGAATATCTCGTATTTCACATACGTCGGGGAAGAGGAATTCAAAAAATGAATGAACCGCGTTTTGCTCGCCTCATGGAGCAAGAATCCGAAGAACGACTGTCCTATATTTCGTTTCTTTCAAAACATTGCAAATCGTTGCACAAAGAAATTTGTTAATAGATCTATTTGTTAATAGATTCCCTTATCAACGGGAAAACCGCTGTTATAACAATCTCAATAAATTTCTTACTTAAATCCGTGTTGTTTATTATGAACGAACTGCACGATTTTAAATTAAAAAGGAAAGTTTTTTGGTTCATCGACGAAAGGTTTCTCGTGACGAAAAATTATTTACTCAACCATTTTAAAATGAGAGTAACAATAATAGAATAATAGTATTAATAGGAAGTAAGAAAATATTAATTTTAGATAGGATACGAATTTAGATCTTCGATTCAATAGTTTTTATTATATAATCATTTCAGATTTTTGTATGTAAGATGTAAAGTGTAGTATTTAATAAAATTGTGTATTTTTATTTTAGTTTTAGTTTATATTCTAACTTTATCTGGAATCAAAATTTTATTTGCATATATTTTTCAATTAGGACTTTATATTCCTTGAATTTTTTATTTTTTTTATTTCCATATATTTTCCAATAAAAATTTTGTATCCTTTTCTTTGATTTCATATATTTTTCAATTAGAACTTTGTAATTTCTAATTTTTTATCTCTTTATTTTTATATGATTTTCAATTAGAACTTTATAATTTCTCAATTTCTTATGTCCTTATTTTTATGTTTTTCTATTAGAACTTTGAAATTTCTAAATTCTTCCTTTCAACTCACCCTAAAGTTCTATAAAATTTTACCCAAAATAATAGAAAAAAGTGAAATTTGCCTGAATCAAATCCCTCTTAGCCGAACAATCCCACATACGCGATTGTTTCCTGAAAAACACAATCAACCCTCAAATAATCGAACAGCGAACGATTTGTTGAGGCATGTGGAGACTTTCAGAGAAACACCGATTCATCGAGATTGAAGATCGCCGCTGAATCGAACGCGATTTAAATTGACACGATGATTCATCCTCCCGTGAAAAATGCTCCTGTCACTTTCACCCTCAAACTTTCATTTAACTTTCGCCGAAGAAATCTAAAACGCTTTCCATATTTCATACGCGTCGAAGAACCGGAATCCCAGTAGATGAACATTCCACGTTCCTGTGCATTATCCGAGAATAAAAATCTGAAACAGTCCCGGCCGATTTCTCATTTATTCACGCTGGAACGTCGAAATTAAAGCTCAGCCCCCCTAACAAAAATATTTCACTCGTTTGCTCTTAAGAAGAACGTTCTCGTTGCGGATTCTTGCGCGCAAAACGAAGCAAATATCTCGAATTCCCGTTTCTCTCGCACAATTTTCACCCCCACGATCACACTAGCTGTTAGGTTGGTGCATATATGCTTTCGTTTTTCGCATAACCTCTTTCATAGTCGTACTTTCTATTGTCAGAGTCATATTTGAACATAGAACATTTTCTTAACCCCTTCGGACTCGAATTTTTTTTCGTTTAAGAAAAAATTATTTTGTACTAAAATTAACTTGGTTCGTGTGAATGAAAGCAACAATATACTTTTTACGAAAATATTTATTTATTTATAATTTGTAAATGTACATTTTAATGGACATATGGTCGTTACGCAAAATTTGTAACATAACAAAATAAAATACAGCACGAAAAGCATTATGTACATTACTATGTGCACAGGGTCCGAAAGGGTTAAAAGTGTTTCCTTTTGTTATTTGTTTTGCATTTTGTACCGATATGAATTCAACCGATATTTGTGCAATTTTTTCACTCGAGTATATATTTGGCAATAATGCTGCTCGGTAGTTTTAGTGTCATCAAGATGAATCAATAAGCGTATCTGTTTATGTTCGATCGATTTTTCATTCATTTTTCAACTTCATTTTTAACTCCAAAATAATTCTGCATTATACGTCCGTAGTTTTAGTGTCATCAAGATAAAGAATCAATAAGCGTATCTGTTTATGTTCGATCGATTGTTTATTCATTTTTCAACTTCATTTTTAACTCCAAAATAATTCTGCATTATACGTCCATAGTTTTAGTGTCATCAAGATAAAGAATCAATAAGTGTATCTATTTATGTTCGATCGATTGTTTATTCATTTTTCAACTTCATTTTTAAGTCCAAAATAATGATGCATTAAGATAAAAGTACCAATAGCTGATCATTTCTTAAAAAACATAAAAGAATAAGGTTTTTATAAGTTATTTACTGATTTACTGATTAAATGTCCACAGTGTTTTATAAATAATAAATACATCGTTTTTATTATTGTAACCTTACAAAGTAATAATTTTTTAGCGGTCAAATTCTGGATATTACTAGTCGTTTCGTTTTCAAGAATGGTCAACTACTGGAGCATTTGCCGAATTGTTAAATATACTTCTCAAATTTGTATAACTCAACTTTTTCCAAAAAGTGGTCTTGGTGCATAATTTAAAAAACGTCTCCAAGTACCAACTCTCGCCATTTATTGACAAATTAAGCGGTTACCATTATTTCCGTGGATGATTTCTCTTACTGGTCAACTACTGGTACCTTTACCTTATACGTCGCTAGTTTCAGTGTTAAAAATCCGACATTTCGTATGCACCAACCTAATACAAACGAACCGAAATACGGGATCCTCGAGTCTCCCCCTGTTCACTATATCACCCTCTCTCGGAGGAATACGTGTCCTTTCGACACCACATAAGTTACGATCCGCGGATGTCCGATAAATCACCGATAATAACACATCACCCCGAGCACGTTTCACCGAATTCGTGGATAACCTTGATAAAAGCACCGTTTTCGAACCTCGTTCTACTCTAAAACTGACCTTCCCGGTTATCGTCGTCGACCTCGGGCTCCGGCGATCTACCCGACGTTCGCCGTTCGGGCAACCGGAAGCGACGACCCTGATTCTCTGTCAAGGCCCAGTTTCCCGACGGTTTCCGAGCGTCCGGGCTCCGTGAAACCTGCTCGATCTCGAAAACTATCGTGTTCCTCGGGCCGTCGTTCGACAGTTCGACGGTCGCAGCTTCGCGCAGTCAGCGAACGGTGAAAAATGACCGGCGACGACACATTTTCATTCATCGTTCGAAGGCACACCGCGTAGAAACGCGTTCGCGTAAGCAGCCGCGTGACAGGCCGCTCGTTTCAGCGGGTCAGGGCGCACTGTCCGCTTCCGAGAGACACCGACGGGTTTCCAGGAGTCGCCGCGAACGGCACCACCGTCGTCGAAAACAACCCTCCACGGCCGAGGAGGGCAGGTGCGATGCACCAAGTCTCTGGAAGAAAAGTAGGGGCTGTTCCGAGTGCTCGATGGAGGGGCTGCTACCCTTCCGCGGTTATCGCGTCGAGCTAGCAAGTGCAAGGTTAATTGCTGGATGCAAAGGGGATGATTTTTCTTCCCGATCGTCGCTGCATACGGATTTATGACAGTGATCGCTTTTTTCGATATGGTTTATTTCGTTCTTCGTTCGTCGGGCGAGAGGCGTTGTTTATCACTGAAACTACCGAAAGGGGTCAAATGATCCTTCTACAAATTTCCTACTTCAAATGACAAATATTTCAAACTGATCTGCTTCGCATTTACGCTGATTGTTATGAAGATAAAGAATCTATGAGTGCATTCATTTATGGTTCAACTTTTATTCATTTATTTTTCATCTTCGTTTCTAACATCAAAATAATTGTGCATTATACGACGGTAGTTTTAGTGTTATAGGAGGAGGGAGTTACGGGAAGGAAAGTTGGGGGTGATACGAGAGGAAATATCGTTGGGGAGGTTTGTACCGACTGGAATATAGCGTAGGGGGAAGTTAGTACAAAAGGAAATATAATGTAGGGGAATGTTAGTACGAAAAGAAATATAACGTCGGGGGAAGTTGGTACAAAAGGGAATATGATACAAGAGATTTGTACAAAAATAAAGATAATGTACGGGAAGACGATCTGAAGAGAAAGAAGTATAATGCAGAGAATGAAGATTTATACAAAAATGTATATAATATTAAGGAAGAGAATTTGTACAAAAAGAAATGTAATGTAGAGAATGAACATTTATACAGAAATAAATATAATGTAGAATAATATTTTCACACAATAAAAATATTTTATAGATGAAGGATAATGTTATTAATAAGCATGAATGAAAAACAATTACATTTGTATGTAATTGTTAACTTTATTGAATTTATATTCCATTGTACAAAATACTTAAAGCTATAAGTGTTTCAATCAATTTAATTGATTTATGCATTTAATGAAAATTTAATTATTTTATGCATTTCATGAAAACCTAATTAATTTGTGAATTTAATGGGAATTTTAATAATTTACGAATTGAATGTTAATTCAATTAATTCGTGCATTGAATGAAGATTTAATTAATTTTTGAATTTAATATAAACTTAATTCATTTTTGAATTGAGTTTAGATGTAAATTATTTGTGAATTTAATTAGTTGGTAAATTTAATGTGAATTTAGTGTAAATGTAATTTTGCGAATTTACCGTGGGCTTAATTCGTTCCTGAATTTAATGCAAATTTAATTAATTTGTGTAAGTTAGGCAGCGTGGTTGTAACAACAATGATACTCTTCGCAGAAACGTATCAGACACGGTTAAAAGCAGGGGTGAAAACGTAACTCTGGGTAATGCAATGTAAATAGTATCAGTAACGTAAATGAAATTCGTAATGGAAATCGTTTATCGCAGATTTATCGCGTCACATTAATGGTATTAGTGTGACATTATATTAACGCGTAAACGATGTAGCGTTAACGGTAATTCCCTTCTAAATCCGAAGTAAATCGGCTAAATACCGGTTTTGATTGAAATCAATTTACACAGAACGATTAACCTTCTCTCTGATTGTGAAACGTGTTATTGTACCGCAGAAAACGATATCTTTCATCTTCATTAGTTAACCATGAGAAAACTGTTGAGCATCGGGCTGCATTAAATTTATATGAACTTCGTTCAATCGATTTCAATTTCCTCGGTTTTATCGTTTTGTAGCGATGTATCGGTGAAAAAAATTGTCGTTCAATTTCACCTCGGATATCGTTCGTTTGCGAATCTTTATCGAAATCGATCGTTCGACAATTAATTAATGCGCTGAATTTTCTGATGACGCGGTGGATATAAAACATATTGAAATTGTAATTATGAAAGATAAGAGATTTTCATATCATCTATAATGTAACCAATTAATTACGTCACCAACAATTAATTGCAATAACTAATCACTAGAAATCACTGATTTTGTCAGGCTTTCTCAGGGGTGATCTAATTGTAGATCTTTTACGTTTACTAATCAACAGGCTATTAGTATTTTGAAAATTTATATATAATTATTAAAAACTACATTATTTGGTATATACAATACAGGTTATTAAATTTCTAATTAACTTTATTAAGTCTCTAATTAAATTCATCGAATTTCTAATTAAATTTATTAAACTCAATTTCTAATTAACTTTGTTCGATTTATGATTAAATTTACTAAATTCGACTGCGTAAATTGACAACTTGAAAATTTGCAACTCGATGATCTTGAAATTTTTAAAAACATTAAGAATTTACGAAATTTAAGAAATGTCGAAAACTTGAGAAACTAACTTTTCCTAAATATTATCTTTATTATCTGGTAACCATTTCTAAATATCATCTGTTAATTTTCAATTTAATTACCTGGTCAATTTTTCTAAATATCGCCTTGTTAATTTGGAACTTTATTACCTACACTTTCAAATACTACCGAGTCATTTTACAAACGGTCTGAACACGCCGCCAGGACATTTCACGAGAACGATGAAAGAAAGGTCCGTGAATCTGAAGTGTGTTGGAATTTGATGAATCGATTTTTTCAACACGGAAATGGACATTTAGTGAGTTTGCCAGTGGCCCACCGAAGATAAGGGATGATAAGTTAGAAAAAGGGGACACATGCTTCTGGCGGGATTTAAAGTGATCGATAATCTTTTCTTGCAAAATATATCTGCCTCTCGGACGATTTCGTTCGATAAAAAAAAAAATGATCGATGAACATTTTCCGATATTACCTCGATAAAATTTTAATGGAATTCTTGTTTATCATCTTACACTTGCCTTTTCTGAGATTACATTGAAATATCGCGGAGAAATAGATATCTTGTATTACTTCCATTAGGATGATATTACAAAATTTTCTGTAACTATGCAAATTTATTTTTTACTATGGTGTAACCCAATGTACAAAGAAGAGGCAAATACATACTATCGTTCTGACCAAATACTAAACAACATAAAACCAAAAAAAAGTTGTTGAAAGAATTAATTTACATTCGATAATTAAATAATTGATCATCGCAATAAATTATTTGATGGAGTATCAAAGAGGATGTTAAAGACTCTGTACGACAACAAGGATGCATTTTAATACAAACAATGTATTTTCCTCTCGACGAAGAAACTGTGGCAAGAACAAGGAGAACAAAGTTCCGCTATAGTAACTGTCGGATTCGCGTACACGCAGAAGCAACTATAATTTTCAATTTAAACGTTCCGCTGCTCTAACAATCTGCTTAACACTTGCACAAAAGGACCGAGAACACGACTGTGTTTTGCATGCTCATAATACACGCTATCACGGTCGAATTAATAATGTTTAATTAAAAGTGAGATCATTCTGCGGAAAGTGAGAAACACTGAAATTTATCAGGCTTGAATATCACGGAATCAACAAGTAGTGAGATTTTTAATTTCTCCGTGAAATATCTCATTTTTCAATATAAATTATTCTACGAACTATCGATTCTTTTTTTTGTATTATATCCTGATACTCTTTCGGAGAAAATAGTTATCGGTGTACAGAAAAATCATCCCATTTGAAAACTTTTATCTGACACCGTAAATGTTTATAATTTACTGCTAATAATAACAACGTTAAATATCAGTATGAAATTCGTAATTATCGATAATTATCAATGATTGAATCATCGTCTTGACTGGTTGTCAATTCCGAAACGTTTTGAAATCTCGTTTGTATCGAATCGATGATACCCGGACGAAGAACTCGTCGATAAACCGGAAATGGTCGAAGGACCGCAACCTACGGGATATGGGGTAAGTTCGATGCAGTTTCTGTGTGAAAAGAGGGTGGTCTGCTGGCAATGGACCCTACTTCCGATTAGCCTCGTCATTGGCAAAGTCAGCACCCCTTCGAACAGAATGAGGGTCGCGAGTGCATAATCGATGCACCCTTCGCAGCACACTATCTCCTCGTGCGGGTTCACCTTGCCAACTTCGATCGAAAAACGACCTGATTGAATTGAAAAACGATCGATCCAGAAAATTGCGTTCGTTCCGAATATCTTCTCTAACAAATGATCCACGTGCTCAAGTAATTCAATTTTGTTTTTCTTAGTAACAATTTACAAGAATTTTTAAACTATTCTTTCATCGCGTAAAGATTTTTGATAATACGACACAGAAAGGTTTTAGACAATTTATATATCGCGAGGAGGTTTAAAATAATTTTTATGTTGCAACAAGATTTTAAACAATTCGTACATTGTAAGATTTTAGACAATTCGTGCGTCACAACAAAATTTTAAACAATTCGTACAATGCAAAAACGTTTTAACAATTTGTGTATCACAGCTGAGTTTCAAACAATTTGTGCATTTCATGGAAGTTTTAAACAATTCATATATTACAGCAAGGTTTTAAGCAATTCGTACATTGTAAGATTTTAGATAATTTATTCGTCACAACAAGATTTTGTGGAATTCGTGCAACACAGAGAAGTTTTAATAATTTGTGTATTATGGCTGGGTTTTAAATAATTTGTACATTACAACAATTTTTTAAATTAGTCCATTATTTGTCACAGCAATGAAGAAAATAAAATATACTCAAAGAATATACTCAATCAACTTGATTGATTCGCTTTATAGAAATAGAAACATACATTATAAAATGATACTTTTACAACGTTTGCAACAAATACATTTCATTTTTACATACATACATTTCATCGACAAATATATTTCAACAAATACATTTTTATATATTGTAGAAATGTAAGAGTTAAAATTATATCCTAAAAAGTGCAAACGTTATTTACTCTATCTGGTCACTGAAACGATTGTCAGCTTCAAAGTTCCAAAATAACTTTGCCACCGTTTATGAATTATAAATAATAGAATTTCGAACGTGAGGGACGGTTCTAACGAAAATGCTAAAGTTTGAAATAGCGTTGTGTACAGGTTCGTGGCTCGTAAAGTCCGTGGCGATGAAATTGCGGCATCTTGAAGATTTATTCATGAGACAGCGCTCTCCTTTATTCGGATAGTGAAGTTCGAATCCCGAAGCGTTGA